>VWZE01013647.1:213921-276667 GCA_013396675.1 Eubucco bourcierii
CAGCCCCGGCAGGGGAGGCACTGTAAGGAATTGTGTGATTCTGTTCTTCCCCCAGCCACTCCCAAGATTCCTCTCTGGACACCTAGTGACATCTAAGCCATGAGCAAAAAGCCTCTGGAGATGCTCCCTCACCAAGGCTGGGGTCGGTGGCCTGGCGCTTCCTGACTTTGGCTTCAGAGATGGCAGTGTAGTAGGCACAGGTCATCTTGACCAGCCAGGCCGCTCGCAGCAGGGGCACCGAGTACTTGGTCAAGTAAGCAAACACATCTTCTTTTTTACTCAGAATGGGAACCTGAAATGAGATGGGAAACAAGTTAAAAAGAGCCCAAAAAGCAGTTGGCACCCAGAGGCTCACCCAGGCCTCCTCTGCTCCACCTTGCACTGCCCAAGGAGCCTGCTACACTGGCAATGACATTGACTAGACACTCAGAAACTAAGAGGCACTGCTCAGGTGCCACCAGGAGCACCCTTCCCCTGCTCAGAGATGGTTGCAAAGCCACTTGCAGGCCTCCCCACAGTCGAAATGTATCCGAACTGCAGAAACAGTCCTGCAAGCTGAGCATCAAAGCCTCTGGAGAACAGGCATCTATCAAGGTTGTAGGTTGGGGTTCAAGTGACAGAGAGAGCAGTGATTGTCCTCCTGTACTGGGCACTGGTGAAGCCACTCCCTGAGTACTGGCTTCAGTTTTGGGTTCCTCACTTCAAGAGGGATATCAAGATGCTGGAGCAGGTCCAGAGCAGAGCAGCACTGAGAGACCAGGCATTGTTCAGCCTGGAGAAAGGAGGCTGGCAGGAGACCTTCTCACTCTCTACAGCTCCCTGAAGAGAGCCTGGACTGAGCTAGGCATCGCTCTGCTCTCCCAGGGAACAAGTGGAAACAACCTCACGTTGTGCCAGGGGAGTTTTAGGTTGGGCATTAGGCACATTTTCTTCCCTGAAAGGGTTTGTCAAGGCCTGGAACAAGCTTCCCAGGGAGGTGGTTGAAGCCTCATCCCTGGAGGCGTTTAAAAGACAAAGAGATGTGGTGCTAAGGGACGAGGTTTGGTAGCAGTGGCTTAACACTTGGACTTGATCTTAAAGGTCTTTACCAGACTAAACAATTCTATGATTCTATAGCTCCCCAGACACTGCCAGTATCAGGGGTGCCCCTGGCTCAGAGGAGCCCAGAGCACAGCAGGGAAACTCAGTCTGGCCACTTGCACAACAAGGCTGATCCCATGAGACTTTCAGGTACGGAGTCACCCTGCTAAGTCACAGCAATCCTTTCTGGATAAGGGTAGAACAAGTTTAAAAAGCATTTCTGAAGACAGCATAAACAAGACATTTCACACCCAGTGACATGTTTCCTTCACTGTGCTCAGCCTTTCCAGCAGTGCTTGCAGACCAGAAGTGCATCAGTGCTGGAGAGAGATGCAAACAAATGTTGACCCCTTCCCCTAATGTTCTTCAGAGGTCAGTTAGGAAAGCACTGACCCCTTTCTGTAATGCTCCCCATGATCTGTCTGGGGAATCCAGAGCCAGTTTCATGTCCTTAACCTGGTTATCTAATGTTATCAGCCTAAGATACAGCATCTGAGCAAAAAAAAAAACCAAAAATCAAAGTGATGCTATGCTGACTTAGGAACACTGAGGAAGATGTATCTGTTGTGTAAACTAAGAAGCAGGAACTGTGTAAACAACAAGAAATTGTAACTGTGGGCTTGAGAAAGAAGTTAAGAGGAGTAAACAGGTTTAGACTGGACTCTGAGGTCAGTCTGTCTCTAGAAGAGAATCACGAACTCTCCTAGAAGGGGATCCTGAACCCTCCTAGAAGGATCAGTCAGTGTTGGAAGGGACCACAAGAATCATCTAGTTCCAATCTCCCTGCCATGGGCAGGGACACCTCACACTAGATCAGGCTGACCACAGCCTCATCCAGCCTGGCCTTAAACACCTCCAGGGATGAGGCTTCCACCACCTCCAGGGATGAGGCTTCCACCACCTCCCTGGGCAACCCCTTCCAGGCTCTCACCACCCTCATACTGAACAACTTCTTCCTAACACCCAGGTTGACTCTACCCATTTCTAGTTTGGTTCTATTCCCCCCAGTCCTATCACTACCTGACAGCCTAAAAAGCCCCTCCCTACTTTTTCTTTTAAGATACTGAAAGGCCACAAGAAGGTCGCCCGGGAGCCTTCTCTCCAGACTGAACACCCCCAACTTCCTCTCAGCCTCTCCTGCCTCTGATCATCCTCATGGCCCTTATCTGGATATGTTCCAGAATCCATTGCCTTCCCAGCCAATTATCTCCATGCCAGACACAAGGATTTCTGTTGCCTTGCTTGAGAAGAGAAGCATGGAGGCAAAGAGTCTGGCTGTCAGTAAGATAACTGAGCTGAAACACAGCTGTTCAAAGGAACTTTTCACCACCTAGCTCAGAAGTGCCCCTTTGCCCAGGCACCTTCTTTGCAGAGAGGGACCATGCTGCACAGCAAGCCCTGTCCCCCAGCACCACTCCACATCCAGCACCTTCAGAAGCAGTGCCCCATTCTTACAGCCCAGCTTGGTACAAGACACAGAGGCAGGAGTATTTTGGTACCTTTTTAGCTAAGAGAGTCAGCGGTTTACTCCCTGCTAAATCTGTGAACCAGTTGTGAATTGCACTCTGAGATCGAGCAGTAACCAGCCAGTAGTTGTCTTTGGCATTTACTTGTGGTTTTTTCTTTCCTGTGTCCTGGAAAGTGTTCAGTTTGAGCTTTTCTGCCAGGATGCTGCTGAAGTAAGCACCAATCTGGTGGGGGAAAAACAAAAAAAAAAGCAGAACACCTGAGAACCCTGCAGGTATCTACATAAAGCACAAAGGGCCTCAATAGATGAAGTTATCACTAACAGCCTGCTAATGCTACACTTCAATTCCCTACAGCCAGGAGATGGAGTCAAGCACCCAAGCACCCTTCTGCATGGCCACTGTAGAAGGTGAGAAAGGCAATCAGGCCCCCAAAACATCACAAGTGCCACTCAGGATGGGTCACTGGGAACACCACAGACATATCCCTCTTCCAGCTTTAGAATACACTGAATTTGTGCCTAAGGGGGTGGGGGGAGGAATGCAAAGATTTGTAAAAGCTAGGAAGCATTCTGACTTCTACTCAAAACACCTCTGCTGCCACTGGATGCCTCCAGAACAAAAAGCTTGGCAAGTTTTGCATCCCCAGCACTTTCAATCCCAAAACAACAGAAAAAAAACAACCCAACAGAGGTTTTATTCCCAGTGTAAGCGGACTTACTTCTCAAAATTACTATAAGAGGAATTCATTTTTAGGCCTGACAGTAAGAACAAAATGTTTGGGTTTGTCACAGAATTGCCAGGGGCCTCAAGGATTATCCAGTTCCATGGGCAGGGACACCTCACACTACATCAGGTTGCCTAGAGCCAGCCACATCCAGCCTGGCCTTAAAAACTTCCAGGGATGGATATTCCACAACCTCTTTGAGTGATCTGTTCCAGTGTCTCACCACCCTTACGGTGAAGAATTTCTTCCTAACATCTAAACTAATGAATCTCTGCACAAGTGGCTGATTTTGAAACACATTAAAAGCTTTTAGAGGAGTTACTGAACTTAACTTTGGTAATTTTACACTTAAACCTTCCAAGCAAGGTTCAACAAGGACAAGTGCAGAGTCCTGCACCTGGGGAGGAGTAATAAACTACACCAGTAGAGGTTGGGAGGTGATCTGCTGGAGAGTAGCCCTGTGGAGAGGGACCTGGGAGTGCTGGTGGGTAAGAAGTTCTCCATGGCACAGCAATGTGCCCTTGTGGCCAAGAGGACCAATGGGATTCTGGGTTGCATTAAGCAGAGTGTGTCCAGCAGATCAAAGGAGATTCTCCTCCCCTTCTGCTCTGCCCTGGTGGGACCTCATCTTGAGTACTGCCTTCAGTTCTGGGCTCCCCACTTTAAGAGGGACAGGGAACTGCTGGAGAGAGTCCAAGGGAGGGCTACAAGGATGATGAGGGGACTGGAGCACTGCCTGGTGAAGAGAGGCTGGGGTTGCTTAGTCTGGAGAAAATCCTGTGACAGTAGCGAGTCCTTCCCTGGAAGTTCCAGCTCTCTGCATACCTCTAGCTTGCTTTGGTCTCCTATCTGACTCATCAGGCTGGGAGAAGTGGTCACTATGGTCCAGGTCTCTTGGAAATATATTCTGGGATTGTTTAGTGAAATTTTGCTTAGCCATCCTATGGTTCACAGGATCACAGGATGTTAGGGGTTGGAAGGGACCTCCATAGCTCATTGAGTCCAAGCTCTCTGCAGGACCATAGAATCTATCTCAGGTTGCACAGGAACACATTCAGACAGGCCTTGAAAGGCTCCAGAGAAGGAGACTCCACAACCTCTCTGGGCAGCCTATGCCAGGGCTCTGGGACCCTTACAGTCAAGAAAATCCCCCTTGTATTGAGCTGGAACCTCCTGTGCTGCAGCTTCCATCCATTGCTCCTTGTCCTATCCCAGGCAGCAGTGAGCAGAGCCTGTGCCCGCCTCCTGACCTCCAGACCTCAGAGATTTATAAACATTGATTAAATCCCCTCTCAGCCTTCTCTTCTGCAGACTAAGCAGCCCCAGGTCCCTCAGCCTCTCCTCACCAAGCAGTGCTCCAGTCCCCTCACCATCCTCATAGCCCTCCACTGGACGTTGTCCAGCAGATCCCTGTCCCTCTGAAATTGGTGAGTCCAAAACTGTCCTTATCCTTGTAAGTGAAGCAAAGAAAAGGAGCACAAATTAACAGCTCTTCTACAACAAAGTCTTAGTTATGTTTTGTTCTCAGCATCCTTGTCTTCCTCTGAAGGTTGATACCAGCAGGCAGCAGAAACACAGTTCAGTGTTCTTCAAGAACAGAATCAGAGAACCTTAGAGGTTGGAAGGGACCTCCAGAGGTCATTGAGTCCAATCTCCCTGTCAAGGCAGGATCACTCAGGGTAGTCTGCACAGGAATGCATCCAGATGGGTTTTGAAAGCCTCTAGAGGAGGAGACTCCACAACCTCTCTGAGCAGCCTGCTCCAGGGCTCTGTCACTCTCAATGTAAAGAAATTTCTCCTCACCTTGAGGTCAAACCTTCTCTGTTCCAGTTTGTATCCATTGCTCCTTGGCTTATTTCTGTTGACCACCAAAAAGAGATTGGCCCCAGCCACTTGACACGCACCCCTCAGGTATTTATAGACATTGATCAGGTCCCTTCTTCTCCAGATGAACAGCCCCAGGGCTCTCAGTCTCTCTTCACAGCAGAGATGCTCAAGTCCCCCACTCATCCTCATGGCTCCCCATTGGACTCTCTCCAGCAGGTCCCTGTCTCTCCTGAACTGGGGAACCCACAGTATTGGACACAGTATTGCAAGTGTGGTCTCACCAGGGCAGAGTAAAGGGGCAGAAGAACCTCCCTAGACCTACTGGACACTTTCCCTGATGCTCCCCAGGATGCCATTGGCTCTCTTGGCCACAAGGGCACATTGCTGGCCCATGCAGAACTTGCTGCCCACCAGCACTCCAAGGTCTTTCTCCACGGAGCTGCTTCCCAGCAGGGGAATCCCCAACCTGTCTTGGTGCCTGCTATTATTCCTCCCAAGATGCAGGATCCTGCACTTGTGCTTATTGAACGTCATGAGGTTTGCCTTCCTCCAGCTCTCAGCCTGTCCAGATCTCACTGGATGGCAGGCACATCAGAGGGGACATGGATTCTGTGACCAACCTTGATACCAAAGCTTCCAACCAGACAACAAAGCACAAAGAACCAAGCAGAGCCACTGGAGCCTGGTTTTGGTTCCAGCAGGGAGACTGGGACCAAGAAGTTCTGCCCTACCTTGGAGGCATTGATGGGAACGTTCCTGGCAGATCCGTGCTCATCTCCAGAGAAGGCAGGCTGATTGCTGAAGCCTTGCTTCACATTCACTGCAGTGAGTTCATCCTGCAAGGAGTGATTCAAGGGCACAAAATGAAATGACAGCTGAAGTGGTCTCATCTTCCTAAGGAGCAAGCTTTTAATAAAGACAACTGATCCATTTGCCACCCTTGCGCTCTGCACTCACCCTGCACCCTCAAAGCACTTTGAATACAGACAGGATGGTAAGGGACCACAATGTCACCCCTACCACCCTCCAGTCCACATGACAGGCTTCCAGGCTTAGTCTTGGGCAATGTGTCCCCCCAGAACCAGCCACCCAGAATCACAGAATGGTTTAGGTTGGAAGAGATCTCAAAGATCATCTAGTTCCAAGCCCCTGCCATAGGCAGAGACACCTCCCACTAGAACAGGTCACTCAAGGCCTCATCCAACCTGGCCTTGAACACCTCCAGGGAGGTTCTGGAGCACAGAAGCACAGAATGTGATCTTTGATCATTCTGTGCTCCACAACCTCCCTGGGCAACCTGTGCCAGTGTCTCACCACCTTCACTGCAAACAACTTCCTAACATCCAGTTTCAATCTTCCCTCTGCCAGTTTAACCCATTCCTCCTCCTCCTGTCATTGCAAGACCTTGTCAATAGCCCCTCCCCAGCCCTCCTGTAGCCCTTTTCAAATTCTGGAAGGCCACTCTAAGATCTCCTGGAAATCTTCTCTTCTCCAGGCTGCAGAGCCCCAACTCTCTCAGCCTGTCCTCAGAGCAGAGCTGCTGCAGCCCTCCAGAGGCTCCCACTCAGTTTATTCTCTTGTGTTTTTCGGTATTTTCACCAACTTTGGGAGTAACACAGAATACAATAAGGTATTTAGAAGGCACCCAAGCTCTCTAAGGTTCAACAAGAAGGCGTGGAACACTCCTCCATCCACACTGCACCTCAGACAGCCTGGAAAACACAAATAACAGCAGGGATGAAAGTGAGCCCGAGAGATAATCAGCAAATAAATGCCCAACGGATGGAGATGCACATTACTGTTAGTGCCATTCCCACAGCTGACCCCAGATCTGTTGTCTTTAAACTCCTGCTGTGAAGAAGTCTGTCAAGATATCCTCACGCTGGAACTAACGGAGGAGTGGCTGCTGTGCTGCTGTATCAAGCAGGACTGGGAGCAAGAGAGGCATAAGGGTTGGCACCACAACATGTCGGTGTCATGCTTCTGTCTGGCTCACATTATTAGCTCACATTTCTGCCTGCCTTCAGCAGCAACTCAGAAATTGGAAACACAGAACAGGGTCCGACTGCATAACCAGGCAGCAGCCAGAGATGAAGAGAGGTGTCAGCTGCCAGCATCACATGCAGAGGCACCTTTGCAGACACAGTAGCAATAAAATGGGTCTTCAACAGCAGCTCTCCTTACATCTCCCCCACACCAGCTCCACTGACAGCTCAGAGGCAGCATCTAAGAGCACAATGCCCCTAGCAGGGGGAATGCCAAGCAGAGGGCAGCTGCACAACATGGAATGGACATGGGATTCGTCTGCTTCTCTTGCTGCTCGGCAAAGCCCTCTCCTCCCGACAGGCGCTGAAGCACACTGCTGTCACTAAGTGATGCGCTCAGCCTGCACCATGCTGGATCCCACAGGGATGTCAGCCTCCTCTCCAAATGTCAGCCTGGGCCCCAGGTGAACCCAGGCAACGCTTGAAACCTTTCTGCAATTTTAAATAGCCAAACTAGCTATTGGGAAACCAATCCAAGCTGTGTTCATGTATTTCAGACAATGCTAACCATTTCACGTGGGATGCTCAAGACCCATGGAACAGGTTGCCCAGGAAGGTGGTTGGAGCCCCACCCCTGGAGATATTCAAAATGAGGTTTGACAGGGCTCTGGGCAACCTGATCTAATTAGGATGTCCCTGTTGACTGCAGGGGGCATGGACTGGATGACCTTTGGTGGTCACTTCCAACCCAGATCATCCTATGATTCTATGCACCTGCAGCACTCAGTCTGTGAGCACAACCTGTACAAATGGATTTCAGAGAGAGAGGCCAACAAGCCGAGGGCAGTGTGCACAGGGGCTCAGTAGCATCAGCTCTGCAAGAAGCTGGACCACAGCTGAAGCCTGCAATCATTTCTTCACCCCGCCACAGCTTGACTTTTGCACAGCATGGCCAGAGCAGGCCAGCTTCACACAGCCAGGGCTCTGCAACCAGACCAAGGTCAAATGAACCAGCTGCTGGGATAAAGCATAGAGATGCTTTTGCTGGGTGGTCTGGACTGTATAATTCCATATTAACTTGCTTTTAATGAACACAAACCAGCTCCTTCAACTTAAGTGTTCTCCTGCTTCCTGTTACTGTTACAGTTGCTTACTGCAGCAGTGAGGCAGCAAGAGAAAAGCAGAAAGCTAAAGGTGCACAAAGGGTTTGGAAAACCAGGAACTGGCCAGTTGATTCTGACAGCTGAGCTGGGCAAACAGGCAACATACAGAGCTGTACCAGCACTGACAACCCAAACCAAGGCCATTCTTTTTCTCCCCAACCTCAAAAACTTCCTTTGGAAGAGAACTTTAAAAGAAGTCCATCCTAAACTCAGGAAAGCAAATGGATCTTTTTAACCAGGCATTACTTTTACATCCTCTCACATTCTCCACCTCTTGCTTCATGTCTGTTCTTCTACAACAGGACACCCACTTTGAGCAGCATGGAGCAACCACAGCATTAGCCTGCAGACCTTAACCTGCTGCAGGAAGGTCCAGGACCTCAATCAAGAGTTGCTGCTGCAGAAGAACCCTTCCACTTGCATTCAACTTCCACTGCTGAATGTTTGGCTCGGTTTGGACAAGAAGATCAAAACCTAGCTCCCTAGAAGAGACAGTATAAAGCACTGTGCTAGTGACAGATCACTAACCAAGTTGTATTTCGCAACAAAGAGGAGCAACAATACTTAGAGGAGCAGTACCCACTGCAAACCAACAGCTAAGAAGTCACAAGGAAGGATGAGCCAACAGCCAGAAGCAAATTTCACCCATGACTAGGAAGGCAGTACACGGCCAGGTACCAGAAAGGCTCCCAAAATGCATACTGGAGAGGTCTCTCTGATGGGAATTTCAACCACTGTACTCATCCTATGAGTCAGGGCATAGCCTGGGCTACTGGTTATGTAGAACTGAGCCTTGGAAGGGGCAAGCTCTATGCACTATATGTGCAGAAGGCAAGGAAATGCCTTCTGTCTGTGCAAAGTGATGTTGATTGTGCTCTGAAACTGAATTCAACCAAGTTAAAAGCATTGCTCATGAGTACAACCATCAGAATCTGACCCACTTTAAGTGGTTATATTTTTGGTTGTAATAAACACAACCTGCATTGTATTTTATCCACTTTAGGGAGACTATAACAATTTAGTATGCAGGAAGTGTTAGGGAAAAGTTGATTCTAGTACCTGCCCTTAGCTGCTAGTGCCAGGGTAGGATTTCCAAACCTTCCTTTTGCTCCACACTCAGCAGCAAGAGTTGCTGCACACTCAGGGAAGATGTGTGCAAAGCACTGTCCAGGGTTCAAAGGAAAGACACCACAGAAAGAAAAGGAAACTTAATAGCTTCTGGTCCTTCCCACAGCAGTACTAGGTATTAAAAACAGCCCCAGAGGGCAGCTGCACTCAGGCAGAAGCCCTGCACTGTGCTGTTTGAAAGCTTCCCTTCCACGATGCCTTGTTTATGCACTGCACATGCCCTCTGGGCTAAGCCTTACTGCCAGCATTTCTCAAGAGACCTTGCTAAGGATGGAGATTTCCACCTGGTGCTCAGGCGATGGGCTCTGGAGCACAAGAGCCTAGGATCCCTGGTGGTGCTAGCTCTGGGGGGAGCCTACAACAGAGGGAATTTAGAAAGGCACAAGGCAACAGCTGACGACATCAGCATTACCAACCAGCCCATTCCCACCTCTGCTAGGGTCTGCAACTCCATTTGTCTCCTTTCCCAAACAATGGCCAGACTTCACCAACCCAAAGAGAGAAGGACACAGACCCACGAGACCTGTAAAGGACCCCTGCAGCACACATCACCACCACCTAGACACACATGGAAGGAAGACCTTTTCCAGGCCACATTCCAATCAATCACCTTATGGCAAACGGTGAGGAGGCCGTTGCAGTGATTTTGCACTTGTGCAGCCAGGAAACATAAACATGAACCATCTGGGCAAGGACCACTTCTGTTCTTACTGAAACTGGCTGCATGCTTATGAACATGCCTGCAAGAATCAATCCACCACCCAAATGAAAATATTCCACAGTCCAGAGCTAAAAATCCTCCTCCATGCAGCACCACAGCTGAGTTCAGATGCAGGTCTGCAAGTCTGATCACGGCCACACGTAAACACAGGTTATGGAAGTTATTTCTAGCTACCATAATCATCAGTTTGTCAGCATGACACGTGGCAGCAAAAGGGTGAAAGATCACAGGGGCCAAAAAAGTGAGGTACAGCTCAAAAGATCAGGAACAGACTTGAACCCTCATCTCATACCATGTGTTGCCCAAGCCCCTCTCAACCAGCACTGACCAACAGACACTCTGACAAGCTCTTGCCAGACTACAGTAACCAGGTGATAATCTCTTGCACAGCTAACAAGCTACCATTAATTAGTCTTCTTTCTGGAAGCCTCACAAGAAGACAACAGAGGTAGAGAGCAAAGCACAGAGAACACTGCATGGCTGCCCAGCTGCACACACTCAGCTTAACTGGAGCTTGTTCTCTAGACACATTAGAATGATGACTTCTACATGCACCAAATTCAGGGGCACAGAAGGCATGCAGAAACACCATGCAAACCACACGAGGGGCAAGGGTATCTGTGCAAGCCCCAACCCAGCACACAAGGCAAAGCTCAGAGTGACCCACTGACTTTGCTAGGACACATCCCAGTCAACAAAACCCAACCTAGGGCCAGAAGTCCAGAAACAAGACTGGGTAGAGGGGCCAGGGAGAGCCTACAACCAACCCCAGGCTTTGCTGGGCATGTCAGCCAGCCAGCCATGTCACAGCATCCAGGTGAACAACAGGGTTGCCCCCAACACCAACCAACAGTGCAGCTAGGTAGGGTCTTGGGTAGGGGCAGACACAGCCTGCCGCAAGAGTACAAGCTACTGCCCTGCTCACTTCCACCTTGGCTTTGCATTTGCAGCTCCCAGCCTCCAAAACCCTTCAGCCCTTCCACTCCCCGAACCATGGGTCTCTGCTGTAGGGTCAGAAAGAAGATGGGCAGCCCAGCAGAGCCACGTTTGCCCCAGCTGTAACCCTCCTGAGCCAGGGCTGCCCCTCACAGACCACTGCCGCTCCTGGGCTGGGGCTGCCCCTCAGGGGTCGATGCCAACCAGAGGCTGGGGGTGTCACTCAAGGCGTCCGCGCTCCTCACGGGCTGCGGCTGCCCCTCAGGGTTCTATGCCCATCACAGGCTGGGGGTCCCACTCAGGCGTCCACGCTCCTCATGGGTCTATGCCCATCACAGGCTGGGGGTGCTACTCAGGCGTCCACGCTCTTTACGGGCTAGGGGTGCCACTCAGGGGTCAGTGCCTGTCGTGAGCTGAGGGTGTCCCTGGCGGGTTGGGGACACGCCGCAGGGGTCCGTGCCTCCCGCAGGCCCACGCCCCCGCGTACCTCCCTTACGGGTCCGCGCCCCTCCCGCCCGCAGGTGCCGGTCGGGCGGCAGGCAGGACGCCGAGGCCGCGGTGGGGGGAAACGGGAGCGGCGCCCCCGCTTCACCGCAGAAAATGCAAGTCAGCGGGCGGCTCCGCTCAAAAGTTTCGGGGGCAGGCGGCGGGCCGTGGGGGGCGGCTGGCCGCGGGCGGGCGGCCGGGCCCGGCGCGGGCAGACTTACCTCCTTCTGCCGCGGCTCCTGCGGGTAGACGTCGGGCGGCCCCAGGCGCGGCCGCTTGAGCGGCCGGTGCTCATAGCTGAGCAGCCCGAACGCAGCCATGATCGCTCATGTTCGCCGGCGCGGCGGGCGGGCGGGCGAGCGCTGGAACGGGCTCTGAGCGCCAGGGAGCAGNGCCGCAGGTGCGGCCGGGATCCCCCGAGCGAGGAGGGGCGAGGCGCAGGTGGGGCAGCCCCGAGGGAGCGCAGCGCTGGGTCGGGCTCCCTCAGGGCGGCTTTCCGCTGAGGGACCGTGCTGTCGCCTCTCGCCGCTGCTAATAGCGCCCATTTCAGCCCATAGATCGTTCGCTCAGGAGGGTAACGGCGGCCCGCTGCGGGCCAGGCAGGGCCACACAACATCGCCCGGCCGAGCCGCCCCCGCAGCGGCTGCTCCTGGCAGCGCTTAGCACGGCCACGGCAGGCACAGCCCCGCTCCGGTACAGCCCCGTCCCGCAGAGTCCCGCGCCCGCAGGCGCCGCCGGCTGCGATTATGCTGCTCAGACAGCGATGACCGCTTCACTTCCAGGGCTGCAGCTTTGGGTGGCCCTTAGGCGAGTCATCCGGTCCGGCTCCTTTGAGCCACCTCTCCTCTGCGCCACTGCTCCCGGCCCAGGGCAGCGAAAGCTCCGTGACTCCTGAAAGATGCTCCCAGGCTGTACCACCCAAACGGATCCACTAATCCCAGAGCAGCACAAGCAGGGGCTCCGTGACTCCTCAAAGATGTTCCCAGGCTGTACCACCCAGATGGATCCACTGATGCCAGGGAATGAGCCAAGCAGGACAGGAAACACCATGTCAGCAGAGGTTCCTGATCAATGACTCCAAAACAGAAGTAATACAACAGTAAAACATCAGGGCTCCTCCTTTTCTCCCTAAAGTAGGTCTGCAGGCTCCATCAACCCTTACAATTAGTGTCCTGCCCTGCAGAACAAGTTTCCCTCTCCATGCTGGTGCCATCTCCTCTGGTATCAGAAAGAAAGGTTCATCCTGTACTAGCATCACAATAACCAAGAACAAAAACTATTTCCCCCCTTTTCCCCACCGTTTCAGTCAGATGCTCTCCTTGCACTACATCTCCAAGTAAAAAGATGAGGTACTTTGGAAACATAAGATGAGGCACTTGGTTGGAAATAAGCCTAAGTAAAATTCATGACAGCACTCTATAAACGAGCTTTCATGCACATTTAGTATGGACAAGCACAGGACATGCAGACAAACCACACTGCTTTTGTTTCCAAGCAGTTCTGCAGTCAAACCACAGATCACTTAACAGCTGAGGCTGAGCTAGGCGGAGGCAATAAAGTAGGAGAGTAATGCCCTGCACTACCTTCTGGTTGTGCATACATCTGCTAGTTAAATCTTTTGTCACCTTTGGTTACTGTGTTAGTGTTCCTGCACCCAGCTCTGCTGCCCACCAAAGGCAAAGATCAAGTCTGAGATCTTTAATTCTGCGCTGCCTTCCTGGACAGGTTTATCAGGCTCTGTGTGTGACTCAAAGGCATGCTCCAAAGACCAGCAGAATATGCCAGCTCTTCTCTTCCATTCCCCAGTGAATAAAAGTGCTGCAGAGCTTCTCAGCTACCCTGGCACACAGAATGAGTGTGGTGATCCCTAGCTTTGGTAAGGTTAACATCATGCACAAGCTAAGGCAGTATCATTACATTTTAGCCCTGTGATTTGTCAGACACACTTTGATGTATTCAAGCACACAGGTCCCAGTCTCTTGATGTTTGTTTTTTTTCATGCAGAATGACAATCTTACAAAGGCATTGGCTGTTCCATGTGGATCTTTACAACACCCCTATAGCAGAGTGTCCCAACAGAGAACAGCCTCATTGTCATGGTAAGTTTAAACAGGCCAAAATAGGCTTATACATGTCCTGGCTTGCCCAGACATGTTTTTCTGCTCTCCCTCCTTCTGCTATGGGGAGAAGCAACTGCAGGAAAGAGGAAAAAGAATCTGGAGCCACTGAGTCTAAGGACTCTGGCTTGCCCAGACTTGTTTGCATCCTGTGGTAAACAAGGTACACACACTTGCCTTGTGCAAGACCTGTGTTCTGCCCTAAAAAGGGTAAAGCAAGCCTATGGCTTCACCTAATGTTTAAGCTTGTCTAACTACCATTCTGACAGCTATGCTGTGTCCAAAGGCCCATTAGTCTCAGGCTGTATTGATAAAAAGAGATGAGCAGGTGACACGGCCTGCTCTGCCGTTGTATCCATGCTTGCTATTGGCTTATTGCATCCTGAACTGCCTGAAAACTGTCTGCATCAAGTTTACCAGGAGCAGGTTCTAAATACCTCCACATGATCGGCCTGCACAGCCAGCATGATATTGTGCTGAGACTGCACATCACAAGACATCCTGCCTGCACCTGAAAGCCTTCTACCAAGATGGGAAGTCCTGGAGGTACACAGATCATCCAGAGAAGATCAGGACCAGGTAAGAGGTTGTCTGCCTTTTTTCCCCAGCGGTTTGTGAAGCCTGGGAAGAATCAGAAGTCTCAGCAGCTGACAAGACAGTAACAGAATTCCCTGAAAGCATTTGGGTATTATCTGAAGCTGTATTTAGCCCCACCAGGTGGGAGATATTCTGTGAGTAAATACTTCAAGCCTCTTGTAATTCACCATTGCCTTCTGCCATAAGCGGAAAGGCGCTCCCTGACGCCATCTAGTGGGCAAGTGGTGTATTGACCGCAAGCGGTGTATTGACCACAAGCAGTACATCGACTGCAGGATCCTTCTCTTCCAGCTCAATTAATGTTGTATATTTTTGTTAGTTATTTCTAGATCCTCCATTATTATCTGTATAATATTTCCATGACCGTTGCAGAAGAACCTAATTATTATTTTTAAAATAGTGGCCGGGGTGGGGAGAGTTCTAAATATAAAAAATAATAAACAATATTAATTTGGGGACAATACTATCTCACGTTAATTAATTACCCTTCCATAACACCCACGAAGTCCATAGATCAGGGCTGCAGAGCTGCACTATCCACCACTCCAATCCTCATTCAAGCACTAATGGTTTGCAGATCAGGGTTCAGATCCAGTTCTTTTAAACTGTCAAACCTGCAGACACTCTGATCTGGAGTTTTGTCTTGGTTTTATCCCCCAGAAACAGGGCTTGGTTGAGTTATTTCTGTTCAGAGAATAACAAGTGTTTCATGGCACCTCTAGTCAAGGGAGTAGAGCCTTAAGCCACCCCTTCTGCATGGGAATTTGAGGAATAAGCTCTGAACAAGTAAGAATGGCAAATACCAGTTCATAGGACAGGATGTTTGGTTTTTAGCATCATAGCTAAATTCTTGTCATTTGCCCTGACTTTGCTCTTGCTAGTTGAAAACAGAGGGTAACCTCTGAAGATACTGTGTTCATTATTGGTCACAGGCTTTGTTGAAGGATCTCTCTCATTTTTAACGTTTTCAGGTGAATTCTGTTCTCACAGCAGTGAGAGACAAATGGCACCACTGGTCTGGACCAAGGCTGACTCCACTGACACACAAACATCCCACAGGTGTAGGGAGTAGATAACCCAAAGCAAGACTTAGTAAATAACCCAGTAATTATCCATCCAGTAAACCAGCCATTGTTTGCTTCATGTGCTTTAGAAGAGTGAAGATGTTGCAAGAACTTGTCAGAAGTTCACTGAAGGAGACCCTCCTCTCCAAACCTGCCAGTTCTTAACATCAGAGAGTGGGAGTGCTTTGTCCTGTACCTGTTTGATAACAGGTGCTGAGAAATGCCACTTTAACCACCCAGAAAGCAGCACCGTGTGACTGTGCAAACACAAACAGGCCCTATCAGATGCCTGCTCAGTGCTCATGGCAGAGCTCCCAGCTGGGGTTACAGGGACTGGTGCTGCCTACCAAGGCACATGGATGAGGCTGTCCTCAGCCAAGCGCAGTCAGGATCCATGGCTGATCATGAATGTTCAAAGCTACTCCAGGACAACCGTTCACTCCAGTTTCTAGCTTGCCTCTGCACAATGGCATCTCCAGCCCACTCTTCTCAGCTACCACTACTGCCCAGCCTCCAGCAAGGCACAGCTAAGCCAAGGCAGAGCCCCTGGAGCTGTCTGCTCTTCCATCAGCACCTCAAATTCCCGAGGCAATCCACACATCCTAGCTCATCTAGAAAACTACAGACTATCAGAAAGCTGACTCTTGAAAAAAGTAGTCACCAAAACAGATAAATGCAATTACACTTCTTTCTCCCATTAAATTCTTCTTCTTGCTAGGACATAGTCACTTTTGCTGGGATAAGTCTGTTGCTTTCATTGCCGTTGTGCTGGTGATAATGATGCTAAAATATCACGGTCCCTCTTCAGGGGACAATAAATGCGTTCTGCTCAAGTGAAGTATTCAGTATAATCTTTTAAAATTAACATTCTCCCAAACCTGTGCAGCACAAGCTCAGCAGTGATGGTTCCCAGCGTGCCACCCTTTGGTCACACACAATGATGACAGTTTTATTTAGGAATTAGCTTAAAATAAATGGATAAAGAAGAAAGTTAATCCTCTGTCTGCACACAGCCTCACTTCATTTTTAATTCCAAGGTCATCTTAAAACCCATGTAGTTAAACCAGGCTCAGTGTCTAAGCCTAGCTGAGATAGTAGCTCTTAAAGCACCTGAAAAGTGTTTCTGCCGCCACTCTGCATCCCATTAACAAACAACTTCCTAAGCTGATCTGGTCAGGAACAGCTCCAATCCCTGTGCTCACTGAAATCGCTGTTGGGCAGCAGGTCAATGCAGGCAGTTGTGCTCCTTACCCCAGGTGAGGGCCTCACCTCAGCCAGGCTGCAGGGCTGTTGGTGCCCCACCACTTTGGCTTGCAGGAAGGGTAGGTCCCTTTCAGCAGCTGGAGCCCAGAGATGTCTCTCCCATGTGGGGAGCAGGGGTCTGGTGTGCTCATGAGCCATAGGGTGGGCTGGGTCTGCTGTAAAGAGGTGAGTAAAAATGGGCTTTGAACCCAAACTGAAACGCTTGGGCATCCTGCATGCTGCAGCCAAAGCCACAGAGGACGTAACAGACAGGCTGCCCACGCCAGGGAACGCCTTGCCAGGGACAAACCAGCGCCCAAATGCAACCAAAAACTCCAGAGGGGTCTCCTGGCTTAGGGGGTGCACTGAGCGTGCTTGTGTTAGGAACAAAGGAAAAAAGAAAGACACCCCCCGAAAAGAAAAGAGCTGAGTGGCTGAGCATTGCCAGCCTTAGAGGAAAAGTTCAAAAGTAACACCCCCCTCGAAGACTCTTTTCACAGAGCAGCCAGACACTGCGGCCAAGCCTGGCCCTGGAAGTCCCCAGTCGCTCGGCTAGGGGGAGCAGAGCACTCATCGAGTTACGGAGAGGCTCCTTCTGTCATCTCACACCGCTGTTATCAGGTGACAGGGGCTGCACCGATCCTACCCCTCCAGCAGCTCTTCTCCGGCTCAGACCCATCTGCGTGCGGGCTGGAGAACGCAGGAGGGGGAGAGCGGAGCGAAGCCGTCGCAGCATCCCTCGGGAATCATGTGCCTGCTGCAGGGGGGCTGCTGAGGCTCCCCCTCCTGCTGCCCGCCCGGGGCCCTGGGCTGGGAGATCGCCGGGCTGATGACGGCCTGGCCGCTGCCGCTGCCTCGCTGAGCGCCACGTCCCTCCGAGGGCTCTGCCCACCACCATGCCAGCCCAGCAGAAGAAGATCATCTTCTGCGTAGCCGGGGTGCTGAGCCTGGCCTGCGCGCTGGGCACCGCGGCGGCCATCGGCACGCAGCTGTGGGTGAAGGGGACGATCCTCTGCAAGACCGGAGCCCTGCTGGTCAACGCCACCGGGCAGGAGCTGCAGAAGTTCGTCGGGGACATCCAGTACGGACTGTTCCGCGGGCAGCGAGTGCGGCAGTGCGGGCTCGGCGGGAGGCCGCTCCACTTCTCCTGTGAGTACCAATGGCACTGGAGTTATTTACCCCTCACGGCTGCCTGGGAGCTGCTCCCCGCGTCCTCTGCTCGCTAACCGGCATGAAATACCCCACAGCAAATCTAAGCCCTTGCAGCTGCTTTCTCTTCAGGCTCCAATAGCTGATTTTCTGCTGCTAGTAAAGCCCTGCCAAGGCTTTCCCCACTCCCTGTATTCCAAAAGGTTTGTACTGGTACTTTAAAAAGAGAATATTTCTGCTTTTCATTTAATCTCATCTTCCTCTGTGTGTGCATCAGCACTGTGTCCCTCTGGGGCATGGGGGAAGGATGAGCTAAGCTAGCAGAAGTCTCTCCAAAGACCCAAGGCACAGATAGTGCTGTCGGGAAACAAAGCACAAGAGGAGTTAGCAACCTGCAACAATAGCAGGGGGAGCAGCTGGCCAGTGGCACCTGCTGCTCTTGCTAGCCAGGACAGAATTTTATCCAAGACTGCTAGCAGTGGTTTAGGTTCACATGTAATATTCATAACCTATTTATCTTCAAGGATAAGAAGATCAATAAAACAACCAAGTGGGCACACAGTTTGTGTAGGACAACACATGGAACAGAGGATAACTGCGTCCAGGTCTGGAGCCCTCATCACAGGAAGGATGTGGACATGATGGAGTGGGTCCAGAGAAGGGCCACAGAAATTATTAGCAGGCTGGAGCAGCTCTGCTATGAGGACAGGCTGAGGGAGCTAGGGTTGTTCAGTCTGGAGAGGAGGTGGCTCCGAGGGGGCCTAATAGCAGCCTTCCAGCACCTGAAGGGAGTCTACAGGAAGGATAGAGAGAAGCGGTTTACAAAAGCCTGCAGGGACAGGACAAGGGGCAATGGCTTCAAGCTTGAGAAGAGCAGATTTAGATTGGATGCTAGGAACAAGTTCTTTACTGTGAGGGTGGTGGAACACTGGAACAGGTTGCCCAGGGTGATGGTTGGGGCCCCTTTCTTGGAGACATCCAAGGTAAGGCTTGACAGGGCCCTGGGTGACCTGGGCTGGTGGGGATGGCCCTGCTGACTGCAGGGGGGGCAGACTAGATGACCTCTAGAGGTCCCTTCTGGCCCAGACCATTCTGTGATTCTATAAGGAACAGCCATTTGGTGCAGGTACAAATGCCACCTGCACAACACATTCTAGAGCCATTCTGCTAGAACACACTGGTGAGTGGCTCATGTAAGGCAGGCAAGGCAAGGTCAGGTAATCAGGTTGGGTATCAGAAGAAGCTTTAACCCAGCTAGAACCAACCCCAAGCCTGCTCAGGCTTTTCTTCTCCTGCACAAGCCAAGCATTAACAATGAAATATTTCACTATCATAATGTAACAACTTACTTGCCCACACTGGCATCGTTTTAGAGCACTCTGGCAGAGTGATACATTGGGGTGCCCGGTGGCACCCTGTGTACCTGAAGTGTTGCCCAGTTACAGCTGGGCAGTCCCCGACACCATGCAGGACAGGCTCTGCCCCTGTGAGCTTCCACCGGCAGCCGCGCATGGATGCAGGGCTTTAAATCCGCACAGACTGCTCTCAGATCATCTTTTGGTTAGATTAAAAAGCAAAACGATTTAATAGGATTTGCACTTAGAAAAAGTGATTGGGTGGCTTAGCCAAATGTGCCTCTCTGCAAACATTCACTTCAGAGACCACTTAGCGAAGGGGCCTGGGCCACGTTCCCTGGGCTGCAGCGCTCCATCCAGTCCAAGTCAGAGCTCGCAAGACCTCGCTGGAAGCATCCCAGAGAGCAAAACACACATCCATAGCTTAATGCAGCAGGCTGCTTGTCAGCAGCTCTGAGAACAGGCAGGGAAAACGGGCTAAGTGATTTAGCAGTCTGCTCCCATTAAGTGCTCCCCCCTGACCACTATGTCTCTTTTAATTGTGAAGTGGATTTGCTCTGCCAGCAAGCCCAGTTCGGCGCGGGGAGGGGGGGGAAGCCTTCTGCTTCATTTGCTCCTGCTGATTCCCATCAGTTTCTGGGTCAGCAGTTCATTTCCTAAAGGCCACTGGCATGCATACCCAACACACGAGTTCATTCATTACCATGAAGGAACGCTTTTCTTCCAGGACAACACAGAGCTGCTGGAATTCATCTTTCCTGATATGTCACACAGGGAATCTTAACGACACAAACAACCCTCACAGGGAGGATTCACCGCCCTGCAGCAGCCTCTTTTCTTACACAATACCAAACTCTGTTAGCAAACACACAGCTTTGCACATCCCCGACAAGAAGAGCACTGCACCGTGAAGCATCACAAAAGTGTGTCCCCTCCTGCCCATAGGCCTGGTGAGGGTCCCTGGGTGCCCCTCTCTGCTAGCCACCAGCCACCCACAATGCAAAAAGGTGGTATTTATATACCTTAGCTTCAAGAAGAGCTTGCAAACATTTCCTTCCTTAATTATCCTTTCCTTTAGTCAGGGAGATAAATTGACTTGCCACCACCTTACCTGCTTCTCCGTGTTCACTGCATGACAAGCTGCTGGCAAAGGTATTACAAGCTAGAGTAATTTATGTGAGGCTGTTTTTACTCTCTGTGTGTTACAGCTGCAGCCAGGCAGCCCCGAGGCATTATCACCCCTGCTTTAATCGTGCCCCTGTGGATCAGGAGCAGTTAAGTGTGCTTGATGAGTCGCTCTCTAGAACACCCTTTGTTGCCAAACAAACATGGATGATTAAAAATCGTTTTCTCGTATGGAGCCTGACTGACTGTCCCCTTGTGCCCCAGCTAAGCAGGATCACCAGCTAGAAAGCTGCATAAAATTATGGAAGATAAAGCATTCCTAGGTTTGTTTTTGCTCCCATGCTGGAGGAGCACAATAATTAATCACGATCCAGCAAGAAGCCCCTGGCCTGACTTCCAAAAGCCCTTTTCCTGGTGTCTGTGGTAATGTCTTGTTCCTTTCTGTTTCAGTTTTTCCAGATTTGCTCAAAATTATCCCTGCCAGCATCCACGTTAGTGTCATTCTCTTCTGCACAGTCCTGGTCATCTTTGCTCTGGTGGGAGCAGGGTTCTTCATGTTCAATGCCTTTGGCAGCCCTTATGAAACGCTGCACGGCCCTGTCGGGTTGTACCTCTGGAGCTTCATCGCCTGTGAGTACCCCACACACACACCTGGCCCACCAAGCTGCTGTCTACCTGCAGATGAGTTGGGCTTGATGATCTCTGGAGGTCCCTTCCAACCTCTGTGATTCTGCCTGTGAGGGTTGGGTTATCAGTGTAAGGAGAGCATCCCAAGGGCTGTGGCCACACTGACTCCAAACTGGCAAGATAAAGCTAGATAGAAAGGCAGAGGATTTGCTCTGTCAAAACATGACAGAATGCTCTGTGAGGGTGGGTAGTGAGAAGGGTTAGGGCAGCCCTAGTGCCCCCAACCCTTTGTTGTAAGCTGGCAGAAAAGGGGATGGTGCCCACAAAGCCCAAGGACCTGGAGGTGGAACCATATCATGGGCATATGGTTTAGAGCTGGGAGTTGCACCTGAGCAGAGAGGCAGTGGGGAGGGAATAAAAATTTCCTGAAAGAAGTCAGGTGAGTGCTCCTGTTCCCCACGGTGTCCAGCTGTGTCACTGAGATCACTTACACCAGCAGTCCTCCTCAAGAAAGGAAGGAGCAGACAAGCAGGGAGGGAGAGAGCAGCAGCAGCAGCAGCTTGCTGTAAAAGTGGTCCCTGAAAGCACCATCCCTCTGCCACGTGGAAGGGGTAAAGCCCATCCTCTGTGTCACTGGCTTGGCCAGCAAGAAGATTTGCCATCACTTTACAAGGTATTACCTATTACAGTCACCATTTAATAAAGGAATTAAGAACACATTTATCTTTAAGCGTGCAGACAGCTCAGTGGGACAATGAGCAGCTTACAGCTGAAAAGGAGCACAGCCACTTGGGTGAGTTGGGCACTAAAGCAGCCCTGCAATGTGTGACTGCTCCTGAGCCAAATGCAATCAAAAAGCCTCACCTTATATGAGCAGCCCTTGGCTTGGACTCAAAAAAGAGCCCTGCAACAGTGACCATAACACCATCAGCATGGGTTTTGGTAGTGCTGTACAAGCCATGGGCTTGCTGTAAGGATGAGGTGGTGAGGGAGGTTGTGGATGCCCCTTCCCACAGGCAGTCAAGGCCAGGTTGAATGAAGCCTTGAGCAACCCCATGGCAGGGGGTTGGAACTAGGTGATCTTTAAGGTCCCTTTCAACCCAAACCATTCTATGAACATGTTGAGGTGCTTGAACATCTCCAGAGAAGGGCACCAAGACTGGTGAGGGGCCTGGAGCACAGCCTTGTGAGGAAAGGCTGAGGGGATGTGCAGCCTGCAGAAGAGGAAGCTCAGGGCAGACCTCATTGCTGTCTACAGCTACCTGAAGGGAGGTCATAGCCAGCTGGGGTTGGGCTCTTCTCCTGGCCACCGAACAAGAGGACACAGCCTCAAGCTGTGCCAGGGCAGGTTCAGGCTGGATGTTAGGAAGAAGTTCTTCCCAGCAAGAGTGATTGGCATTGGAGTGGGCTGCGCAGGGAGGTGGTGAAGTCCCCGTCCCTGGAGGTGTTTAAGAGGAGGCTGCATGAGGCACTCAGTACCAGGGTTAGTTCATTAGAGGGGTTAGGTGGTCGGTTGGACTCACTGTTCTCAGAGGTCTTCTCCAAGCTGGTTCATTCTGTGATTCTGTGACTTTCCTTCTCCGTTGCAGGCTCCTGTGGCTGCCTCATCATGATTCTCTTCTCCTCAGAAGTGAAGATCCACCACCTCTCCGAGAAGATTGCAAACTTCAAAGAGGGAAGCTTCACCTTCAAGACTCAGAGCGAGCAGTTTGCAGACTCTTTCTGGGTCATCCTGGTCTGCTCCCTGGCACACTTCCTGAACGCCCTGCTGATACGCTTCGCTGGGTATCAGTTCCCCTTCTCCAAACCCAAGGACTCAGGGACAGTCACTGGAGCAGCTGACCTGATGTATTAAAACCACATCACTGGGAGAGTGCTTCAAGGGAAGAAGTTCACCACCACTACTCTCAGAAGCCACCAGATGTAGTAACTTGCAAATGAGTAGCTCTGGAGAAGCTGAAGTGAAGGTTTCAGGCACCCATCAGTGTGGCACACTCAGTAAGCAAAAGCAGACACACACTTCAGTAGTATCTAGGTTCAAACTCCCTCTCTCTGGGGGTAAGAC
This sequence comes from Eubucco bourcierii, assembly GCA_013396675.1. Classification (NCBI taxonomy): domain Eukaryota; kingdom Metazoa; phylum Chordata; class Aves; order Piciformes; family Ramphastidae; genus Eubucco; species Eubucco bourcierii. The sequence continues at coordinate 236,782 of VWZE01013647.1, forward strand.
CTTATGGGGACATTTGCCTTTCTTCCCAGTGAATTATTTGAAAAGCTTCTGGTGTGAAGGAACCCAGGAATGCAAACAACATCAAAATGGCTCTGGAAAGTAAAACAAAGAGGTGGCAACAACCAGCAGCAGCTTCACCCACCAGCCCTTGTGCAGAGGAAGTTACTACATCAGGGCAGTGAGAAAAAGAACACCCAGCAGACCTCATCTCAAACAAGAGAAAAGAACATGGTGGGGTTTGCTTCTAACATCCCTCAAGCACCAGGAGCCCAACACTGCAGCAGGTGCTTGCAGGACAAACCCCAAACACCTACAGCCACCAGCAACACTTTAACCTGCCACCACACACATAGCAACATCACTGCTGTCCATAAAGCTCTTTTCTGGGCTTTTTACTTTTAACAAACCAAACTTTGACCCAAAGTCCTCATTTCCCTGTGAGGTAACTGTGGGCTTGGCATTTCGGGTTCAAAGCAGGACACTGAGGAGATGAAACACCCTCCTGCTGCTTGCCCAAGGGAGCAGCCTGGCTTGGTGCTGCTGAAGAACCCCTCTGCAACAAACCCAGACAAAGAACAGGTCCCAGAGCAGGGAGGGGAGTCAGAAGGGACACCCTTCATGCTGCACCACATCTACCAGAGCCTCACGGTCAGAAGCCTGAAGAACACTGCCCAGAATGCAGCCCTGCAACCTCTCCTCAGGCTACATATATATACACATATATCCTTTGGTAGAGGTGAAGGCTCTAAGGTGACATTGTTGTGACCTTTTCAGTATCTTAAGGGGGCTACAAGAAAGCTGGGGAGGGACGTTTTAGGCTGTCAGGGAGTGATAGGACTGGGGGGAATGGAACCAAGCTGGAACATGGGTAGATTCAGACTGAATGCTAGGAAGAACTTTTTCAGCATGAGGTTGCTGAGAGCCTGGAATGGGTTGCCCAGGGAAGTGGTGGAAGCCTCATCCCTGGAGGTGTTTAAGGCCAGGCTGGATGAGGCTGTGGCCAGCCTGATCTAGTGTGAGGTGTCCCTGCCCATGGCAGGGGGGTTGGAACTGGATGATCCTTGAGGTCCCTTCCAACCCTGACTGATTCTATGGTTCTACAAAAATAATGGAGGGCAGCAAGGGAGTGACAGACCAGAGGCACACTGCAGCTCAGCAGGGACTGATGAGAACTGTGTGAGGTCCTCCAGACATGCAGGCAACAGAGAACTGACCTGTTGGAGAGCAGCATAGGGAAAAGCAACTGGGGGTCCTGGTGGACAGAAGAATGAGCATGAGCCAGCAATAGGCCTTTGTAGCCAAGAAGGCCAATGGCATCCTGGAATGGGTTAGAAGGGCTATGGTTAGTAGATCTTCTGCCCCTGTACTCTGTCCTGGTGAGGCTGTATCTGGAATACTTTGTTCAGTTCTAGGCTCCTCAGGGAGCTGCTTGAAAGAGTCCAATACAGAGCCACAAAGCTGCTGAAGGCAGTGGAACATCTCTCTTAAGAGGGGAGGCTGAGGGAGTTGGGGCTCTTTAGCTTGGAGCAGAGCAGCCTGAGGGCTGCCCTCATTCATGTTTATACAGTTGTAACGGAAAGTGTTAGGAGAACAGAGCCAGGCTCTGTTCAGGGATGTCCAAGGGCAGGACAAGGGGCAATGAGCACAAGGTGGAACAGAGGAGTTTCCTCATGAACATAAGAAAACACTTTTTCACTGAAGCAGGCTTCCCAGAGAGGTTGTGGAGTCTCCTTGTCTGGAGACACTCAAAACCCACCTGGATGCATTCCTGTGTGACCTGCTCTAGGTGATCCTGCTCTGGCAGAGGAAGTGGACTGGATGCCCTTTCACCCCCTAACATTCTGTGAGTCTGTAAAGCCAGGATAGATAAACATCAACCCTCAAACCCTTAAGTTCTGCAGATAGGCTCAAAGAGCCAAAAGACTCACCCCAAGCACAGCCCACTTACAGAGAGATCTGAAGAGCATCATGCCACCAGACACTGCCTCCGTGGGTGCCTTGGCAATGAGGGGTTCCTTGCAGGACGTGGACGACACAGAGCAAACCCAAGAGAAGAAGCACAGAGAGGTAGCTACTTCCCCAGCCACCCATTTATCTGCAGGGCTGCAGCCTGCTCCCTGCAGCTGGGGGAGAGGAGCAACCAACCCCACCTACAACCTATCACAACCCAAGCCCACCTGGTACCCATCACATCTCACCCAGGCAGCACCCATCGGGTCACCCTGGGGAGGAATCAGGTACCTGTAAGTTGTGTAAGAGGAGGCTGAGCGCAGACCTCATTGCTGTCTACAGCTACCTGAAGGGACATTGTGGAAAGGCTGCTGCTGGGCTCTGCTCACAGGGAATTGGAGACAGACCAAGGGGGAATGGCCTCAAGCTGAGGCTGGGGAGGTTTAGATTGGACAGTAGGAAAAAGGTTTTCACAGAGAGAGGGGTGAGGGACTGGAATGAGCTGCCCAGGGAGGTGATGGAGTCACCCACCCTGGATGTGTTTAAGGGTGGTTTGGATGTGGTGCTTGGGGATATGGTTTAAGGTGAATCTTGTAGAGCAGGGTTCTAGGTTGGGCTTGGTGATCCTGAGGGGCTTTGCCAACCTGGGTGTGTCTGGGATTCTGTGACACCCATCCCCTCCACCCTACCTCCCGGACATGACCTGCTCCAGCCTCCAGCAGCCCGCACAAGGACCTTGCTGACTTTTAGGGCCACTGTTTTATACTTTGACTGTGAATGACAAAACGTTGCTGGGGGTTAGGCAAAAGGTTTGGCAGCTGCATCATCCCTGCTCCACAACCCCCTTCACAAAGCAGCTCAAGCCACCCCAGGCTGCAGGACAGCTCCCTGTACTGTGTCTGTGTATAAGGGCTCCGGTGAGCTGCCACCACCCTCAGCTGCTCTCAGCATTTTCTTCTTTGTTAATTGCTTATTGTTCTTAATGTCAACCTATCTTCTTAACACATGTCTTGTGTTACACCCCGTGGTGTTGGTTTACTTTACAGCAAGGAGTGAGGAGTGATGTTTCATCCTTCTTGCTGCCGGTGTCCCATGGAGCTGCTGCACAGCTCTGCAGCAGCTCTGGCAGTCAGGCTTATATAACCACTGCAGGTCCAGGTGACCCTTGCTGATCCTGCAGGAGGAGCTGGCCCCTACGTGTGACACACATTGCTGCCCAGACCTGCCTCAGCACAGGGGATAAACCTCTCCACGTCCTTTTGCTGGGCATCAGCCAGCAGCCCTTGACTCAGGGTCCAAGCTTTCTCAGCTCACAAAGGTGCCAGCTCCCACCCCACTCATCAGCACCAGGCCAACTGCTACCTTCATTCCTACCCAGCTGCCAAGGCAAAGCTAACCTCTTGCTGGAACAATACTTGTGTCTTTAACCAGCTGAAAGTAGCAGGCAGGACCTGCTCACCTGGCACTCCTGGGTGAGCACCAGCACATCCCCTGCAGTTCACTTCCCATCCCTGAGCATCAGCTAAAGGAGTTCTGCCAAAATTTGGGGGGGAGCGTTTGCATCCCAATAAAAAGTTTGTGTGTGTGTGTGTGTGTGCACACAGATAAATACAAAACCAGGTACAGTCACAGAATCTCAGCATGGCAGAGGGGTGGAAAGGACCTCTGGAGATCATCCAATCCAAACCCCCTGCCAAAGCAGCCACAGCAGCTTGCCCAGCATCACAATGGCTGGGGAGGGTTGGGAGCTCTACAGAGAAAGAGACTCCACAACCTCTCTGAGAAGCCTGCTGCAAGGTTCCAGCACCCTCACACCAAAGATTTTGCTCATGTGGAACCTCCTGTGTTCCAATTTGTACCTGTTGGCCCTTGTCCTGTGACTGGGCACCATTGAGAAGAGCCCAGCCACAGGTTCGTGGCCCCCACCCTTTAGATGCTGATGTGCATTTATAGGATCCCCTCTCAGGCTGCTCTCTTCTGCTTGCTGCCAGCCTGTGCAGAGGGAGCTGCACCTCCACAGCTGGGAAATGCCCCCAGCCCTGCACCAGGCCTGGGCCAGCCCTGACAGAGAGGGCACAAAGCTGCAGGTGGCTGCAGACTGTGCCTGGCATTAAACATTCATGGTCCTCATGCAGCAACAGGGCACAGATGGGGACTGACTCTCATCAAAGTTTAATCACAGTGTGAGGGTGAGAGCTGAACATGAGACCAGGGTGGGAGCTGAACATGAGACTGGGGTGGCACAGGGGTTGGGGTGGCAGGCAGAGGGGATTCAAGTGGCAATCAGACAGGGCTCAGGTGGTTTGGGTGCCAGACAGAGAGGGTTTGGCTGACAGAGGGGGTTTGGGTGGCAACAAGAGGGGGTTCAGGTACCCACTAGAGGTGGTTTTGGTGGCAGTTGGGGGAGGGGGGCGGTGGCAGGTGGCAGGCAGAGAGGGCTTGGGTGCCTGGCAAAGGGGGTTCAGGTGTCAGTCAGAGGGGGAGGTCAGGTGTCAGTTAAGAGGAGGTTTGGGTGGCTGTCAGAGGCTGGGAGAGCAGTCCCCATTGTCACAACCCCAGCACCACCCAGGGCCCAGGCAGCTGGGCTGGGGGACAGTGTGGCTGAGCAAAGCATGGCACAGACACAACTGGAGGAGATTGCCAGCAGGATTTCAGAGCTGAGCAAGTGGAGAGACATCTTCAGTTTCCCCGGGTAAGGTTTTTATCCTGCTCTGTCACCTCTTTAGTGCCAGGTGGGTTTTTAACATCACTTATGGATTGCTGCAGGGAAAATTCTCCCTGTGCTCAGCGGCACAGGTAGGTCCCACAGCTTTCACTCCACCTTTCTTCTGGGATTCTTTTTCCTGGCTGCCTTCCTGTTGCTCCACCAGTCAGCAGTTTCCCCTGCTGTTTGGGCTTCATTTGTATTTTTGTTTTGCCTTTTCAGTTTGGAAACCAGCAGTGCAACTCATCAGGTAACTGCTTCTCTAAGAAGGGACATTGGGGTGGGCTTTGGGGGGTGCCCCACCAGGGAATCACACAGCCACATGCAGCATGGCAGAGAGCTTTGCAGAGGGTTGTTTCTTGTCCTCTTCCCTCAAAGCCCTCACTTTTACTTCAGCTGCTTCAAAGGAATGTCTCCCCAGCCTGGCTCAGTGGCAGAGTTGTCCTGCATGAGTTATCTCTGCTGTCTGCAAGTGAGGGTTTTCATGGTCAAGTTTCCAAACACAAGAGAAAACCAGAACAAGCTAAGATCCCTCAAATGCAAATGTTTGGGCAACCTGCTGTGCCCTTTGGGTGGGAAGCACTGAAGCTTGTTCCCTGGGATTCAGGTAAGCACAACTTCCTGCTCAGTGGTGGTCAGGATGTGTTTGTAGTGAGGGAGAAAAGCTGGGAGCCACTCACACCTCAACACTCTCTGGCCTCTCTTCCCTGCCATCCCCTGCCAGCTCATCACTAGGGCACTGTGCCCACCCTGCTGGCAATACCGGGGGCAGGGGGTAACTGGGCACAAGTGGGCACAGCCAGCTGTGAGGTGATGATGTTCTGTCTGCTCTCTCTGTGCAGCCAGGCCAGGGCAGCACAGGGGATGGAGCACCAGCAGCCAGAGAACCGAGGGGGCTGCAGCCTCCACACCCAGCCTGCGCTGTCCCCACGCCCCTCCTGGTCCCCGTGGACACGGGTGGCAGGCCCATCTCGCTGGACATGGCAATGGTGAGCAGGCCTGCTGGAGGAAACTCCACCTGTGACCTCTTCTCCCTCAGACACACAGGCTGAGAGCCACACGGGGGGCTGAGAGTGCTACCAGGCTGAGCCAGGGCTGCAGCTCACTGCCAGCTGTGACATGAAGGTTGGCATCATTCATTCATGAGGCTTCTGGAGAACCTGGCTGAAGCACAGCCTTAAACTGATGTGCTGCAACCCTCCTCAGGTAGCAGGTTACAGGGTAAAGTGCAACATTTCCTGCTGTCTCTTACCTTCCCAGCAAACAGCCCCAGGACAGGAGGCAGGAGCTTCGGTAGGTTCTACTCTGACCCAGAGACCTGAGTTTGGAGCACTGGTGATGGAGGTCCTCTGCCCCTGCCTGCAGGAAGAGCCTTCACCATAAGCTATGGGGATTTCTGAGGGTGATGGCAGAGTGGTCTCCAGTGCTGGCCTTACCTGAGACCTCCCACACCAAACCAGCACAAGCTTAACAAGAATCACAGAACAATAGAATCAGCCAGGTTGGAAGAGTGCTCCAAGCTCACCCAGCCCTAGCCAATCAACCAGACCATGGCACTAAGTGCCCCAGCCAGGCTTTGCTTCAACACCTCCAGGAACAGCAAATCCACCACCTCCCTGGGCAGCCCATTCCAATTCCAATCACTCTCTCTGCCAAGAACTTCCTCCTAACATCCAGCCTAGACCTCCCCTGGCACAGCTTGAGGCTGTGTCCCCTCATTCTATTCCTGTGTGCCTGGCAGCAGAGCCCAACCCCAGCTGCCTACAACCTCCCTTCAGGGAGCTGCAGAGAGCAATGAGCTCTGCCCTGAGCCTCCTCTTCTGCAGGCTGCACACCCCCAGCTCCCTCAGCCTCTCCTCACAGGGCTGTGCTCCAGGCCCCTCCCCAGCCTTGCTGCCCTTCTCTGGGCACCTTCCAGCACCTCAACATCTCTCTTGAATTGAGGGGCCCACGACTGGACACAGCACTCAAGCTGTGGCCTGAGCAGTGCTGAGCACAGGGGCACAAGAACCTCCCTGCTCCTGCTGGCCACACTGCTCCTGATCCAGCCCAGGATGCCATTGGTTCTCCTGCCCACCTGGGCACACTGCTGCCTCATCTTCAGCTACTCTCTGCCAGCACCCCCAGGTCCCTCTCTGCCTGCCTGCTCTCCAGCCACTCTGTCTCCAGTCTGCAGCACTGCTTGGGGTTGTTGTGGCCTGCACTTAGCCTTGTTCAATCTCATCCCATCGGCCTCTGCCCACCCATCCAGCCTGCCCAGGTCCCTCTGCAGAGCCCTCCTACCCTCCAACAGATCCACTCCTGCTCCTAGCTTGGTGTCATCTGCAAACTCACTGATGCTGGACTAAATCCCCTGGTCCAGATCATAAATAAAGACATTGAACAGGATTGGCCTCAGCACTGATCCCTGCTCCAGGGCTTAAAATTAAAAGTGGAGCTACTCAGATCAGCTGAGTGCTGGGACTGAGAGTGACAGGAGGGGTTGGGTGCTGAGTGAAGTCAGCCACTGAGTTAACCACAAACACCATTAGGCTTGGGAAGGATGGAGCCTGACTCCCGACAGAGGATCTTACAGCATGTGAGCACAGGCTGGACCTGTAGCCCAAGGCCCTTCTGATGCTGCAGATCATCCCTGATGGTGTTGCGTGGAGGGAGCTGAACCCAGCCCATCTTCCTCTTCCTCCTCCTCTGCAGGGGCTGAGAAAGCTGCTCTTTGGAAACGTGTCCCACAGCTTCAGCTGCCAGTGGGCCAAAGCACACTTCAGGTTTCGCCAGCCCTACTCAGACCTGGCCTATGGCTTGGAGGCAGACAAGGTAAATGAATGGTTCAGCACCATCTCCTTGGGCACCCACAGGAGCTGGGGGCTGGCATGTGCCTCAGCAGGGCACCTCTGCACCTCATACCCTGCCTGCCTGCACCCACACCCTGTGCCCCACATTCCACACCCTGCCCAGTTGAACCTTCTCCACAGGACAGGTGTGGGGCTTCCCACTCACAGCCCCACTCCAGAGCTGTCCTGAGCAAAGTTCCAGATGCCCTGGCAGTGGTAAGCTGCCCTGGTCCAGCAGTGGAGATGCTGAAGTGCCTGGCAGTGGAGAGCTGCCCTGGTCCAGCATCACGCTGCAGATGCAGACTTTAAATGCCCCTTTATTAAGCACACCCACAGTGGAGACTCAGGAGAGAAGCAGCAGCCCCCAGCACATGCCAGGGTCTTCTGGGATCTCCAGGAGATGGCCCCAGCACATGCCAGGCCAGGCTGGCACTCAGGATGTTGTCTTTCTGTTTGCAGGGGGGAACAAGAGCCATCCTGATGGCTGTGCAAGCACACATCATCAGACACCTGCTCTTTGACAGAACCACAGCAGCTGCTCACCTGGAGAGGTAAGTGGGGTCCTCCCATGGGGGACAAACTATTTCCTTGCATTGTCTGAGCTAAGCTCAGTGCCAGGCTCCAGGCTGAACCAGACTGAGCCCAAGCTCAGGTCTGCAGGTACTGGCGGGGATCTGCAGCAAGAGAAAGGCTTGGTCTGAGTCCCAGGCAAGGCTGTTTCCCACCAAAACATCTGGTTTTGTACTAGTGAGGCTTGCTCCTTCAGCCCACTCCCTGGCACCACAGTTGCAGCTGATGGGCATTGTTGGCTGGCACATCTGCTCACCAGGCTGCTGGCCAGTGCTGGCCCTGGGTGCACTGGCAAAGAGGGCTGAGCCCTGGTGCCACACAGCAGCCCCAGCGGGGATGGAAGCCCCCGTGGCACACACTGCTCCCAGTGCGTGGGAAGCACATCCACACCAGCAGCAGCAGAGCCGAGTGGAAATTCCAAGGATAATGGGCACAGCTTGGCACGAAGCTGCCATCTGCACACATCCCCTCAGGGCTCTGCGTTCCCACTGCGGTCCCTCCCGGCGCCCCGAGCCAAGAGATAGCTCAGGCAGGGCAGGAGCAGATCAGCCTGAGGGCTGGGTGGGGGCTCCCAGCGATCCCCAAGGATGAACACTAGGCACAGCCCAGCCCCTGCCCCTGTGCCACAGGTTGCAAGGGATCAGCCGGCAGGAGCAAGGCGAGGCGCTGGCTGCAGCCCTGGCACAGCTGCTGTGGGCAGCAGGAGGTGGTGGGAGAGCTGTGGTCTGCCTGGTCACCACGGCCACCCACTTTGTGCCACGTGGAGACTACAGAGCTGACAGCTTCACGGAAAGGGTGAGTCAAACAACCCTGCAAAGAGGATTCTCTCTTGGGCCCCTGGCTTTTAAAGGTAAGAAATGCAGAAGCTCACCAACGTGAGCCTGAACTTGCAGTCCACCCCAAACAGTGAGCTGCAGCCTCTAGGATGCTTCTGTCTCCCCGCAGAGGCTTTAGGGGAGCCCAGAGGCTGCTGTTCCCTCCCACTGACAGCTGATCTCTCCTGCAGGCAGAGCAAACCAGCTCATGTAAAGCTGCTCCTCTGACTCCTCGCACAGAGCTGAGCTCCTGGGTTTAGGAAGGGGCACAGCTGACTCTTCCATTCTTCTTTCCTGTGTCTAAATGCACCTCTGCATTTAAAAGCTTGACTTTTATGTCATTAATTCTCCCTCACAACTCCTCCCCTTCTGCTCACACCTGGCAGATCCACCTGTTTGAGTTCTTGGAGAAAGCAGCAGCTCAGGAGTTCATCTCTGACCACATCAACTGCGTAAGTGTTGGGGGGATGCTCCCTCTTCAACTGGGGAGCCCAAAACTGAAGGCAGTACTTAACACGAGGTCTCAGCAGGGCAGAGCAGAGGGGGAGGAGAACCTCCCTTGATCTGCTGGACACACTCTGCTTTTAATACCCCTCAGGGTCCCATTTGCCTTCTTGGCCATGAGAGCACATTGCTGTGCCATGGATGTTCTCCACCAGCACTCCCATGTCCCTCTCCACAGGGCTGCTCTCCAGCAGATCACCTCCCAACCTCTACTGGTGCAGTTTATTACTGATCCCCAGGTGCAGGACCCTGCTCTTGTCCTTGTTGCACCTCATTAGGTTCCTCTGTGCCCAGCTCTGTCTGTCCAGGTCTCACTGGATGCCCACACAGCCTTCAGCTGTATCGTCCAAGCTTCCCAGTTTGGTGCCATCAGCAAACTTGCTGAGCAGACTCTGTCTGTCCAGCCCCTCATCAATGTCATGTTAGGAAGAAGCTCTTCCCAGCAAGAGTGATTGGCATTGGAATGGGCTGCCTGGGGAGGTGGTGGAGTCCCCATCCTTGGAAGTGTTTAAGAGGAGGCTGCATGAGGCACTTAGTGCCAGCGGTTAGTTAATTAGAAGGTGTTAGGTTGGACCTGGTGATCTGGAAGGTCTTCCAAGCTGGTTAGCTCTGTGATTGCCCTGCCTGCTCACATTCCATCCCCCATTCAGGCAGGGAGCTCAGTGGTCTCTCTTGCAGCAGGCTGTTAGCACAGTCTGTGGCTCACCTCTAGCCTTTCCTATGGGGAATGATCCTTCTCCCACTGAAATCCCTGATTGCCCCACGAATGCTGGGTGAACAGGGGACAGCATTTAGTGCCTCACTCAAGCACAATGAACACAAAGCAGTGGTCCTTGCAAGTGAAGCAAAAACCTGAGAGGAGGAGTGTGCAAGCCCAGGCTTAGCCAGCAGCTCCCACTGTCTTCTTCCTTGTTTTTTTTTTTTTTTACCTACCTGAAGCTGCATCAATAAAAATCAGTTACAAAGTCTTGCTGAAGCAACACCTTACTTGTTGGGCTCAACATGCTCACCTAAGGCTGTGTTTAAGCAGAAGAATTAGTTAAACATCACCTATCTGCCAGCATCCCTCCCCTGTGATGAATTCTTCCTCTTTTTTCCAGTTCAGAGGCAAAAGAAGTCATGGACTGATCCTATTTTTGTACAGCTTGCTTTTCTCCAGGACACTGGAAAGGTAAAAGTTTCCTCTAGTTTAGCCACATCTCCTGGCCTGTTCCTTTCCTCCTTGCACTTCAGTAACCATAGAGGAGCAGCCCTGAGGGCTCCGGTGCCCCCAGGGCAGCTGTGGACACAGGCAGGAGGGTAGGAGAGGGCCATGAAACCCTCCACCCATCACAAATAACCAGGCTAGGAGTTACCCACTGCAGCCACAGTGAGATCGGCAGAGGAAAATCACCAACAGCTGATTTAAACAGAATGCTGCAGGGTGACCTCGCTGGCGGTAGGGGCTGAGAGGGTTTTCCTAAGCCCCACGCAATCAGATCTNTCCTCTTTTTTCCAGTTCAGAGGCAAAAGAAGTCATGGACTGATCCTATTTTTGTACAGCTTGCTTTTCTCCAGGACACTGGAAAGGTAAAAGTTTCCTCTAGTTTAGCCACATCTCCTGGCCTGTTCCTTTCCTCCTTGCACTTCAGTAACCATAGATCAGCAGCCCTGAGGGCTGTGGTGCCCCCAGGGCAGCCCCTAGGGCTCTCAGAGGGCTCCGGTGCCCCCAGGGCAGCTNCAGCAGAAAGGGCTCATTTACATCACTATGAAACACAACTCACCCCACAGGGATGCTGTGGTAGGTATTTAGCAAAACCTGACCCGTGGAGCTCAAAAGCTGCGTTCAGGCTACAGCTGCACACACTTGAGCCTGGGGTAGAGCCTGGCCCCAGCCTCAGCATTTGAACTGAACCCTCAATTTGAGTCTGGCCTGCCTATGGCAGGGGGTTGGAACTAGATGATCCTTGAGGTCCCTTCCAACCTTACCATTCTATNCCAGGGCAGCTGTGGACACAGGCAGGAGGGTAGCAGAGGGCCATGAAACCCTCCACGCATCACAAATGCCAGCTTCTGCCTTGTTCTGCTGCTTGCAGAAATTTTTTTTGGTGAGACACTGGCACAGGTTGCCCAGGGAGGTTGTGGCTGCTCCCTCCCTGGAGGTGTTCAAGGCCAGATTGGATGAGGCCTTGAGTGACCTATACTAGTGGGAGGTGTCCCTGCCTATGGCAGGGGGGTGGAACTAGATGATCCTTGAGGTCCCTTCCAACCTTACCATTCTATGATTCTATGAGTTTTAGCAGGACAGATCCCAGGTGCAAGAGCTGCAGCTAAGCACAGAGCTGCACTGCATTGGTAAAGGCATCGAGAGGCTCTGTGGAGTCACTCCCTGTTTGCTGCTACCCAGAAAGCAACTGGCAGTGATCTCCTGGGCACTGACAACACTTTGTCACACAGGGTCCAGAAAGATTTAGAGGGCACAGCAAATCCTCTGTTAAAGCTGAGTTTGGGGAGCATCACCTGCACACAGGTAAGGTTAACCTCACTGCTCAAGCTTCCTCCTTGTATTAGTCCCACATCTGATTTTAGGGGAGTGGAAATTAGGAAGAAAAGAAAAAAAAAAAGACATTTCCTCTTTGTTAATCCAATGAGCAGAAGCCTAAGGCCAGAGGAAAATATTTTGCAGATTTTTAAATCCTGACTCTTTGTTCTAGAAATGGATAATGATGACAAAAGTCCTACCAACAATGATAACTGGGCTGCAGAGCTGCTGAGGGGCCTGGAGCATCTCTGGAAGGAGCAAAGGCTGACAGCCTGCAGGAGAGCAGCCCCAGGGGGCATCTGAGCAATGCTAAAGGCTGGGGGGCAAGAGGCTGGGGCCAGACTCCTGTCAGTGGTGCCCAGGACAAGGGGCAATGGGCACAAACTACAACCCAAGACATTCCACCTGAACAGAAGGAAAAACTTCTTTGGTGTGAGGGTGCTGGAGCCTGAAGCAGGCTGCCCAGAGAGGTTGTGGAGTCTCCTTCTCTGCAAAGATTCCAACCTCCCCTGGCTATTGTGCTGCTGGGCAAACTGCTGTGGGTGTCCTGCTTTAGCAGGGGACTTGCACTGGATGATCTCCAGAGGTCTCTTCCAACCCCACCATGCTGGCATGCACCAGTCCAGTGCCACTCTGCTCACAACAGGCTCAGAGCTGGGTGTGGGGGACAGCCAGCACTTTTGCCTGCTGCCCCATGGTGTGACCATGAGCCATCTCCACACAGGCCATGCTCAGCCTCCTCCTGACAGGCCAGGCAAGCCCACATCAGCTCGATAGCAGCCAGGAGCCAGGTCCCAGTGGCACAGGCACTGAGGCACCACGGCGGCAGCGGGGACTGGTGGGCTACCTGCGCTGGAGCAGGGCACAGGCAGAGCCACAGGTGAGAGCTGGCATGGCCCCAGGATGCCCACAGCTGCACACCGTGGCTTTGGGGACAAGGACAGCACCCCACACGTGGTGTCACCCTGCTCTCTTCAGGTGTGCCCCGGGCTGCAGACACCGCATGTGCCCGTCTGGCTGTGCAGCCTCTGCGGCAGGCACGGGGTCCTCTTCAGCACCGACAGCCTGCTCCTGACCTGCTGGAGAGCCGAGAGGGTCTTCCACCTGCACTTCTACAGCGGGCAGCAAGAGCAGACCGAGCCCACCCAGCTGACCATAGGTACACAGCTGAGCTCCCCACGGGGCAAGGTGGGGGTGGCACTCAGGGAACCCTGCGTGGACACAGCCAGCAGGGTCTGCTCACACAGCTCAGTGCTCTGTGTTCTGTCTGCATGTGTGCTGCACGGAGCACCAACCTTCTCTGGAACAGGAGGAGCCTGCTTCGAGCACTGACAGGGGAGGTTCAGACTGGAAAGAAGGCAGAAGCATTTTACACTGAGGGTGCTGAGACTCTGGCCCAGGCTGATCAGAGAAGTGGGAACTACCCTGGAACCATTCCAGGGCCTCTGATCAACCTGCTGTAGTTGCAGATGTCCCTGCTAACTGCAGAAGAGTTGGAATAAGTGACCTTAAAAAGTCTTTTCCAACTCAGCCCAGTCTATGAGTCTGTAAAAAGACACAACCCAAAACCTGGCCTGTGACCATGCTGGAAGGACCAAGGCTCTTGAGCAGGTGGCTGCTGCTGGGAAGAGCCACAACAGTGTTTTCTCTAGAAGTAGCAACCTGTGAGTCCTCACGTGAAAGCCAGTTTGCTGCCACCCCCTGCCCAGCCCACAGCTGGATCGTGCCATGGTGGTGCAGACCCCTCTTTGGGCTGTGTCATGATGCAGCACCAGCCTCTGTCTTCTCTTTAATTCAAGATGCAGTGGGCTGGGACAATTTGGTGCCTTCTGCTCTTTGCCTAACGGCTCAGAGAGTTGAAGGAACCTGGCACCTTCCCGTTCTGGATACCAATAGAGTGAGCTGGGACAACTGAGCACTCCCTAACCACACCTGAAGCTCCTGTCACCTGGCAAATGTACCAAAACCCTTTCCTGCCTGGGTCACAGCCAGCTCACAGCACTGAAGGCTGCTGAGATCACCTGACAAGTGGAGCAGCCACAATGAAACAGCATTGAGCATGACCCCCACCCAAAGTGAGCCCCTTGGGGCTCTCCAGGATCACAGCAGCTGGATCTCAGCATGTGATGGTTTAGGAGTTACTCACACCCTCCGCTATGAAAATCACCCAGACCAGACTCAGCCAGCTGGAAGTTAAGGAATGAAGCTTTGTGTTCACAGCTGTGATGGTCTGGGAGTTACCCGTCCCCCTACTCTATGAAAATCACCCAGACTAGACTCTTCCAGCTGGAAGTTAAGGAATGAAGCTTTGCATTCACAGCTTAGCACAATATACAGCAGATATTTACAATGCAGTGCAACATACATACAGTTAGATGCAGAAATAGACAAGTGAAGGTAATACAGAAACACAATCCCCCTCCTAGAAATCAGAGCCCCCAGGAGGGGCTCCCAACCACCCTTCCACCTTAGCCCAGGGTCTGCCTTATGTGCAAGGTGAGTTTGGAGGATAGACAAGGTGGGTTAGAAGCAGAATGATGAGTTGGGTTACACAGCCACAAAAGCCCAGGGAGAACACACAGACAACAATTCTGGCAGGGAGAGAAACTCTGCCTTATCTGTGTTTGTGTCCTTGTTTTCATACATCTCAGCAAGCCTATGAGTGAAGTAGACATCACCAGTGTTTTTCTTCTCACAGCCTACAATCTCATTTTTCTCATTAAAATATTCCAGTCAGCCTCAAACCAGCACACAGCACCTCCCCAGAGCTGGGATGCCTTGCAGGGCAGACTCTGACCACCTCCTGGGGAAGCTGGTGTCTGTGTTCAGCAGGTACCTGAGGCCAACCTACAGCAGTTACTGTTACCCCATGACTCCTCTGCAGCAAAGAAGGGGGAAGAGGGAAAAGGAGAGGAGACCCAGGATCTGAAACAAAAATGAGTTGAACAAAGCAACCAAACCAACCTGATGCCAAAGTGAAGTTCATAAAGCCATACTCAGCCTAGAGATGCACAGCAGGAAAGCAGCCCTCAGGAGCAGGGTGGGGAGCCCCTCCCAAGCATGGGGAGAAGGAAGAGAAAGAAAGAAAAGCTGTCCCTTTATACTGAGAGTGGCATTGATGGGATGGGATGCACCTGTACCTGGGGCTGCTGCTCTGGCTTCTGCCACTCCCAGCTTCAGCTCCTGGCTGACTGGAAACTGCTGGTGGGCTGCAGCCTGTGGGGTTGCACCCCAGTGAGGCCAGGAGAGCCGGCAAATGGGATGAGCACCCCTGCCCAGGCTGGCAGAGGGTCTGCTGCTACAGCTACTGGGCACCAACACTGACTGTAATCTGCAGACACCCTGAGCCCAGGTTGACCTCTCTCTCTGCATGTCTCTGTGTGTGGTTTCCTTAGAGAACTTGCCTGAGACCTTCTCTAAACCACTGCATTGATTGGAACTGATTATTGATGATTGATTAATCATAGAATGGTTTAGGTTGGAAGGAACCTCAAAGATCATCCAGTTCCAGCCTCCTCTGCCATAGGCAGGAACACCTCCCACTAGAACAGGTTGCTCAAGTCCTCATCCAGCCTGGCGTTGAACACCTCCAGGGAGGTTGTGGAGCACAGAATCACAGAATGTGATTACATGTGATCCTGTGATTCTGTGATCTACAACCTCCCTGGGCAACCTGTGCCAGTGTCTCACCACCCTCACTGCAAAGAACTTCCTAATATCCAGTTTCGATCTCCCCTCTGCCAGTTCAAACCCATTCCTCCTCCTCCTGTCATTACAAAACCTTGTCAATAGTCCATCCTCAGCCTTTCTGTAGGCCCCCTTCAGATCCTGGGAGGCCACTCCAAGGTCTCCTGGAATCTTTCTCTTCTCCAGGCTGCAGAGCCCCAACTCTCTCTGCCTGTCCTCACCGCAGAGCTGCTGCCTCTGGCCTGTCTCCAACAGTTCCATGTCCCGCTTGTGTTGGAGGCTCCAGAACTGCACACAGGACTCCAGGTGGGGTCTGAGGAGAGCAGAGCAAAGGGGCACAATCCCCTCCCTTGCCCTGCTGCCCACACTGCTCTTGCTGCAGCCCAGCACACGGTTGCTGTCTGGGCTCCACATGTGCATTGCCTGCTCACAGCAAGCAAGCATTGCTAGGAAGCCATACAACCTGAGCTTACCATTTACTGTAACAGTGAATGTTAAACTGCTGCCACCTTAACATTACACAGCACCCACAGTGCCACGTTGAATCACCACCACTGAAATCCTTGTAACCAAATTCTGCTTGGCACAAATCAAAGGATGAGTGGTGGATCCAGCTGCGCCTGGACTCCTCCTTGAGGAGTTTAGGGAGCAAAGGGAATCCATTCTGAACCTTGTGACTCAGTGTAGGGTCTCCCTCACCTCTTTCACTCCCAGTCTCTATGGAAAATCATCCCAGGTGGGTTTGCTGTTGTGTGCTCTCAGTAACAGAGTGACCCTTGCCATCACACCCACTTAATTCAAGCTTCCACCAACTCCTATTCAAAACCCCTTTCAAGGGTGATTTTTTAAGTGACCTAAACCACTCTGCTCCACCACACCTGGGCATGGTGATGCTCAGCACCAGGCAAAACCAAGGCACTCATGTTCCCACTCAAGTTTCAGATCCACATCAAGAGGAGTGAACTGCCCCTTGTAGCACCCTGTGAACCAGGCTGTGTGCTGGGCACACAGGTCCTTTGTTTCTCCGCACCACCGGCCACTGCTTATCCCCACCCAGCCCCTTCTCCTCACTCTCCTTTCGCTGGGCTGTTCGAGGTGAGAACCTGGAGGCCACCACGGTAAGAGCAGTGCAGGACCGAGCGGCTGAGACACAGGCACAGGCTGTGCAGCGCGGCCGCAGAAGAGGATGTGACAGCTGCTCAGGAAACCCCACACAGACTCGTCACGGGGAGCCCACAGCTGCTCCGGTGGTACCCGAATTTCCCCAGGCGGGGGCTGCACGGCACTGGGGACAGCCCCACCAGCCCCGGGGGACTGAGTCAGCCCTCCCAGAGCTCCCTTCTGGGGCAGGATGAGCTGCACACCTGCACCAACCCAGACAGTTCTGCTTTTAGCCTTCTCTGAAAGCTTTGCGAGCAGGGCTGAGCTTTTTAGACAGTTTTTAGTGCTGCTTTTGCTTTGCAGACACTCACTCACACCACTGGGAAGAGGATCCAAGGGAAGATCCAAGCAGCCCAGGGAAGAGGCATCCACCCATGGAGATGGTTATCAGGACCAAGTGGGCAGGGGCAACTGTCAGCTGGAATGGGACAGACCCCTTCTTCTAAAGCATCAAACAGGGGGTTCTCTGCCTATGGCAGGGGCTTGGAACTAGATGATCCTTGAGATCCCTTCCAACCTTATCATTCTATGATTCTGAAGCATCAAAAACGACAGACTCCTTCTTCTGAAGCACCAAACAGGACAGACCCCTTCTTCTGAGGGGCCCTACAAGACAGACCCCTTCTTCTGAAGCACCAAACAGGACAGACCCCTTCTTCTGAGGGGCCCTACAAGACAGACCCCTTCTTCTGAAGCACCAAACAGGACAGACCCCTTCTTCTGAGGGGCCCTACAAGACAGACCCCTTCTTCTGAAGCACCAAACAGGACAGACCCCTTCTTCTGAGGGGCCCTACAAGACAGACCCCTTCTTCTGAAGCACCAAACAGGACAGACCCCTTCTTCTGAGGGGCCCTACAAGACAGACCCCTTCTTCTGAAGCACCAAACAGGACAGACCCCTTCTTCTGAGGGGCCCTACAAGACAGACCCCTTCTTCTGAAGCACCAAACAGGACAGACCCCTTCTTCTGAGGGGCCCTACAAGACAGACCCCTTCTTCTGAAGCACCAAACAGGACAGACCCCTTCTTCTGAGGGGCCCTACAAGACAGACCCCTTCTTCTGAAGCACCAAACAGGACAGACCCCTTCTTCTGAGGGGCCCTACAAGACAGACCCCTTCTTCTNCCCCCTTCTTCTGCAGCAACAACCAGCGCAGGCTTCTTCTGAGGGGCCCTACAAGACAGACCCCTTCTTCTGAAGCATCAAACAGGACAGACTCCTTCTGAGGGGTCCCAGCATCTCCTACTCACTGACAACTCCACCAACACTGATCTGCAGGAGAAAAAAAACTCTTTCACCAATAACACAGCTCTTGACACCTTGAGCAGATGCCCTGTCAGGAGGGCATCACACCAACTCCACCAGGGCAGAAGCACCTCTAGTGACACTGCCTCACTGCAGGTGTTATCCAGGTGGTGAATGCAGGTTGTTCCATCTCACATGACAGCCAGAAAGAAAAGGAGAGAGGGTGGCAATTTGCTTCCCTCCTATGCCAGGCAGAGGTGTTAAAGGACTCAAGGTGTCTCTTAAGAGTGGGTGGAAATGAAATCAATACGGAGCACTGACAATACTGTGTGCATCTAATTTAGTTAATTCAGTGTCTGCAACTAGTTCAGCTGCTTGCAACAAGGAAGGCTTCCTCTCAGATCCCAGCAACTCTGACTTCTGCAGACGAGTCTCTTTTCTGCATCAGCAGCAGCTCAAGCGTGGACCTGGCCAGGCTGGAGCTGTCCTGCAGTGCATCCCACACACCAGCGGGGAAGCACAGCTGGCACACGAGGGCAAAACCAAGTCCTAAAAGCTGCTCCTTGCTGTGAACTCAGTGATCTCACTGACTCTGAGGTGGCCAAGACCTGACACCCTGCAGCAGCTGGGCAAGCACGGGCAGGGCACAACATCGCTCCTCGCTCCCATGAACCACTCTTCACTTCTCTTTTTATAGGCATCACCCAAAAAAAGAGCCATTAGTCATACCCAAATGTGTGTTGCTAGTGACAACTGTACTGAGAACAATAAACCTTTCTGCAAGTGATCCAGCAGTTTGGTTCAAACTGTTCAAATTCAAAAAGAAGAAGAAACAAAAAAAGAAGTGGTCATGATCAGCCTTTGATTGAGCCTGGTTGGGGTGAGGAGCTCACTGGTCAGCAGGCTAATGTGGGGTCTGTGCTTGTCATTGTCCTCTCCTTCCTCAACTTCTGCTCAATTAAGAGCTCCCTCGAGCATGTCATTCAGAATGGGTGATGCTCCAGGCAGCAGGAGTGTTGGGTGAGGTTAGGGTGCACCCAGTTGTCTCAGCTCACTGGACCCTGCCCAGGACAAGAAGCACTCATAGCATTTGTAGCCAAAACACCAAGATGACATTGGCTGCTCCTGACGTCACAGCCCAGGGGACCTGCACCGCCACGGTGGTGGAGCTGAGAAGATGAAGGTGGAGAGGAGCTCAGGCTAAGGTGGAGAGGAGCCCAGGCTAAGCCTTGCAAGCAGATGTGGTGAGACAGCACTTATTTAAGTGGGCAATACCAGCATCTGCTTAGGCAAATAATGAATTAATAATGAATGAGTGAAACTGTGCAGTAAATGCTAACAGGGCTCAGCTGCCCAGCACAGCATGGCACAACGCAGGTCACTGTGTGCTGTGTATCAGCTAAATGAATCATTATGGAGAGAAAAGACCAGTCCAGAGCTGCCTGACACTGGGAGGTGGCAGTGCCAGCCCTTCCTCTTGCTCCCAACAAGCTGTGGGGATGGGTGGTGTGCCCATCCCTGCCTGCACCCACTCGCTCTGCAGAGGGTCCCCAGGGCTGTGGGCTCTGCACTAGCTTATGGCCCTGCCATGACCCCACTGGTGCCTCTGGTCACCAGGACAATCAAGGGGGCAGGGTGCCAGGAGCAGAGACCCCCATCCCTTCAGCCACACCATGGCCCCCAGACAGCCTGGCCCCCACCCCTCTGCTCCCCACCACCACTGCTCCCCATCTAGTTCACATAATAGGTGCAGCAAAGACCCATTCGACTGTGAGCAAGGAGGAGGAGGAGGAGGAGGAAGAGGAAGCAAGCCGCAGCAGACTGCAGGAGCACAGCCCCCGCCTCCCTCAGCTCCCAGCCTCTGCCCCCACGTCTTCATCTCTTTTTATAACCTTCTTGCAGTACAGGGCTAAATTTAAGCTGCTAATTTCCCTCACAGAGAACAAAGCCCTTGCTCAGTTCTGCAAGGTACCATCATGCTCAGGGATGCTTTAAAAATAAGAAGCAATGATGACACAACCTGGCTATTTGTCAGACTTGTCTGAACCTCCCTCAGTCCTGGCACCTCAGACAGCTCTGTCCTTGTGGCAGGGACAGCAGCTACAGGCTTTCACTTCTTGTCTGGAAATGCCTTTGTAGGAGCCGAACAAACCTTACCAAACCCCACACACAGATCCCAGAGATACACGGGGATGCAGTCGCACCCTGAAACAGAGGAACATCTCGGGGCATCAGAGGGCTGCCTGGCAGGGAACGCGGGCAATAAACACTGACACACACACAAGCGAAGCTCATGCAGGGGTCATCCCGAGAAGGACACAAGCAGCAGAGCTCTGGCAGCTGCCGGGCACGCTGCCGGGCTTCACCCCCACGGGAGTCAGGCAGGAAGGGAGAGGCAGATCAGCTGCGGGAGAACTCGGCCGCACGCTACCTCTGCAGATAAACTACCACAAAACTTTCCTGGCAGTCAGGGAAGGTTCCAACTCTTCTTTCCAGTGGGGGTGTGCCGGCATCTCTGAGTTTCGGTTGGGTGCTGCTGCTCCCCTGCCAACCCTGCCCTCCCCGACCCCGCGGCTGCAGCAGGCGGTGGGGACGCCCTTCACTGCCAGGTGCGAGTCCTGCAGGTCGCTGGTGGGTGATGGGCTCGGAGGCTCCACAGGAGACAAGAAGAGCTCACTTCTCCTCCACCGCGGCTTCACCCATGGCCTCGTCGCTGCGAACAACTATGCCACCAACGCTGGCGGTGCTGGCAGCCAGGCCACGGCTGTCTCCACAGCTCAGTGTCTCTGTCAGTGAAGGATCAATACCTGGGCGGTCAGCAGCAGTCTCATTCCTTCTTGGCACCTACTCAACCAGCTCAGAGCCTGGCTTGTGCCTTCCCATCTGTCCCAGGCAGAAAAATGAGCTCTGTTCAGGGTGTCCTCAGACCAGACACCAGCCTTCTAAAAAAGATGTTGTACATTATTTATCAGAGTCTTTGAGGCTGCTAAAAACAAGTGGCACAGCCACATCCTGGCATTAAGATATGTACACATATATACATACATACACACACACACACACACACATATATATACACATACACACACACACACACACACACACACATATATATATATCTTAAATAACATCTTTGTAAATTACCCTGTGCTACTGAAAGCACAGTGGGTTAAAAAAACAAACCACATTTTATTTGTATAAATTTGCACATCATTCCAGTGTATTTGTGAGGTTGGAAAAAGACCTCTGAGCTCATCCAGGACAACTGTTACCGCAGCACTGCCAGGTCGCCACCAAACCACGGCCCTCAGCACCGTATCTCCACGGCTCTGAAACCCCTCCAGGGACGGGGACTCTACCACCGCCCTGGGCAGCCTACGCCTGGGCTGGGTAAACCTTTGGGGACAGGAATTGTTCCCCACGGCCAAACGAAGCCTCTTCTGAAGCACCCTGAGGCCGTTTCCCTTTGTGCTCGGGCACAAGGGACAGGAGTGGAACAAGGGATGGGGGCACAAGGTGTGGGGGGCACAGGTGATGCCCGCCGCACTTCCTCACGCCTCGCCGGCACTGCCGTTCCCCGGCGGGGTCTGGGTACGACCGGCACCTGCTTAACTAATCACCGCCGACGGCGCCGTGCGTGCGGCGAGGGACCGCGAACAGCCCGGACCGTGCGCGGCAGCGGCAGCAGCAGCCGAGGACAGCCAACGCCACGCCGCTGCCCACCGGCCCNNNNCTCCGCCGGCGCCGCCCCCACCCGTCCCTCCGCGGGCCCGATGCTGGTGTCGGCGGCGCGGCGCGATGAGCCGCCCGTCTTCCGCCGGCCCCGGCTCTAGCAAGCCCTGCGGCAAGCAGCAGCAGCAGCACGCTCCGACCCCCGCCGTGCCCGCCGCCGTCCTACCGGGGCCCGGCGGGGCCTCCCCGCCGCCGCCGCCCCCTCCTCCGCCACCGCCTCCGCCGCCGCAGCAGCAGCAGCAGCAGCACCACGAGCTGACCTCGCTGTTCGAGTGCCCGGTCTGCTTCGACTATGTCCTGCCACCCATCCTGCAGTGCCAGGCCGGGCACCTGGTCTGCAACCAATGCCGGCAGAAGCTGAGCCTCTGCCCCACCTGCCGGGGCTCCCTCACCCCCAGCATCAGGAACCTGGCCATGGAGAAGGTGGCCTCGGCTGTCCTCTTCCCCTGCAAGGTAAGGGGCACCTCCTGCTCTCTGCTTCCGTTGCCGTGATCCGTAGATGTCTTAGTGCTGGGACTCCCTCAGCACCAGGAGCTTGCGAGTTAAAGAAGGGGGCTTGGCCGGGGAGTTGGCAATGGGGAGTAGGGACACCTGGGCTCCCCTCCATCACCATCCTCTTGCCCTCTCTCTTAATTGCTTGAATGATCTTGGCTGTGAGCTTGATTTTTCGGGGGGCTGAAACCTGACTCTTACTAGCTTGCTGATGAGCAGTGATGTTCCGTGTCCTGGAAGCTAGGATGGATACCTTGCACGAAGAGAGTTCTCCACGATCCTTCACCACAGCTATCCCTAACTGGAGATGTTCCCAAACCTCCAGATGGGTCTGGTCCTTTGGAAGAAAAGTCGATTCATTGTACGCTGCTCTTGCACTGTGCTTTGGGGGAAAGTCTTCCTGCACCTCGAAGCCCACACTTTGCATTTCCAGAGTGGAAGGCAGAGTGAGGCTGCACATCACCTAACAAGTCTGAAGTAATACCAGGCTAACAACTTGAATGTCTTTAGCCAGGTGACCAGAGGTAGGCAAAACCTACCTAACCTGCACATTGGCATTATCCTTGTATACAGATGTATTCCTGCATGTTGTCCAGTGCTGCCTCTGCAGCCCCTTCAGAGCTTCCCTTTAAAGAAACACAAAAAACACTGTTTTAATGCTCTTAAGCAATTTATTCCTGTATGTTTTCCAGTGCTGCCTCTGCAGCCTCTTCAGAGGTTCTCTTAAAAGAAACACAAAAAAAAAACATTAATGCCCTTAAGCAAATAGAGTAACCCTAACTAAGGTCACCCTTCCTATTTCCAAGATGTAGTAGACTCCAATAAAGCAGGAATTCTCTTTTTTTTTTTACTGAGGAAAATGCAGTTCCCTTGTTTTTTAACTGAACAGACCTCCCTTACACAGGGGATCTGCTCACATTACTCAGCCTCCACACGTGCGGAGCTTGCACAGGGTCTGCGTCCTCACTGGGTCCCTGAGTGCTGCTGACACAGGAGCAGACAGGCCTCTTGTTTTCCAGCAGTTATTTGTGTCTCCTGCTTCTCGATCCCAGAGGAAAAGCAGGAGGGGTTTGGGCTTGGCAGGCTGCTCCCAGCTCTGCCGCTCATCTCCCATGTGGCTTCGGACAACTTACTTTGCTGCTGTCCCTGCCTACCTTCGTTTACAGGGCTGGCAATATTGGCCTGCCTCTGCTGAGCACTTTGCAGCTGCTCTGATGGCTCCCAAATGCACGAGGACTCTCCAAAAGCCACCCTGTCAAAGCAAAGCTCAGGGCAGCACACGCAGCGTGACATACATGGCGAGAACATGGTGTGCTAAGCCATGTGTGGTGATGAGCTCTGAGCTGACTGGTTCCTCTTGGGGTGAGAATGCAGCGCTAAACAAATGGCTGTGAAAACAAGTACACAATGCTTCCTGGCCTGGAATGCTGGAAGTGATGAGAGGGCAAGGGGAAGGCAGAAACCAGCCCTGCCAGCCCAGCCATCAGTGGCACTCCTGTGCTGTTGATACCATGCACAGCCCAAGCTCCCATGTCTCAAGGGCACAGTCAGGGTGCAAAAGGTGCACAGACCTTAAGGGTATCCTGTAACCTGCACACAGCCCTCCTGAGGGCTCTGTTAAAGATCAACAATGTTGGCCAAGCAGCGTGAAGGCAGCAGATCATACTTTTGTTCATGGCCCACTGCTGTAGGTCTCCTCACCAAAGAGCCCACAGGGATGGCTTTGGGACACGCTGGCTGGCACACCCACACAGACACTCCTCTCCGCTGGTCACTGACATCGATGGCAGCTTGTGTGTGCTCACTTTCTGTTAACGAGGTCAGACTGGGAGCTGCTTGTCCACACCCTGCATGACAGAAGCAGGGTTACAGGGGGTTGTGACCGTGGGAAACCCCAGCAGGGCTGGCAGCACACATACCTGGGTGGCAGGGCAGACCCCACGGGGCAGAAGGAGACTTCATTCTGCCACAGTCTAAGGACAGAGGCAGACACCCTAAGTGAAGGCTCATGTTAATGCTATGGCTTAAACACAAGCTCCTTCAGCAGCACAAGGTAGTGTTTCCATCCCAGTATCCCTAGTGCCCAGCACAGAAATTTGCATGTTGGGTTCCCTTAGAACTAAAGCTTCCTGCACACGGTGGCCCAGAGATAATCACTTTTATCTTGGTTATATCTGTCCTGAAGGAGCAGCATGGGCAGTGTAGACAGCTGAACTGCCTGCAGAAGTAGGAAAAGTGTCCCCCACTTTAAAGGCAGTGAACCCTTCAAGCTGCCCACTGACATGAGAAGTTAGATGGCACTTAGCAGTGTGCTAGCTTTGTACTCAGCGACTTTGTACTCTGCTCTCCTTCCACTCCTCACAACTGCAAGGTTGAAACCGTCCCAGTGTTCAAAAAACAGAAAACAACAAAAAAAAAGCAAAGCTGTGGGCAATCTGCATTTGAATTTACTGGGAGTGCTTGAGCTCTGTGATGGTAATAAGGTACATCTATTAAAAATGCTCCACTCCAGCAGCTGTTTGCTGAAACTGGAAAGCTTTGTTCCTTTTAAAGAAAAGAAAAACCTAAACCAGAACCACTTCAGCTGAGCTGGGCCGACCAGATCTAACTGCAGCAGCAAACCCAGCTACAGCTCAGCCTCTCCTTTTATAAACTGAGTGCTTGCTTTAGGGGAACACAGCCATAGCAGACAAGAAGAACCCACTGCTGTGGATGCTCTCTCCCTGGAGGTGTTTAAAGCTAGGTTAGATGAGGCCTTGAGCGACCTGTTCTAATGAGAGATGCCTATGCCAGGGGGTTGGAACTGGATGAGCTTTAAGATCCCTTCCAACCTAAACCATTCTATGATTTTTAAGTGGAAACAGAAATAAGCTTATCTCAGCTCTGAATCCAAGACTAAGTAGATGTACCTAATGTAGAGTTTGCAATGAGGAGCACAGAATCACAGAATTAATCAGGTTGGCAAAGACCTTCAAGATCATCAAATCCAACCTGTCATCCAGCACCAGCTAGTCAACCAAACCACAGCACCAAGTGCCACATCAGTCTCTTTTTAAACACTTCTAGGGATGGTGATCACCTCCCCGGGCAGCCCATCCCAATGGCCAATCGCTCTTCCTGTGAAGAACTTCCTGACATCCAGCCTAAACCTCCCCTGGCACAGCTTGAGGCTGTGTCCCCTCGTTCTGCCACTGGTTGCCTGGGAGAAGAGCCCAACCCCACCTGGCCACAACCTCCTTTCAGATAGTTGCAGACAACAATAAGGTTCCTTCCGAGCCTCCTCTTCTTAAGACTAACCAAGCCAGCTCCCTCAGCAGCTCCTCACAGGGCTTGTGCTCCAGACCCCTCACCAGCCTGTGGCTGACGGCCAGCGCTGCCAGGTGGGCGCAGGGGTGGCTGGGGTTGGTGCCTGTCCTGACAGCTTGTGTTTGGTCTCTTCCCAGTATGCCACCACTGGCTGCTCCCTGACGCTCCACCACACAGAAAAGCCAGAGCACGAAGACATCTGCGAGTACCGGCCCTACTCCTGCCCCTGCCCTGGGGCCTCCTGCAAGTGGCAGGGGTCCCTGGAAGCCGTCATGTCCCACCTCATGCACGCCCACAAGAGCATCACCACCCTGCAGGGAGAAGACATCGTGTTTCTGGCCACGGACATTAACCTGCCGGGGGCGGTTGACTGGGTGATGATGCAGTCGTGCTTCGGCCACCACTTCATGCTGGTGCTGGAGAAGCAGGAGAAGTACGAGGGCCACCAGCAGTTCTTTGCCATCGTGCTGCTCATCGGCACCCGCAAGCAGGCCGAGAACTTTTTCTACAGACTGGAGCTGAACGGCAACCGCCGGCGGCTGACTTGGGAGGCCACCCCGCGCTCCATCCACGACGGCGTGTCGGCCGCCATCCGCAACAGCGACTGCCTGGTGTTCGACACGGCCATAGCGCACCTCTTCGCCGACAACGGCAACCTGGGCATCAACGTCACCATCTCCACCTGCTGCCCATGAGCTGCTGGCCTGCCCGCCGCGGGCTGGGCTGCCCGGACATCGTGCTTCGCCTTCACCGAGGGTTTTCTTTCTGTTCTGGTGTCTGTAATGATCCTCAGCTGCATCATTGCCTTTGCTAAGGTTCCTAACTAGCCAACATTTTTACCTGTGGAGAAAAGAGGAACAAGAGCGTCCTGTAAGTCATGCAAGTGGGAAAAGGTCTTTTTAAACTCTCGGGTGCCTTAGGAAGATCACACACACACACACTCACACACTCACACACAGAGTCACCTTTTTTAATTTAACTGTCTTTTTATTTAAAGAGTGCTTCCACTAGACATGTGGCTTAAGAGACCTGAAGGACTGCATTCCTGTTGGGAGCACACCTGCAAGGCCTTTCAGCAGGAGCACAGACTCGCTCTCGCTGCTGAGCTTTAGGAACAGCTTTCAGGAGGTGGGGAAGGAAAGAAACCCAAGCAGCCTCTCACAAGAGGGGCTGTGACTCAGAGGGGAACAGGAGGTACCTTGGTGTCCATGCTTCATTTACTGTTACCAGAAAGGGATGGGTGCTGGGTCTGAGGTGGCTTTTCAGGAGAAAGCAGGGGAGGAGGGGCTGGGGTACAGCAGGGAGGTTTCACAGGCTGTGGCAAGTGCCAGCTCCTGGCCCTTTCCACGGGGATTAGTGAGCCCAATACACTTAATAGCCACACAGCCAGGGAGGGCTGAAAAAGGAGACCACCTCAAAGGCATCTTCAACAGCTAGAGCCAACAACACAGAAATATACTCAAGCTGTCCACATGCAGCTTCCCTCAGACGTACTTGACTGTTGATTATTGTAAAAGATGAATAATATAGCAAGAGCTTTATGGCCAGTGTCATGTCATTTGCTATTTAAGTTCTGTTGCCATATTTACTTTTATTTTGTAATAAATATTTTGCAAAAACTACCCTGCAGAGCCTGCTGTGAGTGGCAGGAGTTGTGGCTTCCTGGTGTTAACTCTGCCAGCTGGATTTGGTGGGCTGGCTCACACAGGTCAGGATGCTCACCCTCCACACACCCCTCAGCTGCAGAGGAGCAGAGCAGGTGGGGAATTTGAGTCCCAGGGGCAACAGTGACAGCCTGACTCATGCACACTGAAGCTGTGCACTGTCACTGGAGCTGAGTCTGCCTGGAGCTCCCCTTCTGTGACCAGAACCTTCTGCCTGAGTCACTCAAGAATAATAATGGCTCCACATATGGTCTTGCTGAGTTTTCAGGCATTTGCTGTTTGGAAGAGACAATGAGTTATGAGGTGGTACAGGCCACTGAGCTATTCAGCCATGAGAAGCCTCACTAGAGTGGCAAACTGCACATCAAGTGACAGATGAAGCTTGGTGTGAATAAATGTGATGGGGAGGAAAAGCAGCCCTAACTGCACCCCTCCAGAGAAGGGCTTTATGGAGTTAACCCCATAGAGTCCTTGGCAAACATCACCCAGCACCTGGCAGCAGCCCCCAGAGAAGCCCACAAGAGAATGACAAGGACTCCATCAGCAAAGGGAAGCTTGCTGCAGCCTGGAGAACTTGGAAGCAGCCACTAATCTCTTGGTATCCAGTTTCTGTAGAGATCCTACATTTGATCTCCTTTACCCTGCACTGGCAGAGCTCAGCAGCAGTTGCTAATTTACACCTGCTTAAGCAGGATCAAAGTCCTGGCTCTGCCAGCCCCTCACACCTCTTGCTTTCAGCAGAGCTTGTTAAGCATTCCTCAGGATTTGATTCCTTTCCCTGTGTTTCACCAGCATTTCTAGTTGAAGATCATTCTTAACCCCAGCTTTGCTGTGTAAAACAAAACTCTGAGCTGCATCTTTGATTATGTCAAGATTAATGAAGTTAATTATTCTATTGCTGTCTATAACCCACGTTAGAGAAGGGAACACAAGTTATTTCATCAGGTATTTCCACACCTTTCTGAAGGAATGGCAAACTTCTGTTATATCTCACAGGAAAACAAACAAACAAAAACACACACACACAAAAAAAAAAAAAAAAAAAAACCAAACACAAAAATTTAACACTTTGCTGACTGAACCTGAATTTAGGGTAAGGAATACCTCAGCTGGTAGTGCCAGAAAC
This sequence comes from Eubucco bourcierii, assembly GCA_013396675.1. Taxonomy (NCBI): domain Eukaryota; kingdom Metazoa; phylum Chordata; class Aves; order Piciformes; family Ramphastidae; genus Eubucco; species Eubucco bourcierii. Next base: position 265,091 of record VWZE01013647.1, read on the forward strand.
TGTTGCTTCCTCTCCAGATGGAATGAGCAGATGACATTTCCTTCCAGCACTCCATCCCAGTGTTTCAGCAGCTGGTCCGGCCTCCCGAAGGAAGATGCCCAAGGGCCAGAGGCAGGAGAGGGTCACAGAGCACCAAGGGAAACTGTAGCACATCAATGAATGCCTGGGGGTGCCCCAAGGCACACAGAAAAGGCTTACTGAGGCCAGCCTGGTTGTCTTAATGCTACTCCTGCCCACCGCCGAAGCGAGATGACAATATCTGCTTTAAAATGCAAATCAAATTGCACGAACTCCTGGGCGCCGATGACTTCCCTACTGCACAACTGGAGCGGCTGTGCCAGCACCAAGCCATGTCCCGTTCCGGCTCTGCCTCCGGCAGCCTCCGCCGCACCACGCACACGGCTGCTGGCACCCCTAGCTCGAAAACCAGCCCTGCGAAGTCCGCACCAGCCCACAGTAGCGAGGCCGAGGCAGGCGCAGTCCCAGCTCCGCCGCCGGACTCGGCACCGCCCCGCCCGGCAGCCCCCGCGCCCGCCGCGCTGCCGTGGAGACGGGGCCGGAGCGGCGCCCGGAGCGAGGCTGTGCTGCTGCCCAGCGCCCGCCGCAACTTATGGGGGCCTGTATCTTAGGGTAAGGGCAACGTCGGGAAGCGGCGATCCCGAGGCGAGGTGCGAGCTGCCGGCTGCGGCAATGCCGCTGCAGACGGAGCCCGGCGGGCTGCAGGGCCACAGCGACTCAAGTAAGGACCGGCTGCGCTCGTTCTCGGCGCTGCTCTCCCCTGCCGCCTCCCGTCCCGACGCCTCCCGAGGCCTTTGCGGTTTTGCAGAGATCCTTGTGCAGAGAGGCTGCAGCCCCGGGAGCAGACCCAGAGTCCCCTCTGCCGTCCCCTCTCTGCAGAGTCCCTTCCAGAGCAGCCGCTGGGTCCCGTTAACCGCTACAGGAGCGCTGAGCGATGTCAGGAACAGCCTCTGAGGAGAGCTGAACACCACCCTCTTCCCCTCCCGGCCACCTGAGCCACCCCGACACGGTGTGCCCAGCCCCTTCACCTGCCCGCTGCTGCGCAGCGCTCTGCCTTGGCACACGGCGTGGCAGCGAAGGTCACTGCCTGAGCCCATCGCTTTTGGGCACATCCAACGGCCTCCGTGCCTCGTGTTCCGTGCCTCTGAGAGCAGGCGTGAGCTGGGCCACAAACCAGCAAGCACACCAGCAAGAAGGGCTGGAAAACACATCCTGTATTTTCCATACTTTCCAAAAAGAAAGGCTTAGAGAAGGGTTGGTATCTCTGCCTGCCCAGACTTTCACCCAGCTGCTGTCAGGCAAGCACGACAAGCTTACTTAGAAGGGCAAGACAACTTGGGTGGCACCAAGGAGGACTGAAATTCAAGATTAAAAACACAAGGGATGTGTTTAGTCTGCCTGAAGGGGAGCCCATGGCAGCTGGCGTACTGGCCACATTGATGTCCAAACAGAAGGTGTTGTGTGTGGGATGGTACACAGCTGTGTCCCCGAGGTGGAAGGATGTCAGTGGCACCACTTGCCAGGAGGGAATCTGGGGCTGCTGAGGGCAGTGGTAGACATCCAGCCATCTGAGGCGTTTCCTGTCACCCTGAAAGGCAAAAAAACCTTTAACGCACTCACACAGTGTGGATTGCACTTGGAAATGAGGAAAAAACAAACCTTCATTTGTCTCCACAGCTCGCTCTTGTTAAGACAAGAGAGTCTGGAAGTGCTCTGAAACATTGGATGAGTGCCACAAGTCAGTGACCCTAAGCAATAAGCTGTCACCATGACTTGAGTGGAGCGACCTTGTAAAGCCCTGATCCAGTGTCAGTGCCTATGTCCAGCCCCACAGGCACTGGGAGAAGTCACTTGCAGACACAGAGCTGTCCTTTTGTGAGAGCATAGGGTGGCGTGGAAGGTCTGGGGAGGTCTGGGGCAGCCACCGTGGCTGGCACCCTGCAAAAGGGCCCAAAGAGCCCAGCATCCTGAGGGCACGGTGCCAGCGCTCAGTAATTCTCCTTGTCACTGTCACTTGCAGCCCTGTCAGAGGAGTCTGGTGGCCTGGATGTTCTGTGTGACACAGAGGTAAGAACTCACCCAGGCTTTGTGAGGGCATTTATGCTTAGTGGGCTTACCCCTGAGCAAAGCTGTGACTCCACATTGCTCTTGGTGTTTTCTGCTTTGAGTTCCAAGAGGACTTTGTGAAGCTGTTTGAGGGGTCTCTGCGCACGCTGCCCTCCGTTGGCCTGCCCACGCTTCTGGCCTACAGACCTGAATCCTCCCCAGACAAGCCACAGGCTGAGGTGAGCCTCAGGCTGAGTGCAGTCATTCCAGGATGTGGCAGGCACAGATCTGTCTGACAGGCTGACAGCCTGTCCCCTTTCCCCAGGGTAGCCAGCATCTGTGTGCTGGCACCACATTTCCATCCTCCTTGTGTTCTCTCTCCTCATCTCCCCTTCAGACAGAGGAAGACCCTGCCCCAAGGTGTGAGTACTGTGGCAGCCTGCTGAAGCCATTCCCTGCCTCAGAAAAGGTTTTCCTGCTGGCACAGGATGATGACTCCGTAAGCTGGTGGAAAGGATCATAGAATGGTTTTGGTTGGAAGGGACCTCAAAGATCATCCAGTTCCATTCCCCTGCCATAGGCAGGGACACCTCCCATTAGCACAGGTCGCTCAAGGCCTCATCCAACGTGGCCTTGAACACCTCCAGGGAGGTTCTGGAGCACAGAAGCACAGAATGTGATCTTTGGTGTGATTCTGTGCTCCACAACCTCCCTGGGCAACCTGTGCCAGTGTCTCACCACCCTCACTGCAATGAACTTCTTCCTAACATCCAGTTTCAATCTCCCTTCTGCCACTTTAAACCCATTCCTCCTCCTCCTGTCATTGCAAGACCTTGTCAATAGTCCCTCCTCAGCCCTCCTGTAGGCCCCCTTCAGATCCTGGAAGGCCACTCCAAGGTCTCCTGGAAGCCACCTTTTCTCTAGGCTGCAGAGCCCCAACTCTCTCAGCCTGTCCTCACAGCAGAGCTGCTGCAGCCCTCTGAGCGTCTTCATGGCCTCCCCTGGACTGGCTCAAACAGTTCCATGTCCTTCTTGTGCTGGGGGCTCCAGAACTGCACACAGGACTCCAGGTGGGGTCTGAGAAGAGCAGAGCAAAGGGGCAGAATCCCCTCCCTTGTCCTGCTGCCCACACTGCTCTTGCTGCAGCCCAGCACACAGTTGCTGTCTGGGCTGCACTCACACTGCAGGCTCATGTTGAGCTTTTCATCACCCCAGACCCCCAGGTCCTTTTCCTCAGGGCTGCTCTCAGCCATTCGGCACCCAGCCTGGAGTTGTGCTTGGGATTGCAACCGCCCAGGGGCAGGACCTTACACTTGGATCAGGAGGGGTTTGTTGTGGAAGGGCTGTACTCATGGCACCTTTCTCCTGCCTATCAGCATTTCTGCTGTGAGGGCCGCCGAGACCTCTACGAGTTCATTGTCAACGAGAGGAGGAACCACGAAGATGCCTGCAGTGCTGTTGCTGCTGCTGCTGGCAGCTCCCACAGTCGTGACAGCACCAAAGCTGAGAGGCAGCTGGCAAAGGACAGAGCCTACCAACGGTACTGTGACATGGCCACAGAGAGAACTGTGGGTTGGGTCTGTGTGAGGAGCAGGCAAATCCAGAGGGAAAAGGCAGGTTAAGAAAATGAGACTCCAGCAAGAGGAAAGGAAAAGAACAAATTTGCTTTAGGCCTCCCAAGTTCATGTTCCATCTGGACGCTCCTGGCTTTTCTCTTACTGGGCTGCACTGGAAGATGGTGAGACAGGTGCTGAGGAAAGCATTCATTCCAGTGCTGGCAGATATGGCATCTAGAGACAGCAGTGCCAAAGCTATAACCACAGCTGTGCCAGGTATGATTGCCTCAGGTGCTGAAACAAAGCTGGAATCTGTATTTCCCTCTTTTGCTGAACAAACTGTGACAAGTGTTTGACTTCCAGCTTCCTGAGTCACGAGAACTTGGCAAATTACACCTCTGGTGGAGGCCCAAAGCTTACACAGATACCCAAGCCTCTGAGCTGAGTCAGGCCTGGAAGGAAACATTCATTGTCTTGACCCTTTGCAGACTGGTGGTGGCCATCGTAGGGCTGGTCACTGAAATCTCTGTGTGGAGCGGTCCCTTTTTGCCAAGATGTTATTTTTTGATGACACTCCCTTGCCTTTAGCTGTAGTTTGCAATCATGTAAGTGAAGAATTGGGTCATAAACTTGTGTTCTACAGCAAGGATAATCCAACTTTCAGAGGAGGCTCTAAGGAGCATACATTGGGAATGTTCTCCTTTTCCAGGCAGCAGGAGAAGCAGTTGGCCAAACAGTTAGCTTTCCTGGCAGCAGAGCCACAGGGCACAGCTGTGGGTGAGTTTGCATTTCCTCATGCATTTATGTGTCTGTTCATTACCACAGTGAGTTTGGTCTCTAATGCTCTCTAAGTCAGCAGAAGGCTTTAGGGTGAGGTATGTTAGACATACTAGACACTGCCATGTTAAATAATCCCTCACAAGAACACCAGAAGCAGTTAGCCTCACACTGCACAGAGGAGCTCTGTGCTGAGACTTGCAGTATTTCTATCTGAACATTCAGCTGAGAGGCACAGACATGACCTTAGAGACAAGCAACTTGGCAAAGACACGCCAGGGAGGTGGCAACTGCCAGGGTCAGGTTGATGAATGTTTCATCTCGTCAGGGGAATGCTGCTCTGATTGCTAGCTTGGGTTGTGGGTGACTGAGCAGCCCTTTGGCTCTAGCTGTAAAATCAAAGGTACTTTGACTAAGAAGAGTTGAAGTGTTTCCAGAGAGGATACAGGGCACTGGGGCTCCTGAGGCACCAAGGATTTCAGCTCCTAGAGCTGGGAATGCTATCCAGACAAAGTCCTTCTGCACTCACACAGATGTTTGTATGTACACATAAATGGGGAAGCTGAATCTTTCCATGCCCCTGCCCTCTCAGCGGGATGAACACCTTGGACTGTCCTCAGTAAACACCCCAAGGCAGACTCCCAGAATGAAGTCTTTCAGCCAGTTCCCACTCTGCAGGCTGCAGCCTCCCTGCAGAGGCACCAGCCCTACCTGATGCCCACCCTCTCCCTGTGCTCTCCAGGTTCCAGCCAGGCTGGCACTATTTCCTACCTGCTGTCTCGGGAGCCCCCATCGCCCACAGGCTGGACGCTGGTGCCCGGGGAGCAAGCGTCAGGGCCCGAGGAGGAGCCCGGGGAAGAGCCTGAGGAGGAGCCTGGCTGCTCCAGCCTCACCTGCTGCGACTTCACCCTGGTGGGGGGCAAGGTGAATGGCTGCTGCCGCTGCCCATGGTCTGTGCCCGGCCCTGCCTATGCTGCGGGGCGGCTGCAGCCCAGCTCTGCTGGTGCAGGGCTGCTCCCACCTGTTTCACCCTTTCTTCTCCCATCTCAGGTAGTGAAGAATGAGCTGTTGGAAAAACACTACAAAGATGGAAGGAAATTCCTCACCATGCTGCCAGATGGAACAGCACAGCTACTGTATCCTTTGCAGGCTGGTTCCTTGGCGTTAGCCCAGGGCTGTAGCTGCAATTTTCAGTGTGTCCATCTGCTTTGCCACCAGATAACCTGCTTAGACTCACTGCCACAGCCCAAAGCAAGCAGCAGTGAACCTGCTTGCCTAGTTCTTCGTCTGAAGCTTTTCAGGTCAGCCAGAGCTTCAGGGAAGGAGGAGCACTTCTGTCCCTAATACCCAGCTCAAGAAGTGCACTGGCTCTGTGTTCAGCCCTGCTTCCAGGGTCTGGCCACTCCTGGAAGGGCACCACTGGTCAAGAGGGCTCTGACAGTTCCCTCCCCACAGAGGCAAAGCAGCAAAAGGTCTCCTGCCACCACCAGCTCTGTCCTGTGTGCAGGAGTACCCAAGAGGTGCAGGGACAAACTGCAATACCCGCTGTAACTACAAGTCCTATTTGAAGGAACAAAACCCGCTGTAACTACAAGTCCTATTTGAAGGAACAAACCCATGGTACCTTCACCAAAGGACCCCACAGGTTTTGGGTTGTCTTTGCTGGTGTTTGTACTGAACCATCACTAAGTCACCCACCTCCTCTCTTCCTGTGGGTGAATTCTTTCTGACCCGGGATGTTCAGCTACATCTGAACTTTGCTGCCAAAGCACACGGGCTTGAGGCTGCTCCTGTGCTCTGCTCTCTAGGCTCCTCCTCCCCAGGGATGCTGCCCACCACAGCAGTGGCAAAGGCAGAAGTGCCAGAAACGTTGAGCACTCACAGTCACAAGTCTGGGTAAACATCAGTGAGACACAATTATCTCCTGTCCTTTACCCCACAGCTGTTTGGGTTTTTTCCTCTGGGAGTACACCACCTGCCCCTTTTATCTGCTGTCACTCGGGCTGAGTGATTTGATCACTGCACTCGGCCGAGGCTTCTCCCATCCTTAGACTTGTCTGAGAATGTGCCTACAAAAATACATTTGCTAAGTGGCTCTGCCTGGGTGACAGGATGGAAACCAGCACTCTGTCTCAGACTTCTGTCACTGTACACAGAATACTTCCAGGCAGGAGGAAGAAAGCTCCGGCTGTGTCCCAGGTGCTGCTGGCAGCACCCTGCCACTCTACCCCAGCCCTGGGATCCAGGCAGCATGTCCATTTTCATGCTCCACAGCAGCTCTCTGAAGCTTTTAGTATACTACAGCAGACCAACCAAAGGAAGGGTTGTGAGCACCTTACCTGGCAGTTACCCATCTGGCAACCTGGCAGTCATGGTTGTACGGCACAAAGCCCATCTGGTTTGCATAGTGCAAGAGGACAAGGCCAGCAAGGCTAAGATACAAGCAGTGTTTCGGTCACGGGGCAGAAGCACCTGTTACTACCCCAGCGGCACCGTCTGGTAGGTTCCTGTTGGCCAGAACAGCTCTGCTCTCCACAACTTTCAAAGGCCATGAAGGGTGCTTTCAACTGCATCCACTGAAAGATAAACATAGCAGCTCATGGGCCCCACTCTGGGTGCCTCTCAGAAGAGTGAGGCTGCCCCAGCTGTGTCCTGAGATGGGGGCTGGGTCCCAAATGAGCTCTGCCTGTGTCCCATTCCCCAGGGACATCAGCCATGGGAGCTGCAGGGTGCAGAACTTTGATTTTCTTCTATTTTAGGATAAACATGGATATTCAGGGAGGGCAGTATTTCAACCAAACAGGCAGCAGGATGAGAAGGTGGAGGTGGCCCAACACCATCACATCATCAGAGCCCCAGGCCCCACTGAGCCCCATCTTCATCTCCCTGAACCAGCACGTGGGGGTCAGGATCCTGGGGCAGGACAAGATCGTCGTATCCTTCCTTGCCATGGGCCGACAAGCAAAATTCAACGTGGGAACCAAAGTGCAGGTATTGCTTAAGCATGGGTAGCTCCACACACAGCAGGCATGGGGCAGCTAGGGAAGCTCCCATCCATGAGGAAACATGCTTGTCCTGCAATGCCCCAATGCCCCTGCCCTCTAGAACAGCCAACAGGGCAGGTGCACCCATGCTCAGTTACTCACATCCATGGGCTCACCAGCACTGACTCCTTCCAAGGGATGTGGGGGAGGGCAGACAGGTCCCTGGTGTCCCTGTCTGTGTCCCCAAGGATCACCCTAGCTCTGCCACAGGTAGGAGAGCTGTGCTCCATGTGGGCAGGGCGAGTGGCAGCTCCCTTCCTCTACAGGCTCCTGCCACAGAGGAGATGGGACACCAAAGTGCCACCCCACACTGCTGTGCCTCTGCTGACACTATCCCACTCTGCCCCCCAGGTCAGCAGCAGTGGCCAGCTGCCTCCTCCTATCCAGCTGAGCGAAGGGGAGCTCCTGCTGCTTGCCTTCAGGGTGAGGATCCTGCAGCTCCTGGACAGGCTGCGTGGGTGCCTGACCTTTCCTTCTACCAAGCACTGGGACAAGATCAAGCCCCCAGCATTCCTGACCACGCAGGCTTGGAAGATCTTACAGCTCTGCACATCTGCAGGCGTGAGCACCCAGCTGCGCAGCTCGGTGCAGGCAATAGTAAATGCTGAGGACTGAGCAGCACCACAGTCCCTGCAACCTTGAGGCTCCTGTGTTCTGTGGCTATGATGAGCAACACTTTTCTAACATCTGGCACAGACTCTTCTCTTCCCAGCTGGGCAGGCAGAGCCCTGCTTACCTGAAACGCTTCTTGCATCAGCCCTGAAATACTTCTTACACCAGTCCCTAGCGCTTAGGGAGGGCCAGAGACAACTCTTTCCCCTGTGCCCACCACCTTTCCTCACAGCTCTGCAGATCCCTTCCTCACTTCCCATTTACTGTCTCAACACAGACAATCTCCCTCCCCACCCAGGGACAGCACTGGAGAAGAAGGATCCAGTAAGTCCTTGATCTGGTTTTATAAGGGGTGTAAGACCTTGTAGCTCAGAGCAGGGACAGAAAAGAGTGGAAGCGAGGTGCTGCTGTGACCAAGCCTCCCACCCCGCTTGGAGCACAGCCAGGAGGGACAATGGGGAAGAAGTAAGGATAGGCTGCAGCCCACTGACTCAGGAAAGCTCCCAGGAAAGTCCTCAGCCTCAAGACAGAGCGGTGTCTCAGACCTGGCTTTAACCCCAGGGCTGCCCAGCAGCACCTGAGCTCCTGTCACAGAGAAGCTCTGGCAGGCAGGCACACAAAGCCCAGCATAGTCCCCCAGGCACCTGCAGACTGGCAGGGGCCTAAATAAGACAAACACCAGATTGATGACTTTGGAAATTAGGCTTTTTATGCACTTTTTTTCAATTGCAGTTCTAAGAATATCTGTCAGTGACTCAAACAAGGGACTTCACACAGGAAATGAGACCTCTTTATTTCAACTGACTTCCTTGGTTCCCGTTGAGGGCAGCGGGAAGGCTCAGCCTCTCACTGGAATGGTCACAGGACAGCCTCTGGAGCTGCCAGCACAACTGAAGGAGCAGCTGGTCTGTACTTTGACCCAAGCCACAAAACGCTGCCACTACTCTGCACGCAATTTCCTCTCTCTAATTTAGCACAGAACCCACTGCTTGACTCTCCCATATAATCTGAAAAATATACAGACCTGCTTTAGCCACGTTAGAGATTATTTGATAAACAGCTGTCAATTACTGAACAGTTGAGGACAACATCAGACACTCCTATAACTCCATTTTAAACTACAAAAAGAACATAAATTCATATAAAATACAACAGATTAGACAAACTTTTTTTTTCCTTTTTGTTTTGTTTTCTTTTCCAGGAGGTGGGGGTGGGGAGGGGAGAGGGAAATCTGGTATGAAGTCAATCTGCTGTGGTGTAGAAGATGAATACAAAATAAGTTACCATGAGCAATGCCTGCCTTGCTGAGCGTGGGTGGGTGGCCTCTTACAAACCCTCTGTGGGATTATTGCACTCGGGGGCTGCGCGGCACGGGGCAGCCCAGCGCTGAGGCGCCTCTCACCAAGCCTCCCTTGCCGGCAGGCGCGGCGTGGCTGCAGGAGAAGCATCCAGCCTGCACCAACAGCGAGCTGTCTTCAGTGCAGGCCTTCATGGGCCTGAGCCACGCGGCCTCAGCGGACCACCACTCGATGCCTGCGGGCGGACACAGAACCACAGGATTGTTAGGGTTGGAAGGCACCTCAGGGAGCACCCAGTTCTGACTCCCCTCCCGTGGGCAAGGACACCTTCTGCTAGATCTGGTTGCTCAGAGCCACATCCAGCCTGGCCTTAACAACACAGAATGGTTTAGGTCAGAAGGGACCTCAAAGATCATTCAGCTCCAACCAACCGACAGAGGCAGGGACGCCTCCCACTAGAACAGGTTGCTCAAGGCCTCATCCACTCTGGCCTTGAACACCTCCAGGGAGGTAGTGGAGCACAGAAGCACAGAATGTGACTGAAGATCACATTCTGTGCTTCTGTGCTCCACAACCTCCCTGGGCAACCTGTGCCAGTGTCTCACCAACCTCACTGGAAAGAACTCCTTCCTAACATCCAGTTTCAACCTCCCCTCTGCCAGTTTAAACCCATTCCTCCTCATCCTGTTGTTACTCGACGCCCTAAAAAGTCCCTCCCCACCTTTCTTGTAGCCCCCTTCAGATACTGGAAGGCTACTCTAAGGTCTCCTGGAAGCCTTCTCTTCTCCAGGCTGAAGAGCCCCAACTCTAGTAGCCTGTCCTCATAGGAGAGCTGCTGCAGCCCTCTGAGCATCTTCATGGCCCTCTGGTTCCAGTGTCTCACCATCCTCATGGTGGAAGAACTTCCTAATATCTAATGTATATCTCCCCTCCTCTAGCTTGGATCCATTCCCCCCAGTCCTACCACTACTCGACGCCCTAAAAAGTCCCTCCCCACCTTTCTTGTAGCCCCCTTCAGATACCAGAAGGCCACAATAAGGTGCCTCAGATGTGGGTGGAAACAGCCGCACAGGGTGTGCTGCTGCTTCTCTAGACTGCTGCCCACTGAGTACAGTCCTGCATGTCTTGATGTGCTCTAGGGGATCAAAGGGGCAGGCAGCTGCTTCACAACAAAGAACACTGCCCCAGAGCCCCCAGATCGTCTGCTGAGGAGGAGGTGATGGAAGTGGTTTTTAGCCTGGAGAGCTTCTGGCTCTACAACACCCTGAAAGGAGTTTGGAGCCAGGTGAGGGACAGTCTTGTCTCCAAGTGACAGGACAAGAGGAAGTATCCTCAAGTTGCACCATGTGAGGTTCAGGTTGGACATCAAAAGAAACTTCTTCACTGAAACAGGCTCCCCAGGGTAGTGATTGAATCCCCATTCCTGAAGGTGTTTAAGAGGCAGAGATGTGGTGCTGAGGGATGTGGTTTAGCACCAGCCTTGGGTGAGTTAGAGAACAGTTAGACTCTATGACCTCAAAAGTGTTTTTCCAACCCAGATATGAAATCTGCACACATGGGATGCTGGGTTTCAACAAACCTGTCTGAACAGGGCAGTTAACACCAAACTTAAATGCTAAATAATATTGTTGTAAAATACACCAGCATGGATGTGAGCACTCTGAACCCAACATGATGTTCTAGCTGCTAGGGCCATGCAGTTCTGCTGGGTTACAAGAGAAACCCTCTGCACACAGACTTTTTCAAGGCATGGAATGCAGCGGGTCTCCTGATCTCTGCAGGGCTCACCATGCTCACGCAGGGCCCTCTGCACCAAGTAACATCATCTTCTGCCCAAAGCAATGCCAGCTTCCAGCTCTGAACCAGGCAAGTCCCAAACCACAACCTCCCACCAGTAACATAGAATCACAGACTAGTTTGGGTTGGAAAGGACCTTAAAGGCTATATAGTTCAAACCCCCCCATCATGGGCAGGGACAACTTCCACTAGACCAGGCTGCTCAAGACCCTGGCTGTGAATTGCTGCCAGGCCTGGAGCCTCCACAACTTCTCTGGGTACTATAACAGATCACACAGGCCAGCAGAGCAAGGGAGTGGATTCTGCCCCTTTACTTTGCTCTCCTCAGACCCCACCTGGAGTCCTGTGTGCAGTTCTGGAGCCCCCAGCACAGGAAGGACATGGAACTGTTGGAGCGGGTCCAGAGGAGGCCATGAAGATGCTCAGAGG
>VWZE01013647.1:283941-304138 GCA_013396675.1 Eubucco bourcierii
AAGGGCTCAGGAAAAGGGAAAACAACTAAAAATCAGAGTAAAACAGTGGCCACTAGGGCAGGTGCAGGAGGGATAATTGCCTTTTTGCCTTTACCCTGAATTATTTGTGACCCGGTTATTTTAAAATCTCTGCCCTTGCAACAGAATAACAAATATTTTTTTTACTATTAAATGCTCTTTTATTTTTATCTACATCCTGTTATTGCATAAAGATCACCTCCTTTTTAAATATAATAAAGCTATGAAACAGGTAAACTCATCATCTTCCTCACACAAGGAAAAGATCAAGCAACAGGCATCTCCCGTTTCCAGGTGGCGTGCTCTGGGAACAGGCACGCTGCTCTGAACAGCAGCTGGCTGCCCAGGCACTCATTTCTTGTTTGCATGGGCACAAATCTTCAGGAAAGCTTTTTAAGAGGCAGGTGTGCAGCACATCTGTAGACTTCTGCATCCTCAAGTCATCTGCTGAAACATTGTTACATTTAAGTTAATACACACTGGATTTTTTTGGTGAGCTTTGTATTGGCATTGGATTTCCATGAAGTTTTAAAGACACAGTTCTAAGTCTTCCAGTTCCTGGAGGAGAGCAGTTTCTTTCTGAATCTTCTCCAACTAGAAAAAGAAAGCAGAAGATGTCACAGATGTAGCCTATTATAAATGAAACTTGAATAAATTGCATAGGTATTAACATTACCTGATTCTTCTCCAGCTGTTTGCCAGCAGCTGCCTGTTCTTTCAGCTGCTCAATTGCCTTTAGTTTCTGCAAACAAACAAAAAACCTCACACTAATATAAAAATATTGGTGAATCAAAAAAAAAAAAAAAAAAANAAATTTTGATGAATCAAAAAAAAAAAAAAAAAAAAAACCCACCAAACCACAAAACAGTCTTGGAAGTGCCTGCATTTGCAATTGCATGACTTAAGGTCTCATTATGGAAAGCTCATTTCATTTTAGCATGTCTTGGAAGCTCAGTCCAGAATTTCCCACCAGTAACAGACACTTACTTCAAGAACAGAAGCATGCCTTGCTCTCCAAAACAAACAGTAGGCACCACCTCACTGAAAGGCTAGAACCAACTCAGAATTACTCCTCTACTCTCTATCCCTCCTCACCACACATTTTCCTCAGAAAGCTTGGAATATTAATCCAGAGACCATGAGAAGAAGGTGGCCAAGAGAAAAGAGCCCTGATGAAGAAAGAGGAAGGATTCCCTAGTCCAAACCAAACAACTTCCATTCTGAAATTACTTAATCCAAGAATTTCCAAGACTGGCAGTGAACATCACACTACCACAGAACCAACCAGGTTGGAAAAAGACCTCTAAGATCATTGAATCCAACCTATCACCTAACCCTCCTAATTAACTAAGCCATGGCACTAAGCGCCTCATCCAGCCTTCTCTTAACCACCTCCAGGAATGGTGACTTCTACCATTTAGAGGTTAGGGAATAAACCAAAGCCACACTCTGCACGATCCTTCTAAGGTCCAAGACCAACAGCCCAGCAGCTCACATGGCTCCTTTGCAAGAAGAAACTCCTCTGAGTTGTACTCTCACCCCTCAGCTATGGCTGCAGGTGCACCAGCACCCACAGCCACAGACTGCAGTACCCTTCTCTGTGCCTGACAGTGGTTTCTAACCTGTCTAGACACTATGGTGAGACCTTTAGGAGTCCTGGCAAGAATCATACAGATAGAATCATAGAACGTTTTGAGTTGTAAAGGAGGACTTTGCTGTGTCATCAGATGGAAAAGCAAAGGAAGCTGGCTCACAAATTGAGGGAACTGCCATCTATCTCAGTAAATACTCGTCACTTTGCAAGCAGAACAGACCTTACAGACCATCTCTTAAACTATCTGCTGTTAGCAAAGAACCCCCTCACCTTTTTTAAATTCTTTATCTTCTTGTCAAGCTCAGGATCTCCAGAGGTGACAGCAGGCACAGTGCTCCGCGGCGCACTCTGCGGCGCTGAGGGCTGTGTGGATTCGTGGTTTGCGTCAGCTCGGGCCTCCTGTAAGCAAATAAAGACCTTACCTAGAACATATCTTTGACTGCAAAGGGATTGAAAAATTTCTTTCATCGTTTTAAGGAATCCACTTAACATTCCTTCTCTCACTCCAAAATTGAAGAGACAAGCTGTGAGGTGCTGCCCTGGGCACACTTTCCACAAATAAAAGGTTCTCTGAAACAACTCACAGGCTCGCTCTTGTTTCATTTCCACTGCCTCAAAGACACCAGCCACACACAGCACAGGGAAACACCACTACAGATCATAGAATCACAGACTGTCAAGGGCTGGAAGGGACCTCAAAAGATCATTTGGTCCAGCTCCCCTGCCAGAGCAGATCACATTGGAACCCATCCAGATGGTTCTTGAATATCTCCAGAGAGGGAGACTCCACAACCTTCCTGGGCAGGTGGTTTCCGGAGCTCTGTCAGTGAAAGAATTCTTCGTCAGGTTCACAGGAACCTTCTACGGCTCAACTTCGACCCACTGCCCCTTGTCCTGTCACTGGGCATCACCGAGAAGAGGCTGGCTCCAGCCTCCTGGCACTCACCCCTTACATATTTATAAACATGAATGAGGTCACCTCTTACTCTCCTCCTCCCCAAGCTAACAAGCTCCAGCTCCCTCAGTCTCTCCTCATAAGGAAGATGTTCAACTTTCTTAATCATTTTTGTGCCTCTGTGCTGGACTCTCTCAAGCATCTCCTGTCCTTCTTGAACTGGAGGGCCCAGAACTGGACACAATACTCCAGATTAGGCCTCACCAGGGCAGAGTAGAGGGGAAGGAGAACCTCCCTCGACTTACTAACCACACTCCTTGTAATACACCTCAGAGTGGCATTGGCCTTCCTGGCCACAAGAGCACATTGCTGGCTCATGGTCATCCTTCCGTCCACCAGGACTCCCAAGTCCTTCTCCCCTCCACTGCTCTCCAGCAGGTGAGTCCCCAACCTATACTGATCCATGGGATTGTTCTTTCCCAGGTGCATGACACTACACCTGCCCCTGCTGAACTTCATTAAATTTCTCTCTGCCCAACTCTCCAGCCTGTCTAAGTCTCTCTGAATGGCAGCACAGCCTTCTGGTGTGGCAGCCACTGCACCCAGCTTGGTGTCGGCAGCAAACTTACTGACAGTGCATTCCATGACCTCACTCAGGGCATGGATGACAAAACAAACTCAGATACAAGTATTTTATAAAGTAGACTGGTGGGTCATTGTCTCTGAAGTACAAATAAAGGGCTCAAAACTAGTATAAGACATTAAAACTCCCCTTGTTTAAAGAAGTTACTGCTTCAGAAGCTTGCAGAACATCGAAGGCTAATGCCAGAAGGTGATTTTTACCTACCTAGCCAAAGAACAACAAGCAAAGAGGTGACACAGACTGGTCTTTGGCTTGCCCTGGTAACATGCTTCAGCCCTAACCTGCTGCTGGGGGACACACACACATATCCAAGCAGCAAGTCTGTTACCTCTCACCTGGATTATCTGTGCAGGGTATCTGAAGGGGAAGTGTCAGAATTACTGGACCTTAACACTGATGTCAGGTAACATTCACCAAACTCAGCAAATCACATAAACTGCTGTTTCTAAGTCATTCTTTTGTACCTGCTTTAGTCCAAGTAAACCACATGCAATAGGTGTGCAGAGCTCCGAGTTGCCTGTCACTGCTCTGAGACTGATCAGCTGAATCTGTGGAATCTAATTAACCCTGGAAGAGCTGCTTCTGCAGTACCTGTTTAGCAGCTTTCTTGGCTTCATGTTTCCTCTGATTCTTGAGAGCTGTTTTAGAGAGAGGTTTATCGCTGCTTCCTGACTGAGGTTTCATGTTCTGAGGTGGCTCATCCTCATGCTGCAGGAGATACAAAATTAACAGTTAGAAAACTCATATTCCAGGTTGGCAAGTGTGTTGGTACAAAAAAAAAACCAAACAACCCTCCCATCCCGAGCAGTGAACCCCTAAACCTACTTAAAACGACAGAAAAATGAACTATAAATGAAGGAAGAGGAAGGAAAGACAAGGAAAAGGTGGGGGAGGAAGTAATGTGCCCTTTCTCTTCTGAGTAACAGAGGACAGTGTGAACAGGGTTTCACACACACCCATTCTCAAGCTTGGGTGGGACTGTCCTGTGTGGGCTTGAGGGATTTTCTATCACTGAGAGGAAATAAAACTGTAAAGGAGTAAACCAGAACAAAATGGTAGGAGCTTGGTATTGTGCTTTAGCTGACGGCTTTTAAACTCCTAGTGACAGGAAATTAAAAAAGAAATGGGTTGGTGGGAGGGGAGATGGGGAGGGGGTGGTGTGTGTACATGAAAAGCAGGGACTGCTTAGTGTTTTGGTTTAAGGTAAGTCTTAGTGGAGGAGCTGGATTGTTTTGATGCACATGGCAAGACATCTTCCCACATAAATAAACTGAATTCTTTTGTTGAATGCATCTTTTCTCTGCTACCTGGTCAGTTGTGACATCAGATCCTAACAGGATTAAGAGATTCATAATGACTCAGCAGCAGCTTTCCCTTCAAAACCAGAAGGTTCAAACTCAAACTCTCTTAAGATTTACACGTGAAAGGTGCAATTGTTAAGTGTAATTAGCTGCTACTCAGCCTACTTAAAACAACTCCATAAAAAAACCTAATTAGACAAGTAGGTCACTGCACTGAGAGCTGCTCAAAGTGCAGCTTACTTGCTAAAAACCAAACCTCCCTCTGGCAAGGAAATGTATCTAAGAAAAGGAAAGGGGAAAGAAAAAAAAAACCAAGGAAAGGGAAAGAAAAAAAAACCCCAAGGAAAGGGAAAGAAAAAAAAAAAAAACCCAAAGAAAGGGAAAGAAAAAAAAACCAACCCAAAGAAAGGGAAAGAAAAAAAAAAAACCAAGGAAAGGGAAAGGGAAAAAAACCAAGGAAAGGGAAAGGGAAAGGGAAAAAAAAAAAAAAAAGGGAAAGGGAAAGGGAAAAAAACCAAGGAAAGGGAAAGGGAAAGGGAAAAAAACCAAGGAAAGAGAACGGGGAGGAAAAAAGGAAAGAGAAAGGGGGAAAAAAACCCACAGTAAAAACAAAAGGGGGGGGAAAAAACAGGAAAGAGAAAGGGAAAAAAAAAAACCAAAACCCACACAGGAGAGAGAAAGGGGGGGAGGGGAACACGAAGGAGAAAGGGAAAAAAAACCCCAAACACAGGAAAGAGAAAGGGAAAAAAAAAAAACAGGAAAGAGGAAAAAAAGCCCACAGGAAAGAGAAAAGGGGAAGAAAAAACAAACCAGGAAAGGGAGGAGAAGAAAAAACAAACCAACAAACCACAAACCAGAAAAGAGGAAAAACAAACCAAAAAAGGAAGGGAAAAAAAAAACCAAAACAAAAAAACCAAAACACCACACCACAGGAAAGGGGAAAATGAAAAGAAATAAAACAAACAAACAAAAAAATTTTAAAAAAGAAAAGCTGTTGGGAGCCAGCTTTGTCTTGCTGTCAAGCCAGGTTTAGACTGGTAATTTGTGCCACCCATATCAGAGGCTACTGTCTCAAGTATCCAGTTCCAGCACAAACCAAACCTGGAGGTTTCTGTTCTGTGGACACGGCAGAAAGCACCTCTAAGGTTTGCAAATGAGTGTAAAAGGAGTGAGAGCAATGCTAGAGGTTTAGCAAACAGCAAGCAAAGAAAGGGTCAGAGAGGATTCTCAGGGCAAGCTCTCTAAGCACCCCACAATCACAGAATCACAGAATTAAGAGTGGTTCAGAACACCAGAAACACCCAGGTTGGCAAAGCCTCTCAGGATCACCAAGTCCAACCTAGAACCCTACTCTACAAGAGTCATCTTAAAACATAGCCTTAAGCACCACATCCAAATCACCCTTAAACACAGCCAGGGTTGGTGACTCTACCACCTCCCTGGGCAGCTCATTCCAGTGCCTGACCACTCTCTTTCCTAATGTCCAATCTAAACCTCCCCAGCCTCAGCTTGAGGCCAGCCCCCTTGGTCTGTCTCCAACAACCTGTGAGATCAGCAGCAGCCTCTCCACAATGTCCCTTCAGGTAGCTGTAGGCAGCAATGAGGTCTGCCCTCAGCCTCCTCTTCCTCACACTACCCATCCCCAGCTCCCTCAGTCACTCGTCATCAGATTTATTCTCTAGGCCCTCCCCAGCTTTGTTACCCTCCCCTGGACCTGGCTCCAGCACCTCCACGCTGCAGCTGGCCCCATCACACTTCTAACACCTCTCACTGAGCAGAGGGGGACAAGGCAGTGGTCCAGAAGAGCTCAGCTCAGAGCTGGAGCTGCCCACTTACAAGCTTGGAACTCGTCACGGGTTTGTTTCTCAGGGCTGGAGGTCTGTAGGCCTGGGCAGGCTTGGGCTCAGCGCTGGGCAGTTCGCTTGGCACCGCCTGGTATTTGACAGCTTTCACTGGGAACACCCCCTCCAGGAAGGGCTGCCAGAACACCTGCCACATCTCCTGGTTGGAGGGGACCTGGTAGGTGTGCAGCAGGGAGCCGGTGTAGTGCCAGATCTTGTAGCCGTTGCCGACGCGCAGGCGCGGCGCGCAGGTGGCCGTCACGATGTGCTCCCCGTCGGGACACCAGGCGAAGTACGTCGAGTCCGAGGCCACCGGCTTGGAAATGAGCTTGTAGTTCTTAACGTCCCACACCTCCATCTGCCCCCTCAGATTCCCAAACCCTGCCAGCACCAGGATGTGTCCCTGAGGGCTGTAGTAGGCGGCGTTGCGAGGACCAGTTCCAAAATCAAACACGGGGTCACATTTCAGGTTAAAAACTGTTGCTTTGGCAGGCATAAAACCATACACGGCACAAAACTCGACAGAATTGGGGTTCCAAACAACATCATAGATAGGACCATTTTTTGCTGAAAGGAAAAGGAAAAGGTGCAGCTGCTGTTAGGAGGTTGTACCCTTGGAGCAGGAGCAAAACAGAAAATCAACAGCGGTTGTGAACATCGATTACCGACAGTGAAATTAATTCTGCTAGCAAGAATAGAGGTACAAATAGCATTTTGGTAATGTTAGTTGGGGGTTTGCAACGTTGCAGCCATTCCAAATTACCTCTGTGGGGTCAGCATCAGCACTTTTAAGAGTAAGCTCCTACCCCACCCCAACCCAAGTAAAAAAATTCCTTTTTTTGTTTTGGGACTGTTTTTTTTTCCCCTCGTTCCTCAAGAATGAGCTCTCAGGACCTTCTCAAACTGTCCCACTGGAAACCTGCAAAAACAGCAGTTTTATACCAGTTGGATACTAGTTCCTGGGGTTTAAATCTAACAAATATTGCCTCACTCAGCTTTGTAGAGTTAAAAAATACTGACCTAAGTTTTCTTTGGACCAAGCCCTCGTGTTGTACTTCGTAAGGCAGATTTTGAAGTGAGAGAGCACACAAAAAGTTTTACACATAATGATTAAATCTTGATATTGGTAGAAGTTATTCTGTGGGTTAGAATATTAAGAGATACTGAAGAGTGATGAATGAAGTGCTGGAAACTGACATAAAATAAAAAGCATAGGTCACAGCCTGGGTGTGTATTTCAGATAAACCCCAAGTGCATTACTAACAACTCTCAAATCTGGATGTTGACCCAAGATAGCGAACTGATTTGCACTGTTCATCCCTCATGTTACTCCAAGGCCTCACTGTCTTTAGAAATCAGGCTGTGCAATCACACCAGCTCTGTGTTTTCTCTTTTAAAACCTTTCAGATGTCATTAACTCAGTGCAAGTGCAGAGAAGAAAAATGAGGCTTCTTCCCAAGCCGTGACAGCAGGGAGCTGGAGAGGCTATGCCAGCTTTCTGTGGGCTCCCACAGCCAAGGCTGGACTGCACCATCAGTGTGGATCACTCAAACCTAACAAACTCTGCAAATGAAAGTGTGGGAAAAAGCTTCCAAACTGGATCTCAAAAAGAACCACAAGATCAGAATCACAGAAACATTCAGGTTGGAAAAGCCCCTCAGGATCACCAAGCCCAACATATATCCCTGTTCCAAGGTTCACCCTAAACCATATCCCAAAGCATCACATCCAAACAGCTTTTAAACACATCCAGGGCTGGTGACTCCACCACCTCCCTGGGCAGCCCATTCACATCCATAGGAAATGAGACACCAGTCACTCAAAGTGCCCACCACTTGCTTTTGGTGGAAGAAAAGAGTTTTTAAAAGAATTTGGGTTTTTTTAAAACCTTGGGAAGGAATTCAATTAACAATACAATCCCCATTAAATATAGATGCATTGAAAATAAATAACCTGAAGGCAAAGACAAGCATGTAATGAAATATGGTGTTCTTAATCCAGCAAACTCATCCCAGAGAGATTCTAGACACTGAGTTAGAATCCTGATTTGTTTTTTTGTCCCCTCAGTGAAGTCAGCAACAAAGGGCAGATGTGGCACAGCACTTCTTGAGGAATAGGATCAGTTGTGCACCTGTAAGTGCAGGTAGTAAAACAGCTTTTGCCCCTTTTGGATTCTCAGATACCAAGATGGTTCTGTTGTCCAGGTGTTTCCTCAGAGAGCATACACAACTCCCTTCCTGTGCACACGAACACCCTCACAAGCAAATTATTTGTTTAGAATAACTGAGAAGCTGTGCTCTCTGCCACTGCCATTCAGATTGACAATCATACCAGAGGTGACAAAGAGAATTCAGCTATAAAAAGCCCCCACCCCCCAATAAAACCCCATCTTACTTCATATTACAACAAATTCTGGTGAAATACTTTTGTGTAGTATTTTTTTTTTTTTTTTTTTTCATCTGACTCCCTTTCAACCCAATTCCCACTCTTGAGAGCTACACTAGAGTGAAAAAGCCCAGAGGTACTTACGCAGCTGCACAACTGCGCTCTCCCCGTTTGTGGCAATGTAGTGCAGAGTCTGCTCCCCGTAGTAGGAAGCTCCTGTTTTATCCACCTCTGTACTGGCTATCACTAGCACAGCAGTGGCTGGCAGGAGAGATAGACACAGATTTCAGTACAGTTCCTGCAGAAGGTATAAACTGCTTCACAAATTACCAGCACAAAGAGACATCGTTTTATGAATTATAGTTGCCCTGTGTAACAGTGCTGTTGTTATTGTCCTTTTCCAAACTGGATTCTTCCCAAGTGTTAACCCCAAGGGAATTAACATCTTCCTTTCTGAGATGGAAAGAGTCAGCTAAGTCTGTTCATTTAGCACTGAGTCACAAGACAGTGAACACACACTGTGTTGGGGGTTCCAAAACTGCACATAAGAAGGACATGGAACTGTTGGAGTCAGTCCAAAGGAGGCCACAAAGATGATCAGAGCCCTGCAGCAGCTCTGCTGTGAGGACAGGCCGAGAGAGTTGGGGCTCTGCAGCCTGCAGAAGAGAAGGCTTCCAGGAGACCTTGTAGTGGCCTTCCAGAATCTGAAAGTGGCCTAAAGGAGGGCTGGAGAGGGACTATTGACAAGGTCTTGTAATGCCAGGAAGAGGAGAAATGGGTTTAAACTGGCAGAGGGGAGATTTAGACTGGATGTTAGGATGAAGTTCTTTCCAGTGAGGGTGGTGAGACACCGGCACAGGTTGCCCAGGGAGGTTGTGGCTGCTCCCTCCCTGGAGGTGTTCAAGGCCAGGTTGGACAAGGTCTTGGGTGACCTGTGCTAGTGGAAGGTGTCCCTGCCTATGGTGGGAGGTTGGACCTGGATGATCTTTCAGGTCCCTTCCAACCTAAATCATTCTATGATTCTATGGTATTCATATAACTAAGGCATGGACCAAGCATCCTGATCAGTCCTTGAACAAAATGCTTTTGTCTATGTATCACTTTTATCCAGAACTGTGTTCACACGTGGCTTCTGCATGTGTCACACCTTCCCCGTGTTCCAAACAGGAGCTGGACTAAAATGTTTGTTTCAAGATGATGCTGAAACAGTTCATTGCTAACAGAGAGTGAAGCAGCCAGAGGACAGCACATGGAAGCCCAAGCATGATAACACTCTGTGTTTACAGATCCAGACCAGTTCATGATAGGTATAATCTTGTTTGCAGTCTAAATACATTGTCATCACAGAATGCATCATGAAATTTGCTATTCGGCTGCAAAATGTACCAACATGTGGAATATTCTTCATCACAATGCACAGAATCACAGAAACATTCAGGTTGGAAAAACCCCTCAGGATCATCAAGCCCAACCCATATCCCTGCTCTACAAGGTTCACCCTTCAACCATGTCCTCAAGCACCAGATCCAAAAGACTTTAAACCCATCCAGGGTTGGTGACTCCACATGGTGGTTCCACCCTGGGCAGCCCATTCCAATGCCTGACCACTCTTGCTGGGGAAAAAATGTTTCCTAATGCCCAGTCTAAACCTACCCAGGGGTAGTTTGAGGCCACTGCCACTTGTTCTATCGCTGACTACCTGTGAGAAGAGACCAGCACCAACCTCTCCACAACCTCCTTTCAGGTAGCTGTAGACAGCAATGAGGTCTCCCCTCAGCCTCCTCTTTTTCACACTACCCATCCCCAGCTTCCTCAGTCGCTCCTTATAGGATTTATTCTCCAGGCCCTTCTCCAGCTTCGTTGCCCTCCTCTGCACTCACTCCAGCACCTCCACATCCCTCTTGTATTGAGGCACCCAAAACTGAACACAGCACTCAAGGTACCATGAAAGTGAGCACAGGAATGGTAATCTTCACACTGCAAGGGCACTGCTGGCTGCCTTCAGTCTGTATGGGCACATGGAAGCTAAACACAGAGCAGAAGTGGTACATCCCACGTGGATGGATTATAAAAGTTTGACCACACAGCTGTTATACCTTTTTTGTTCCATAGCATTGTCACCTTGTCAGCTTTAAAGAAGCTTTTATTGGCCAGGGCAGACTGAGGGCCAGCGAAGTTGGGGTACTGGTAGAGCCTGACGAAGGACGGCGCACCTTTGCTGCCCGGCACGTACACAGCCACCTGGAACACAGCACCAGAGCTTCCTGCAGAGCATGTTCCTGCTAGCACAGGGCTCTGCACTAAAATCTGCTAGGATTCACTGCTAGGACTCTGCACTAAAAATCACAGCAATCTTCTGAAGGGAAATGTCAGCAGAAGTACCTTGGTTGGCTGCGCTCCTGGAGATAACACAAAGTCGTTAACCTTCTGTAAGTGCAGTTTATTGGCAATGGTATCTGCAAAAAAAAAAATAAAAGGCAGAGATGTGATGATGTCAGTGACAAACCACTGAGCCTGCAGTACTCAGCTGGACCTTTTTATGGGTCTTTGCCATGGATAATAAACAACAGTCTAGATAACAATAAAGGATTTTTACTAGGCAAACAGCTATTACTTGCCCATCTCATCACTTCTTTTATTCACTGAGCCAGCCCAAACCAAGCCTAAATCTGAAATACATCATTTAGTATTTGGAAACTCAAAGAGCAAGGAAGTTGCTGAGCCCCAGGGGAACACAGTTAGTTTTAGGTAGGGCAGAGTGTTCTCCATCTTATCAGTGCTGACCTCAGCACCTGTCACACCCAGATAACACACAGGGAGCCAGGGATTCCCCCTCACAGCTTCCCTGGGTGACTCCTTCCTGACAGGGTCATTCCTCATGGCCTGTTCTGGGCTGGACACTTCCCCTTTACACAAAAAGCTTACAGGAAATGCATCTTTAACCAGTGAACTTGCAGCAGCAATCCACCACCTCGCTCCAGCAAGCAAGTCTGTGCTGAGCAGCAGACCTTGGGCTGGGACAGCCATTCTGTGCCTCTAAAGTGGGGCCTCATTAACATCAGCAGGGCTAATCCTCAAGGAATTGCCTCTCTTAAGCCTGTATTTTCAGGTCTCAGGATAATTCTTCTATCAGCTTTATGTTTAAAACAAAACCCCTAAATCCAAACCACTGCTTTCCTCTCAGTTTGCTTTTATTCTTTTGTTGTTGTTGTTGCTCCAATTCCTTTCCCCCTTCACTTTTTGCTCCAATTCCTTTCCCCCTTCACTTTTTGCTCCAATTCCTTTCCCCCTTCACTTTTTGCTCCAATTCCTTTCCCCCTTCACTTTTTGCTCCAATTCCTTTCCCCCTTCACTTTTTGCTCCAATTCCTTTCCCCCTTCACTTTTTGCTCCAATTCCTTTCCCCCTTCACTTTTTGCTCCAATTCCTTTCCCCCTTCACTTTTTGCTCCAATTCCTTTCCCCCTTCACTTTTTGCTCCAATTCCTNTGTTGTTGCTCCAATTCCTTTCCCCCTTCACTTTTTGCTCCAATTCCTTTCCCCCTTCACTTTTTGCTCCAATTCCTTTCCCCCTTCACTCTTTGCTCTATTTTCACCTTCCTCTAAATTTTTTATTCAATTTTTTTTGGCTCCAATTCATTTTTATCTTCTTGAAATCTTTGTTCCCACTGTCTTCCTGCTTTTTAATTCCCTTTTCCAACCTTGACTCCAGAGTCTCTACCACTAGTTAAATTTCTTTAGCCTCACAACTTCATTTTTGCCATCAATGCCCATTTTCTAATGAGCCATTTTTCAGTAGTTCATGCAGAGAATTCACACAATCCAAACAAGTAACTACAGATCACATTCACAGGATCACAGGATGTTAAGGGTTGGAAGGGCCAGAGCAGGACCTGTGTCAGAGCAGGACCATTCCTTACTGACAGTTCCCTGCATCTCATTAAATGAGGAACATTAAGGATCAGGCCTTGGTAAGTGAAAATTAAGATGTTTTCCATACTAGCTAAGTCACTGAAGAGACACACAACCAAGTGAAAACACACTTGATTAAAACAGAATCATTCTGAACTCTGAACTCAAATAAAGCGTAGGCAACATTTCAAACAAAAAGCAAAGAAGAAGAAATGAGGAGGGAATCCAACACTGAAAAAGTTTCATCCAAGGAAGATTCTATATAAGAGAACACAATGAGATGTACAGAAAAATGCTGCATACCAAAGTTGTTGTTTTCAAAGAAGTGCACTTCATTGTTCACATTCCTGGCACAAATGCTTTCATCATCTGCCCAGCAAGGACACCTATGTTCAAAGGAAAGAACAGGAGTATTGAATGATGCTCATCCTTAGCACTCCAGGGTCTTTCTCCCTCTGTTTTCAAAGCCAAGCAAGTTCAAATATAGAATCACAGAATGGTCTGGTTTGGAAGGAACCTCCAAAGGTCATCCAGTCTGATCCCCCTTCAGTCAGCAGGGACATCCTCCACTAGATCAAGTTGCTCAGAGCCCTGCCAAACTTCACCTTGAGCATCTCCAGACACAGGGCCTCAACCACTTCCTCGGGTAACCTGTTCCAGTGTTCTGCCACCCTCATGCTGCAGAACTTCCTCCTAACATCCAATCTAAATCTACTCCTCTTTAATTTCAAACCATTGCCCCTCGTCCTATCACCACAGGCCTTTGCAAACAGTCCCTCTGCAGCCTTCTTGCAGGCACCCTATAGGTACTGGAAGGCCTCTATTAGGTTTTCCCAGAGCCTTCTCTTCCCCAGGCTGAACAATCCCAGTTCCCTCAGCCTGCCCTCATAGCAGAGGTGTTCCAGCCCCCTGTGACAACATGTTTCACATGGACAAATGACATCTGAGAGCAAAGCCCACACAATTAGCTCAGCTGTTGTCTCTCCAGTTTTCTATGTGGTGTGGAACAGTGAATTTATACTAAGAACAGACAATTAGCACAACTAGGAAGATGCTTAGAAGCAGACTCTTACTTTCAGTCAACAGCAGGCAATGTTTTGAGTGCCACCACCACACCCAAAGTTTTATTTACCTGGATTAGCTTTTGGAAATCACATTTCTTTGTGAACAATTAGCACCTGCAAGTGTTATTTACCAGTTCTGCATCTTTTTCTGGATGAAAGACTTCAAGCATTTCCCAGTTTTCACGTCATGGAGCTGTAGGTTGGGCGTCCCTGCTGTGCCATCTTTACCAGCTGCAAGGAAAACACAGGTTACAGTGCTGGCCTTGGGGTCAAACCTGCCTCACCATGACCACATTCCACCTCAGGACTCTGCAAGCAACCAAACAGGTACCAACTTCTAACAAGGCCACTCCACCTCCTGAGGGACCAAGCCTTAGGCTGTCGATTGTGTCACTGTTAGCACAAACTTTCCACAGCCATTCAGGCAGCACAAAGAACATTTGGCAGTGAAAGGTTTCTCTTCCCTGAGAAGACCAGGACCACCACCACCAGGATAGCCTTTTTGATTTTAAATCAAAGCCAAAACCATTCTCTTGGTGATGAGTGAAGGTATGTTCTCCACTCCTACACTTTGTTCTCAGAAGAATGCTAAGCACTTTGCCCCTCACAGCTCTATCTGCAAGCCATGCAGAATGGCTGCACTGGTTTGAAGTTCTGTTCCCTCCTACCCACTCTGGATACTACAGCCTGCCTGTTTCTAGAGTGGTTCAGAACAGACTTCTCAGCTGTTCTCTACCAGCCCACAGCTGGCACCAGTTCTGCCCCTTGTGCTGCCTTCTCTTGCCCTTCAACCCATCCCAGATCCCTTCCTACACACCCAGCCTATGGGCAGCTGCTTCTGTCTAAGGCAGCAGTTACATCATCTGCTTCTGACATCAACTTTGAGGAGACTCAGGTTGCATCTCTATCAGAAACACAAACCCCACAGAGAGGCACAGGAAAGCAAAAAGCCCCCTGACCAATGAGGAGTGCTCAAATCAGTGATGCCCAGGGCAGGACATGATTGCTCTAAGGCAATTTCCCTTGTCCATACATCAATGTCAGCTGCACAAA
This sequence comes from Eubucco bourcierii, assembly GCA_013396675.1. Lineage (NCBI taxonomy): Eukaryota > Metazoa > Chordata > Aves > Piciformes > Ramphastidae > Eubucco > Eubucco bourcierii. The sequence goes on from VWZE01013647.1 coordinate 298,646, forward strand.
CAGGCTCTGCACTAAGATCAGTTAGCAATTTTCAGCAGCATATGACTTATTGATGCAGTGTCTGTCAGTATGTGCACTCTGATTTGGTGTGGGAACAGTCAATAAAGAACCAGACAGTGCATCAAGTTGGAAGGGACCCTCAAAGGTCTTGTCCAACTCCTTGCCATGAGCAGGGGCACCTCCAACTAGATCAGACTGCCCAAGGCCCTGTTAAATTTAACCTTGAATGATTCCAGGGATGAGGCCTCAACCTGTTCAAGTATTGAATCATAGAATGGTAAGGTTGGAAGGAACCTCAAGGATCATTTAATTCCAACCCCCTGCTATAGGCAGTGACACCTCCCACTATCACAGCTCACTCAAGGCCTCATCCAAAGAGCTTCTTCCTTATGCCCAACCTACATCTCCCCAGCTCCAGTTTAAAATACCAGATGCTTTCAGAAGATGACATCCCTCCCTCCACTTGAACACCCCAATAATCTCCTGCACACTCTCTGTGCTGCAGGGACACAGCAGGCAGTGCAGAGCTTGCAGACCCAACTGAAACACACCCCATGTGCTCTTCCAGCTGGCCAAATACTCACTCGTGTAGGCCTGCCACGTTGCCAGGATATTTTTCTTTGGTGAGAATTCAAGGCAAACTGCCTTTGGAAGATCGAGGGAACACAGGAACTCAGCACTGGTGATGTTAACAATATTTACTCTGAAAGCAGAAGATGCTATTTCAATAAAGCACCCTTAGAATCATGAATTAATTAGTAGCCAAGGTAACTTTTCACCAATATGACTCTTCCAATCCACCCCAAACGTGGCCAATGTAACAGAATCAGCAAAGCTTTTGTCCCCTCCTGCTCTCACATTTGCACAAGAACACATTTCAGAAGCAGACACCCAAGCAAGCAGAAGACCTGCTCAGAAAACATCAGGTATTTCTGTGTGCAACATCTAACCTCTGAGCCAGAAACAAGATAAGTTCTCCCCTGAGGCCATCAACACTTCTGCAGTGCTAGAGGTGAGGAGTGGCCAGCAGAAAGATCCTAACTGAATTTCAACACATTCACCCCATGTGTTTTAAAGGTCTTCTATCTGTAAAGCCATGACATTTAAGATTTGGGCTGTTTGAGGCTGAGATACGCAGGAAGACGCAGACAATGAAAAGCAAAAGTCAGATGACTGAACAAAAAAGGTCATGAAACAACACCTCTGACCACTGCATGTTAAAGATCTGCTGCCAACAGAACCCAAAGAAACCAAAAAGATCACATCAAGATGTGTTCCAGCCACTGTTCTTCTCAGAAGCTGCTTTAGGAGCCTGTTTACCACTATCTCACCACCTGCTCCTCTCAAACCATAGAACGGTTTGGGTTGGAAGGGACCTCCAAAGGTCATCTAACTCAGTCCTCCTGCAGCGAGCAGGGACATCCTCCACTAGGCAAACAGAAGGAGGACAGTCCCAAAACAGAGGCCTAGCAGGGCAGGAACAATTTGCCTTTTGGAGTGTGGGCACCTGGACACACAATCTGGTGGTCTGGAAAACCTTTTCCTCCACAAATATCCTGTGGAAACAGATCTTCCTAAGTGAGAAAAATGACATTTTATATTAAAAAAATGCAGAGTCTGAATCTTCTGGAGAACCAGAAACAATAGGGAAAGTAAGGAATGCCTGCATCTAAGTTATCTGTTTTAGAAATGGTTGGAAGAGGCCATGAGCAACCAAGTCACTAGAGGCATCCGTGCCCAGGGCAGGGAGGTTGGACTAGATGATGCCTGCCAACCTGGGCCATTCCATGACATTCCAAAAGGTGACTTAATGCACTTGGTGTACACAAAAGGAGCCTTGGGATGTTTGTCCATAAGGTGTGCAGACTCCTCATCTAGAAGACAGATGAGGCCTTGAGTGACCTGTTCTAGCGGGAGGTGTCCCTGCCTATGGCAGGGGGTTGGAACTGGATGATGTTTGAGGTCCCTCCCAACCTAAACAATTCTATGATTCTAAGATGAACCCAGAAACCCAGGAACTGTCATGCTGGGGACTGAACAAAAAACCCAAATAAAGCACATCCAGATTCCATAGGAATGAGTATGTGGGAGAAGATGGATTTAGATTAGACGTTAAAGAAATTCTTCCCTGGGAGGGTGGTGAGACACTGGAACATGTTGCTCAGAGAAGCTGTGGAGGCTCCAACTCTGCAAGTGTTCTAAGCCAGGCTGGACAGGGCCTTGAGTAGCCTGGTCTAGCAGGTGTGTCCCAGCCTGCAGCAAGGGGGTTGGAATTTTGTGATCTTTTTGGTCCCTTCCAACTCAAACCAGTCTATGACCCTCTGACTCTAAACAGAAAAAAACCCAATAAATATTTATCTGATATTCAAGAAGCAAAGCCACTACTGCAAAGAGTGAAAAAATAAACTGCATTGAATGTGTGTATGCAAACACATTAACAGCAAAAGCCTTTCCACAGACAAGGGCAAATAGAGCACAACTGAGGAGTTTATGTCATACAAACTAAAAGATCGGTATCATAAAATGCACCAACTTCTCTCCGTTGCACCAGGCAAAGAGGGAGCCATCCTTGCTGAAAGCAACAGCTTTGCAGTTTTTCCCAGAGTCCCTAAGGAAGGAGAAGTGCACATCAGAATCCAAACAGACAAAGTGAAGCAGCAACAGATTAGATTTTCTGCCCAGCATCTCCCTCCATGGGGCTACTTAGTGATTGTCACCTGTGCTGTCACAAGTCAGGCAAGTGGAAAGCCTTCACACCCACCCATTTTCTGAACTAGTGGCAGCAAGAAAAACTTCCCTTCCATTTCTATGTTTTTTCAGTTCTTTCACGTCTAGAAAATTATTTTTCTTGTGCAGGAGATCAGCAATAGTGTTAAGAGCAGTACCTCTGAAACGCTGTGCTCTCTGTGAAACTGGGTGGCCCGTTCACCATATACAACCCTTCGGATCCTCTCACTGGAAGAGGAAACAAACAACTCAGAAAGCCATCCAAAGAAAAGTTTTTTTTTTCCTCATGAGTGAGCCCCGAGACCTGCAGGCACTTTTGCCCTGCTTGCATCTGACAGTGGAAACCAAAGGGCTGTAACTCAGAGCATAATGTGCCGAGGTCTCGTAAGGGTGGTGACAGAGCTGAGCTGATTCACCCCAGGAGCTCTGACACAACACACAGGCAGCTGAGGCACTGATTTGCTGTACACCTCTGCAAACGCAACACCAACCAGCCCACACTTGTCTGGAGCAGAGGACTGAAGTGGGACAGTTGCTGCCAGTCCCAGCCTTCTGACACTCACAGCCATGCACCCTGCTCTCTGTTTCTTCTGGTACAATCCTCGGCTCCTAACCCCGCAGCAGGAGGCAATTCCATGAAGCCCACCTTGCAGAAGCTGAAAATTCTCCCTTACTGCAAGAACTGCAGAAGAGTACTGCACGGTGGAGCCAAACAAAAGATGTCTGGTTCCTCTCTGAAGTAAGGATTAGCTGCCTAAGTACAGGAGGAGCACCTCTTTATTTTTTCTGCTGAGACAGGGTTTGCCCTATTGTTAGTTTCACCACTGAAGTTTGGCTTGGAAACAGAAGACATGGAAGAAATATCCATATATTAAACTACATTCTTTGCAGAGACATCGCCATGCCTACAGCACTAGAAAATAAACAAGGAGTAAAGGCAGATTTATACCAAGCCATGCAGTTTGAATTGTTAGATAGGAATAAATCACAGTTTTCTCATGTAATATTAGAATTCAAAGGTAAAACCACCAAAGGGAAATTATTAAGTAGTATTATCTGGTTTATGTCTTTTCATGGGACATCAAAGCTGCCTACTGAGGTGCCCCAGCTTTTTAATGTCAACCAAGACTCAAGAAAGCAAAACCTGCCCTAGGTCAAGCTGCAGGTTCTGCACCTGTGGTATTCCCAGCAGTGCAGGGAGGCCTCACAGGAAAATGGCCTCACTCGCACTCGTCTGGAGGCACACAAAAGGACACAGCAGCGCCTGGGTGACAGCAGGTTCTGCACCAAATATCCTTACACTGCTCTTCAGAGATGCTCTTTTAACCACAAGCCCTTACTGCATCTCTCTGGTAGCACTTTAGAAGTTAATAAATGGAAAACATTTTGAAGTTTATTAGTTTGGAGAAAACACAATTTGGATAGAACTACAGAATCATTGAATCAGTCAGGGTTGGAAGGGACCACAAGGATCATCTAGTTCCAACCCCCCTGCCACGGGCAGGAACACCTCATACAGGCTGGTCACAACCTCATCCAGCTTGGCCTTAAACACCTCCAGAGATGGGGTTTCCACCACCTCTCTGGGCAACCCATTCCAGGGTCTCAGCACACTCACACTGAAGAGCTTCTTCCGAACATTCCGTCTGAATCTACCCATTTCTAGCTTTGTTCCATTCCCCCCAGTCCTATTATTCCCTGACATCCTAAAAAGTCCCTCCCCAGTTTTCTTGTAGATCTCCTTAAGATACTGAAAAGCCACAACATGGTCACCTCAGAGCCTTCTCGTCTCCAGATTGAACAGCTCCAACTCCCTCAGTCTCTCCTTATAGGAGAGGTGCTCCTATCAGCCCTCTGCTCATCCTCGTGGCCCCAGCTTTCGACTCTCAGAGAAAATGCATAAACTGTACAGCTTAGATAATTTTAAAAGTTTAAACAGAAGCCAAAAAAACAGTGATAAGCCCACAAAACACAATGGAAACCGCTCTGAGCTCCTGCAAACAGCTTGCAAAAGACCCTCTGAGACGGTGCCCATGTCTCGAATCCCCGGGGCTGCCACCCACGCTTTGAGTCCCGGAGATGAGCTGAGCAAATGGGCATGCCCTGCTCTCCCTCAGTCACTCTCTCTGCTCCAGACTGTGTTCAGGAGCTTTTCATCAGTTCCCATTTGGCCGCACGAGAGAATTAAGGTGTGGGGTGGGGGGGCGAGAGACAGAGCACGCTTTAAAAGCCACTTTTCATATCCCCGAGCACCTTCCCGCGGAGAAGGAGGAAACCCATTGCAGGGGCAGCGACCTCTCGGCCAAAGGAGGGACGCGGGTAGGCATCCCCAGGGGAATGCCTGGCCTCGGACCGAGGACTGAGCGTGCCCGGGAAGCAACGACACGGCCCAGCGAGGCCCTTCCCGAATCCGGTGAGCGCAGGCCCGCCCGCGCCGCGGGAAAGGCACTAGACCACTCCAGCCTGGCTCGGGCCCGACTACTGCGATCCCGCCACCAGCCCCAGCCGGGGCCCGCAGCCCTGCGCTCAGCCTGTTGCGGGCCTGGGTCCCACTCACCTGCCAGCAGCGGCGCGGGGGGCGCCATCTTGGCGCGGCGGTTCCGACTTCCGCTTCCGGGTGAGAGCTGCCGCAGCCGCTCCAGGGATGTCCACGTCTGGCGGGGAGAGGCGGGCCCGCGGACACGTGACGCGACGCGTGCGCACCCGCCCGCCGCGGCGCTCGCTGCCCCGGAAACGGTGGCGACGGGCGCGCGGGTTGGCGGCGGG
>VWZE01013647.1:312168-337680 GCA_013396675.1 Eubucco bourcierii
AAAAAAAAAAGTTCTGTGACATTGTTCATGTACATTATGAAAATAGCAGCCCTGTAATAAATAAAACACGTAAATGAAACTAATGTAGGCAAAAAAAAAATGTTACTCAATGTTGAAAGAACAGTGGCTCTGAAGATGAGCGGTCACTTCTCACCAGAGAGCAAAGGCTCAAAGCAACCGGCAGAAAATGGAAACCTTGGAGAGTCCCCAAAGCTCTTGCAGCCCCCCACCCCCCTCCCCCAAAAACTCCTGCACCCCAAGCGNAACTCCTGCACCCCAAGCGCTGAACAGCTCCTCCCGCGGTATCCCCCCGCGCACCGGTGACGCCGCCGGGCGCCGACCGCGCTTGCCGGCGGAGCGGTGAGGGGCAGCTCTCGCAGAGTGATTGTCTAATACTGAAAAGGCCAAACACACAACAAAGCATGGCTACTCGCTTTCATATCAAGTGGAGAGAACACCAGTGGCACACGGGACAGGCTGCTCCGGGGTGGTTTCCGAGAAGGCAGGGAGCGTTACGCTGAGGAGACATTCGGCTGCTGTGGAGGTTGCGTTGGCTGCGGAGGCTGTGCTATCGCTGCTGGAGCCTGTGAAGTGCTACTGGGGTTGGCCTGTTGGCTTGAGAGCTGGGACAACTGCTCGTTGTTGGACAGGGATTTTAACAGTGCGTTTTCTCGTTCAAGTAAAGAGTTTCTTTCCACTAATTCTTTTATTTGTTCCTTCAGGACTTCCACTTCTTCTCTTACTGCATACATCAAATGGCTTTTCACTAGATCCTGTGAAGAACAAGGCAGCAGTTAACGGCCATGCCGAAGGACAGGTTATCCCACTGCCATCCCGGGATTTACTGCTTTCACTGAAGTCAGTGGTAAGCCTGGAGATGTAAAACACTTGTCACTGCAAACACACATGTATATGGGCCTTCAGGAGCAAACAGTTCAGCCCTTTCATTCCCTGGGACATGGTGCTGACACCCAGCACTGTGTCTCCAGAATTCAGCACTAGGTTCTAGTCACCTCAAATGTGCTGGAGGCAAGGCCTAGAACTGATCCCAGTTCCTCAGAACACAAACACTATCTCTGAGGCTTTGACCTGGAGCAAGGACTTTGCTTTACACAGCCTCAAGGAATATGAAAGTCTGCAAGTCAGTAGAGGCAAAAATCAAACAGAGGCAACTGAAGTTGAACAAAGCATCACAGCATAAGCTCCAATTAAGAAAAATTAGTGATGAACTTTCCTGAAGAGACATACATGTGCTATTTGTTTTCAGTACCCAGGTTAAGTGCAATCATCTTGTTCACAAAATGTGCAGGAAAATGCATTTCAGGATCCTTCTGGGCCAACAGTAAAGGCAATTCTGGCTTAAGTCATCCCAGAGCTGATACAGAAAGCCCTTTTTTTCAGCCTGACCCAACTGCAGGGATGTTCTAGGCTCACAGAAACAGTACAGCTGGAAGCTCATGCTCAGTGACAAACCACAAATCCTGGGGGAAATCATTTTGTACTTACCATTGCCTGTTCTATTTTGTTGTCAATGGCAACAACGCTTGCACCAGATGCACTGTAAAAGAGGAGAAAACTTTGTGAGCATTACTGTAACACTGATCAGAACTAGGTACCCAGAATGTGCTCTCAGGGAGAGGCTACAACTTCAGGTGCAAGAATTCCAGATAAAGTTGTGGGGTTCTGTTCCCCCAGTACAGTGAGAGCTTCTGTAGACACTGCTCCTTAGGTCTGTCATTCCCCAGACTACAGTTGTGATACCCAAACCCAGAACCATGCACTGAATAAACAGCAATTTAACTGCTTGGATTCCTTGTCACACATGCTGCTTTCTTCACTGAGGAGAACAGGATTTTGTGGGATATTCATGGAGTCCTCACCTCTGCTTTTTTCTGATGAACTGCTCTGATAAAGCATTGAAGGAGAAACCTGTTCAAATACCTGTTCTCTGGCTTCACTTGGAGACTCTTCTGCTGGGAAGTTCCTCAATCAGCACTGTGGTTACAACTCCACGGCTGAGTGGTGGTAGCCAGCAGAAGTGCCAAGACACAAACCAAAGTCCTGGACTCCATGACCACACTCACTGGGTTTCACTAGATCACATTTAACACCCAAGAAAAGCGATGCAGTCACTCACTTCTGTCTGAAGATAATTTCAGGGCTTGGGGTGTCCCTGTTCTTTCCCCTCGCAGCAGGGCCGTGGCTGTCCCCAGGATCTGTACTGGTGACACCTCCAGAAGACTCCATCCACATGCACACCTCGTCCGTCCCGTACCCCCCACATCCACCCTCCCACACTGGCTCTCTGTGGTTGCACTCTGCAGCTCCTGTTTGCCACGGGACAGCAGTTCCTGAAGCATTCACCAGGGCCCCTAGTGATAACTGCTGATAAAGCTTCCTCCAGCCATGCAAGCTGCTATCAGCAGAGTGCAGCTACACTCAAATGTCAACGTGGGGAAAAATGCAAGGTCTGCAGCCATGCCTGGAAACTCACCTCTGAAGGCTGGCAACACTTGCTGAAGCAAAAAAAAAAAAAAAAAGGAAATAAAAATACTCCAGGCTTTCTGAAATGAGCATTTGCAATGTGCTCAGCAAGTACTGGCTACATACACGAGACAAAGCTCAGCTGCTGGAAGAGGATGATGCTGTTTAGAGGAATCCCTTTTAAGCAGCCTTGCAAGAATGGTCAGTACCTGGCACCCAGCACTGACAAGTAGAGGGAAATCAGCTCTTTGGGCTGGGGAGTGACAGCCTCTGTTTCTAAACAGAGGAAAACCAAAGGGCTGAACACCTATTTCACAAGGAAACTGTCCCAGTGTCTTGCTGGTCTCTGATCTTCCTTCAAACCATACTCAGGGTAAACCTCCTCAGAATAAAATTTCTAACTCCCTACAAGGTTAAGCATTGCTTCCCATTTGAATGAAGGTGTTTCAGACATATCTGAAACTCTAAAATGTCAGTGTTCAGACTCACTGACATCCCCAGAACTGCTCCATGTTCCTGATAGGTCTGTCAGGAGCACCACTCTAGAAGCCTGGAGAGACAGCTCTGAAGAGATAAACTGAAGGAGACAGCACACTTAGAATCATAGAATCAGTCAGGGTTGGAAGGGAGCACTAAGATCATCTAGTTCCATGCCCCCTGCCATGGGCAAAGACACCCTACCCTAGGATCAGGCTGGCTACAGCCTCATCCAGCCTGGCCTGAAACACCTCCAGGGAAGGGGCCTCGACCACCTCCCTGGGCAACCCATGCCAGGCTCTCATCACTCATGGTGAAGAACTTCCTCCTCACCTTCAGTCTGAATCTCCCCACCTCCAGTTTTGCTCTATTCCTCCTTGTCCTGTCATTACCTGATGTCCTAAAAGGTCCCTCCTCAGCTTTTTTGTAGCCCACTTCAGATACTGGAAGTATCTGTAGTGGGGTAACTGCACACCTGTACTTCTTTAGTTGAAGTTCAGATTGGGACTTCTCTTCCTGTTTCGGTTACTTGGCAGTGTTTGATTAACAAGTGAAGCCTACTACACTTCTCAAAGTTGGGGCATTCCATCATCTCCATGGCCAGCCAGGCACCCTTCCCTTCAACAAAACCCACTCACACCCCAAGGCATGCTGCAGGAGCACCTTCCCCAGAGTACACTTTCTGCCCCCCAGCTCTCCCCTGCTGTCTGAGTGGGCACAGTGCTCACAAGGCAGGTGTAAGAGTTGTCCTTCCTCTGGGATGAGCCAGATGCAGCCAGAGAAACCATTGTTCTTTCACCTACAGTATGCACCTCAAGTCCAACCATCAGCCAGAGTTGGAAGCCATGAGTAGCTTACACACTCCTTGTATTTGTTTCAACATTCTTCTTGTCCTTATCCCCAGAGCAGTCTCCACTGCTCTCAAAGTCCCAAGTCAGGATGCCAGATCTGCTCCCTGCACAATCCCAGGGTCTGCCCTACCTGGGATCACGCAGCCACCATTTGCCCAGCCCAGAAGTACCTTCATATGGAGCAGCTGGCAATTGGTCAGATGTGGCTTTATCTTCCAATTCATGCCATGTTCTACACATCTGTGAGGCACCTTTTGTGTTAGCACAGTCCATGTGTGATTCTGTCCTTCACTCACTTCCCAGTGAGCAAATGGCTTAAGGCACTCAGCAGCAGACTGCTCCTGTGCCAGCCATTCTTATGGCACAGTCTAAACATGCTGCCACATCTTAGGACTTGTACCTTAAATCCTTAGCTGTGGACAACCAACTCCAGTTTGCATGAAAATATCATAACCCATGGTTGCAGAATGAAGTTGAGAGATACAGCCCAGCCCTTGTGAAAGGCCAGGTAAAACCCCCAGATCTCCCTTTTTGGACCTCATAAGCATCCATCAGATGGAGAGTAGTTTGCTGCATTCTGTACATGCACTACCCCCACATGTCCAATGTCTCAGACGGCAAATTCTTGAGTCAAAAGTGGAAAGTCACCACTTAGCTCTTCTAAAGCAAGAGCAGCTACTATGCTGTGCTTGCAGACTAAAGTCAATGGCTCCAGGGACCACAGAAGTGTGACAATTATTACCAAGCTGGAATGAACACAAATCTACATCCCATAAAGGGCAGCAGAAGGGATGCCTTACACACACAATGATTTCTTTTGTACCTGCAAACTTCCCCCCTCCCCTCAAACTAAGACTCAAACATACCCATTGGAGCTTAAGAGAACAAATTCCCTTTGGTTTGGACCTCCAAACTGAGGCCACCTAAGTGAAGGTTCCAGTCAAAAAGGTTCTACCAGGAGTAGTCTGAAGCCCATCAAGTCTAAGGCAAGACTCACAGTCAGCAGAAATGACCAAGACATTTAAGCAGAGTTTGCCATTTCCAGAGACTGATGCAAACCCAACATTTTTCCACTTCACACACCAGAAAGAGGTTTTCTCTTAGTCTGAGAAAGCCTCATTTTGATTCCTCAAACAAGTCCTGGTGGCTAAAAATGTTAATTTTTCCTCCCATATTACATTGAGAAGGCCAAGGGGAGAACTGCTAACAGCAGTGCTGAGTTGTAGCTCATCATCAGCTACACAGTCTGATAGCAAATACAGGCTACACCTTGTCATTCTTTATGTTGTTTCAGGTCTGTTTCTCCTACACACCCACAGCTCAACAACAGTATTGGAGATTTTTTTTTTTTTTTAAGTTTCAAATGTCTTGCAAACAAAGCAACAGAAGAGTCTTACACAATCCTGTGTGTCCAGACTAAGGAACAAGGAAGAGAACTGGTAAGTGGGAGAGTGATTGTGAGGTGATTAAAGGAGAAAGTGTAGAGATCAGAAACCAGCGAAAAGATGAATGTCTTAACATTAACTTGTTAATGGCTGAAGAAGAACTCAACCACCTGCATCACCTCACATTTGTAGGCACTAAGATCTATTTCAGAGGTGAATTCAAGTACTACTCAGTTGGGTGTTGCCACCATTAACAGCTTTAGCTGCAACTAACATCCTTCTAAGGAGACACATTCTCGACTTCAACACTGACTTTGAAATTGAGGTAGAAAGACTAGGAAATCACACATCAAAATAAAGCCATTAGCAGATGAATTCATTCTGTATGCTTAAAAAGACAACACAGGGGTGAATTTTTAGAGATTCCCCCGGTTCTCAGCAGCGTTTATGCCAATGCTGGATGTGTTAGGAGAGCTATAAACAGCTCTGCTTTGGCACTGCTGAGTTCTAGACCAGGGAACAGCATTTCACTTTTATATGAGCCTGCAGATCCTGCAGACAGGATGATGCAAACCAATGCTGCAGCTTCAGGGTCTGTAGTCAGTAACAAACCACTCTGCATTCAGCTGTGCCACTGATTATCTGCACACTACTTTCCCAAGGAGTCCCTCAGCAGTGAGGCACCCCCAAAAGACTGCCAGAACACCAAACCTTGCTGCTGTTTCTTGCTTTTGGTATTCCTTCTAGACCTTAGCACCAAGAGTTCCCCTACTATTCACCTCCTGCTTTTCACAGAAGGGTAATGTTGGAAGGGACCTCAAGGATCATCCAGTTCCAACCCCCTGCCATAGGCAGGGACACCTCCCACTAGCACAGGTCACTCAAGGTCTCCTCCAACCTGGCCTTGAACACCTCCAGGGAGGGAGCAGCCACAACCTCCCTGGACAACCTGTTCCAGTGCCTCACCACCCTCACTGTAAAGAACTTCCTCCTAACATCCAGTTTCAATCTCCCCTCTCCCAGTTTAAATCCATTGCCCCTTGTCCTGTCATTACAAGACCTTGTCAGTAGTCCCTCCCCATACACCACACTTGTACATACATAAACCCTATCCTTTAACATTGCTAATCTGCCTGCAGAGGGGACTACAAATGAGTGCAAGCTAGAGCCTCATCCAACAGGCTGCTGAGACAATTCTTCCCTTAAAGCACCAAACCTGCTTTGTTTTAGGTGGAACAGCATCACACATGAGGCTCAGACAGGCATCCCTGAACCAGGCCATTTCCCCTGGCTTCTCCAGCTCCTTCCTTGTAACTGCTTGAAACAAAACCATCAAGCAACCTTTCTGGAACAGGAAGGTACCTTGAACTGTTCCCACATTTGTTGGTTTTTTTTTTTTTGCTCTCAAGAGAGCTACACTGTGTTAATTAATGCTTTCCTCTAACTACTTTCAGATTGTACATACATCTCATATTTCTGAAGCTTCAATCCCCATCAGTGTTTTATTTATATGAGTTTAAGTCAGTTTCCTCATCTTAAGGATTTCAAGTTGAGACATGAAAACTGAGGAGAAAAAAAATGAAGGGTAGACCTTCAAGTGAGTTTTCGGTCTAGAAACAAATCTGTATTCAAAGCTCAGAAGCTTGTTAAACACCAAAGACCTTGGAGCCTAAATACCAACTCTGTTCCATAAATACAGGAAAAAAGTGACATTATCCACAGCTTAAAGCAAAAATGCATTTGTCCAAGTTCCTGCTAGAAAAGGAAGGTATGCTTTGGAAACTTAGCCTACTTCTAGCACTTCAGCAATAAAAAAAAAAAAACACACAACCCCAAAAAAAGCAGGATGCATTAGCATTACTTTTAAACCAGTGTTGTTCAGTACAGAAATTTTTGCCAAGCAGACTTTAAAAGGTTTAGTCAAGTTGAAAAGCCTCTCAAGTCAAATACAGCCAGAATAATGATGAAATAAGTTATCAATTCTTGTACAGCTAAACAAAATCTATATTCTACAGAGCTTGTTAAGCAGAGGTGTTGTGACAAGCCAGAGCACCACACGGCATGAAATCACATAATCACCAGGATTTCAACTCAATGCTGACAAAAAAAACCACCCTTCAAAATCACTGAAGGGCAGGAAAGAAACAGTTTGCAGCTACTGATGAATTAGTAATGAATCTCTGACACGTTTGCAACAGATATGACTTTGCTGCACGAACTGCAGTTTCTTTCCGTGAGTTCAATGCTAACTCAGTGGATTTGCTTGGTCCTTGTATTGTGTCATGGTTCAGGCCTGCTTCACATCCAGCTTTGCTTGAGCAGAACCAAAGCAAGCCAGAATGCTTCCTTCCCTGGTTTTGAGACTGAAACATTACCTTTGTGAAAATTGTTTAAACATAACATTTTCACAGCTTGTTTTCTGAGAGAGGACTCCACAGCCACAATGCCGAAGGGTTCCCTTTTGTTTGGAAAAGGAACCTGTAGATATTTTAGCAGAGGTCAGCCAGTAGCTGACTAGCATTAAACTCTTTCAGCCTTCACATTATGTATGATACATGCACGATGGGAGGAGGAAGGGAAGAAAAAAAAAAGATGCCACGTCACACATTAGACTCATTTAGCTTTAAGTCTGAGTACAAACACTTCACTTCCATGACTGCTTTCAGACCTCCAGGCTGCAGAAGACCCAGGTGAAGCTCTCCAGACAAGCAGCAGCTCTGCACAAAGGGAGGGGCGAAGCTGTTCATGCACACCCCCAGCAGGCCTGCATTCCACACTGAAGCATCCATACCTATCCCAGAAGGTCTTTGACTCACGCAACTTGCTCAAATGGAACGCTTGGTAGAATGCGGCTGACGGGTTCCTATGAGATCCAAGAATCAGACAGACATGTTGAAAACTGGTAGGTAAGAAACCACACTCTCTTCTTCAGCCTGCATTGCAAAGTAGATTAGCTCGTCCAGACAGGGCAAGTTCACCTCCAAAGGTTTACAGACTTCACAGAATGCCTGAAGAACAGTTCCATGGCTCAAAGGCCTTACTCTTCCTAGGGGTTTCCACTCAGGAGACTCCAACAAGGTTAAGTAACCCTCAAGCCCTATGGATTTTCATGCTATTTCAGGTTGCTGCTGAAAAAGATAGCTGCAGAGCCACTAATGAAGCATCTCATTTCCTATAGGTAAGCTACATGCCACTAATAACTCAGCTCAAGAAGGCACATTTCACATATTCCATATTTTGTGCACACACACACAGAAAAAAAAAGAAATCTCTGCAAACTTTACAGAATCACAGAACCTTAGAGGCTGGAAGGCACCTCCAGAGACAGAGCTCAACCTCCTGCCAAGGCAGGATCCCCTAGGGTAGTTTGCCCAGGAATGCATCCAGGTGGGTCTTGAAAGGCTCCACAGAAGGAGTGTCCACAACCTCTCTGGGCAGCCTGCTCCAGGGCTCTGTCGCCCTCACTGTAAAGAAGTTTCTCCTCATGTTGAGGAGAAACCTTCCACCTTCCAGTATGATAGAAATTCAGCATTTCTATGCCTGCTGAGCACCTTGTTTTCAAACCATGAGTTCTCCAAGGGGCCCAGAAGTCAGAGCTAAATATTTCACATTCAAGCTATGATAGTGTTACAACTGAAAACTAGGCAAAGCTAAAATGGCCAGGTGAAATCCAAACCACGGCCAAGGCTGTAAGCAGATGTCAGTCATACCCCTGCTTCCCCTTCCTAAAGGGCAGCAGGTGACTGACTGCTCGTTGGAGATGCTTTGCCAGGTGGTAAATCAGGGTGCTCAAGCTGCCAAGCAGTGCATCAGGAGTGCTGCAGCCACCGCCCTGGCTCTCACATGCCTGCAGTGCAGGCTCCAGTGACCTTGCTGCAAACAGACTCTACAGTACAAATTCTGTCACCAGCACCAAGCCCCAGGGCAGCCTGGTCCTCCTCCATCAGCCTGCATTTGCCCCAGAGACAGCAAGGGGCACAAGTGCAGTTTGTGGATCTTCACTCTCCAAAGCCTCCTCTGAACATAGCTGTGTACAAGGCAGGGCTGGAGCACCAAACCAGAACTCTGCTGGCAATGACCTTTCCAAGCGTTACCTGAAGCTTACCAACCACCAACACTGCAGCTCGTCCTTGTGCTGCTAGCACTGTACCAGCCTTACAGGATGCAGCAGCTTAACTGAAACTTCTTCAAACAGCTTTCAAGTTATTTAATTCTTTCCATTTTGTGCAATTACAGTATGGTTGAAACTGTAGCACAAAACAAGGTGAAATCCCTCACAAAATTAGCACCGTAATAAAGTCCTGTCTGAAGTCCTATGGCTATTAGAAAACCTTGCAAGAGTAAGGGTAGCTGTGCATCAGCAATCACTAGGGATCACTTGTTTGTCTGTCACTCCCTCTGCCCCCTTCACCACTACTATACAGCAAAGCAGAGTGGTAACTCCACCTGAGCCTAGAGTTTTGCTGAAAACCTGCTAGGGAAGCTGCTTGAGCAAGCTGATAGATGTGGGGACTGCTTATGCTTCTGTCAGAAGCGCTGCACACTTGAATGACAGCTAAATACAATTGCAGGAAGAGCAGTACAATAGCTAAAGGACATCTGAGTGATCCAGGGACTCTGGCAATTGGCATCTGCAGATTAGGAGCATTCCTTTGTGCAAGGGAAGGACACGCCCCAGCTCCTCCTCCTCCTCAGTCAGCTGTGAGTATGTAAAAAGCCTCTTCCTCAGAAAGTGACTGTAAATAGAAAGCCATTTAACTTCCTAGATAAGTTTACTTGCAGCGCATAAAGCCCTGTTGCTATTGTTGGGTATGCAAAGTTGTGGTTTGTAACCACACACATGTGTTCCATGGGGGCTATTTTTACATCCTGCATGCTATACAATCTTTTGCTATTCCTGAGCAAGTATGAAAAGGTATGAAAAACTTCTCCTTCTGAAGTTCTTATTTCTACTCCCTGCTGTTGGAACCATACTTCTGACAACTAAGAGAACATGTTCTACTCAGTATCTATGCTTTAGCAAACTCAGTTGCGTCTGTGTGTGTGCTACCTAGACAGGAAAAGCAAATCCACAGAGGTAACCTAAATGATGCCTCCTGTGCATGTCTGAACTAATCAAACTGAGTTTCAGACTGCTGATGTATTTACTTTTAACCACAACAAGCAGTAAGGAGTTAGAGAATTACTAAAATCTGCTCTCAGTTTGCAGAAGCAATTCAGAAAACTGCTTACAGAAGTTCTCTGCTCTTCTGTGTCCTAGCTGAAACACCAGAAGCCCTCCTGATGCTGCCCTAAGCAAATGTAGGAACAGCCTGGAGCAGAGCAGCAGATTCCTCATGTCCCCTCCCTGGCAGATGGCTGTCTCCGAGAGGTCAAGACAGTCCTGACTGCTGGGAGATTGACACAGCAGAGCCAACAGCCAGACAGAAAGGGAACGGTCCTGGTGCTGAACCAGAGGAGAGTCAGCTCCTCTTCCACAGGAGGCACCCAGGCACTGCTCTCTTCCATCTCTGGAGAGAGGAGAGTTACTCCATAGACAGAGATGCTCAATTCCACACCAGAGGCTCTGACAGACAACAGCCTTGCACACTTAAACAGTCCAACTGATCTTGACTGGTTAAAAAAAGGCCTCCCTGTCTCTATAAGGAAGTCCTACAACACAGACTCTACTTGTTTCCTTTAAACATCAATATTCACACCACAGTCAGATGTTATAGCTTTTAAGAAGAGTTTTCATGCAGTGGAATCTTGTTCTAAACTTAAAGCATGAGAAATTATTCAGCTCTCTGAACATTCAAAACTTCAGGTTGTCCCTTTAGAAGGGCATCCTACTACAGAGCACTGCTGAGAAGAGCTTGGCCCCTGAACTCAAACCTTGCTTTATTTGACCTTTCCAAGCCCCTAAGTTGGATTTTCTGGCCAGTTTTGAACACCAACTCTCCAGAAGGATACAAAACTATCAAAGTCCAGAGAAGAGCACTAGAAAACGAGTCATATTCCAATTGTTTCTGATAATCAGAATCATTAAGTAGGAAGATGCAGCATTTAGACGAGATGAGGCAGTTACAGGCTTCACAAGGTCACAGACCTGCAAAGTAGAACCTGTCCTCATACCTGTTAGGCATAAACCCTGCAGCAAAAATACACAGAGTATTTTTTTTTCATCCCAGCAAGGACTAGAAAAGACTTTTTACAGGATTGGTGAGATTCCCACACTTGTCACTGGAAGAAAATGATCAAGCCTTTATTACTCCAAAGGATCTCAGTCCCTTAAGCCTCCAGATGAGCTCCCAGGCTCATCTTTCCCAATTCTTTGAGAATTCAGGACATCGCTAGCAAGACTTTGAAAACTGAAGTGCTGCCTTTGAATAAACTCCTAGAGGAACCAAATTTAATTATGAGAGTAAAGAGGTTTGTTTATACTTTGAAATCAAAACAGAGCCTTTCTGTTCAGCTGTAGAGTTGGTGGCTTTTTTTTGGTGGCAAGTGAGAAATAACCACTTGAAACCAAATTCTTCTGAGCTGCAGACAAAGTTCTCACACTAAAGTATAGAATGTGTCACTAAAAAAAAAAATCTACTATTTTTGTGTTCCTAGTCTCAGAAGTAAGGTCATTAATCATAACAAGGATGCAGCAATGGGACTGGGAATGCAACAGAAGCTTCTGGCCTTGCACAGTGAGCTGGAGAACTCTGTAATTGAAGAGTGCTCTTCAGACACGTTTACCAACGAAAAGATGCTGGCATGTTGGCTACCAGCTAAGACCTGCACTGCAGCCTGGTCACAGTTGGTCTCCACACTAGAACATGGTTTATTTAGCATCTGAAACAAGGGGGTCACAATCATTTGATCACAGCTCATCAGGAAACTCCCAACAAAGTTTACACCACTTCCAGATGATGTTTACACTTGTAACAGAGCTCCTTCTCCATCCCTTTGCTTTTAAAAGACATTTCTCTTCTTTGTTTATACTGCCTTCTATTTAAAGCCCCTGCAGCTTTGAATCAGCTTTATTCTGCAAGACTCCACCTACAAACCAGAGGAACTGGAGTACAAAGGTCTGCAGGAGAGAACTGATAAAGACTAAACACAGGGAAGTCAAGGTGGAATTAAGGGGAAAAACTTCAAGATTCAAGATTCTGGAGTTCTGTGTTCGGTTACATATTTTGTCCAAGTAGTTCCTTAAATCCATGCACACTGCATGGATCTCACGAACTGGACTTGGCCAACAGAGCTGCATCCTCCTCTCCACAGCAAATACCAGAGGAGTATAGCCCACACTTTCTTCACCTTGCTCTCATAAGATTTTGGAAAGCAATCTTCTGCACTACCTAGAAGTCTCTCAGGAGAAGAAAAAGAGATAACGGTCTCAAATGCACCAGGTCAGATACATTTCCCCAATCACTTGCTTGCTCTGTTGTGGTGTTCCATCAGCTTTCCCTTGCTCTGGAAGCCTGGCTCTCTACAAGACAACAATGAGATTTTTAAGTCCCCAGGAATGATAGGAACAAGAATTAAACCACTTTTACAAAAGCTGAAAATGAGAATGCAGCACAGACAGAGCAGGTTCGATTCCATCACCAAGAACAGAGGGGTGCAGTGAATCCTCTATTTACTGACAACAACTGGAAGCTTCTCACATGTTCCAGCCCGCTCTGAACGCAGGTCATCACCACATGTCCTCACCTGAGGACATCAGCACCACTCTCAATCATCCAGGAGATGCCAACAGTTTCTTCTCTTGCCCCTATTTCAACACTGAAAACATTTTTATACTTGCCTCAGCACTGCATTTAAAAAATGCACTCAAAATCTTTAAGTCTTGTACCAAATGAGAGCAGATGCACTACATCATTTCATGGCTGACCTGAGGTGATACTGATTTTGAGAGGCAGAAAGGAACCTGCCTTCACTTCTGCACTTCACTACTACCTCACAAAATAGCAGCAAGTTTCACGGCCAAAATTCCAGCAAATTTACATAAAGGGATTACATTGCAAGGTAAAAACTAAAGGCCAGGATTATGGTTAAGATATTTCTTCTCAGTCCATGATGCTACAGTTTGGGTGTATTTGAAAAAAAATTATGTCCCAAGTTTTTAAAACAAATTTCAATCTGATAAAAAGGTTTATTTGTTGAGGAAAACTAAATGAGGATCTTCTCACAAACATTTTCTTTCCCAGTAACTCTTTTTTACCTCCCCAAAGAATTTGACTACAATGAAAACCTGATTAAAAAAACAATATATCATCAAGCATTTTTATACTATCAAACTCAAGACCACTTAAACAGGTTACAGCAATTTCACAGCAACAAGTCTTCTGCAAAATTCCTAGCTGTAAAATCAGCTTCTTCTACTACCTACTCCATGGAAGATCCATTCCAGAGCACTCTTCAGTGAAAGTGTTTCATAAAGATTTGCTTTACAGGAGCTAAGCAGCCTGGATGTTTCAGGTGGAGCTATACCCAGTTATTCACTTAAGTCCACCATGTTTTGCTACTGGTCATTCCAAGCCTTCTCTGACTAACATCACTCAGTTGTTTCTGCCTTTGAAGCCTCTGGTAGACACTGAAATTCAACAGAGCACAGGAACAGGGAAAATGAGACAACATTTCCCTTGAGTTTAGTACATTCTTGGAAAGCAGGAGCCCAAGTTTATAAAGAAAGTTATAGTACACTGGGAAAAAATGGAATGAGGCCAGTAGGACATCATGCTTCCTGTTCAGAGAGCCCTAACAGAGCTACACGTCAGAGAAGGTGGCACCAAGTAACAGCAGGCAGTAATTAAAGAAAATCAGCTGGTTAGGTAATCATTGGGTATTTCTAAAGGGGAGTTAAAAATGACTGTGTGAGACTAAACACGGAACAATGCAAGAGTCCATCTTCTACATCTCTTCTTTCCCATTTCCACAGCTGCAACTCAAAATTCTAGGGTTCAATTCTCTCAGGTCCCAGAAACTGGTCCCCAAGCTTCAGGAGTATAATGGCCAATCCTGCTATTGTAACGGCCCTAAGGCTCTTCAGGACTCACTGATTATCTCTCCCATCCTCTACACAAGTCCCAAAGTCAGACTTAGTGCACTCTTAGTTCATTCCTATCTTGTTCTGTTCCAGGTAACCAAGGCTATGTGCTCCTCCTCCCTGCAGACAGCATCATCATGGTCGCACTCATTAAAACACAGTGTGCTAATAAAGCAAGGCTGGCTTTGTGAAGGCTGTCAGGGTTGTCAGTCAGCCTGAATTCTAATCACATCATCTTACAGACTGTGTAAGGATTATTCTGAGGTACTCTCCTCAAAACACACAAGTGCAAGATTCCTCATGCTAATGACTTGTCTTCTCTCTGGGTAAAGTCACCTCCAGTTCTTGCTGGGAGGATACAAGACAACGTAGCTCACAGCGTGCGCAGCCTGGCTTTAAGAAAACACAGTAGATGACATCTTCAAAGAGAAACACCTTTAGATTAGAAGATGATCATTTTAAATGGCAATGCAGGAAGTTTCTGCTTCACTCTGTCAGGGATTCATAGAATCATAGAATGGTAAGGTTGGAAGGGACCTCAAGGATCATCTAGTTCCAACCCCCTGCCATAGGCAGGGACACCTCCCACTAGTACAGCTCACTCAAGGCCTCATCCAATCTGGTCTTGAACACATCCAGGGAGGGAGCATCCACAACCTCCCTGGGCAACCTGTTCCAGTGCCTCACCACCCTTACTGTAAAGAACTTCCTCCTAACATCCAGTCTAAATCTCCCCTCTGCCAGTTTAAGCCCATTGCCCCTTGTCCTGTCATTGCAGGACCTTGTAAATAATCCTTCCCCAGCCTTCCTGTAGGCCCCCTTCAGATACTGGAAGGCTACTCTAAGGTCTCCTGGAATCCTTCTCTTCTGCAGGCTGCAGAGCCCCAACTCTCTCAGCCTGTCCTCATAGCAGAGCTGCTCCAGCCCTCTGATCATCTTTGTGGCCCTCCTCTGGACCCACTCCAACACTTCCATGTCCTTCCTGTGCTGAGGGTTCCAGAACTGCACACAGTACTCCAGGTGGGGTCTGACGAGAGCAGAGTAAAGTGGCAGAATCACCTCCCTTGCCCTGCTGGCCACACTGCTCTTGATGCAGCCTAGGACTCGGTTGGCTGTCTGGGCTGCATGTGCATGGATTCTTTCTACTCTTGAGTTTTCAGGAAAAGCCAAAGGCCCATCAGTATTATCCATGTTTGAATGAACTGAGACAAGCTTTAAAAAAAACCCACACATACATCCCCCCACCAAAAAAAAACCCTAAAAAACCCCAAAATAAAATGACTCACATGGTCTCAAACATCTTGAACTTCACCTCACAAGGGATAAGACTCTTGTCTCTCACAAGTCAGACTCCCAGAATGTTAGGTGTTGGAAGGGACCTCCAGAGATTATAGAGTCCAACCTCCAGCATCTACTGTAATCAGTCCTTCAGCATCTATTGTAATCTGCCAGTTATCATCATTATGCCTCATTATCCTGTTGCTAATTATCCTATTCAAGACAGCAAGTTTGGAATGCACTTAAAATGCAGACCCTGATATATGCTGGATGAAAGGGGTTAATAAAAAAAAAAAAAACAACTCAAAATCCCCTATTTCTGAGCTACAAGGATCCATATTTACCAGCATTGCATTATATATATATATAAAATCTGGAAGGGGTGTAAAAACTCTTAAAAATATTGATATTTACACAACTGGGCTGGTAAAGAGAAAGGCATTTATTAATATGTATGAAGATGTCATTGTAGAGGCTTAGGCTCCTACTGTCTGTGCTCTGCCCACAAAGCCATATTTCTTCCAACCTATGGATGGAAAGGGAAAGCTGCTTCTGATTACCAGGGAAAAGTGGTCTTGCAGTCTACAACAGCTGGCTTGAGTATTCCTCTTCAAAGGAAACAACCCAAAAAGGAGGTATTTTTTCCCCCACTAAGCTGCAGTAGAACAGTTTCAGATATTTCTATAAATACAAGTGGTTGCTGGGTTTTTTTTAACAAAATATTTCAGTATCAGGTTGGGGGGGGGGAGGGAAAAAGGCAGTGGAGAAAGCAGATTGGAGCAGATGAGCCAAATCCCACCTGTCCTTCTGTAAGTGACACTGGGAAAGAAAGCCTCTGTTAACAAATGTTTTAAATTTAAGGCTTAGCTTTTCAAACAAGATATTAGAACTTTGACCACAGTGTATCACACACTGTATTATAAATGCATTTCTCTGCCTTTCTACACCACTTACAAGATCTTTACAACTCTTCCTGTTTGAGCCTACTCTCAGCTGAAGTTCTAATCATAAGGAGATGGGAACTGGTTTAAAGAAAAAGCATTTATAGGACTGGGGAAGGTATCTACTGTCCTTTTAAAGCCTGGGAATGTAGGGGGGGTATTAACCCTTACTTGTGGCCACCCCAACCTCCAGTAAACTAAACAAGTTGAACTTGCTCTAGATAGGTTCAAAAATCTTCAGATACTTCACTGGGCAGCTGGCTCTGGTTGGCTCTGCTTGAGCAGGGTTGGAGATGACAAACTCTAGAGGCCACTTCCAACCTTGACCACTTTGTTAGATTCTGTCACTGGTTTCTGCTACTGACACAGATTTTTATTTCAGTTTGTAATCTTCAGTGAGTACCAAACACACCAGTTGTCACTGTGACAGACAGCTGACACCTCTCTGTGGTACTAATTAATACTTTTACCTTCTCTATGCACTCTTAGAAGCATCCAAGCCAGCTGTCACTATACAAATGCATTACTCCTAGCTTCAAAAGGAAAATAGATAGATGCAAAAAAAAAAAAACAAACAAACAAAAAAACCCCAAACAAACAAAAAAACCCCAAACAAACAAAAAAACCCCAAACAAACAAAAAAACCCCAAACAAACAAAAAAACCCCAAACAAACAAAAAAACCCCAAACAAACAAAAAAACCCCAAAACCCTCTTGGAATAATTTCATTTTGCATGACAAAAAACTATCAAGACAAGCATCCAGCTGTCCTTCATGTGGCTGAATAACTCACCTACCCCGCAGGAGTAAAAATAGATTAGCCCATAATGCAAAGAATTCACTAGCACTCAATACACATTTGTATTTCTAAAGCATCAAGTTTAAAGATAGAGAGGGGGATTTTCTAGAGGAGGAATGAAGACACACCTCACACTGCACTTCAAGTGACCTTTCATGTCTGGAGAACCTTCTCAGAGGACAGTAGCTTTAGCAGTTCTATAAATACTTCTATCTTTACACTTTGTCAAATACAGGAATAAAAGCAGACACCTGTGGCTGACAATCTGGATTTATCTCCCAGAAATAAGCCAGTTGTACTGTGGCAGGAGGAGTCTCACAGAAAGTCTTAGGGCATCTTTGCCAACACGTGGAAACGCGTGTTCTCCGTGAGCAGCAGAAGCTGCCAATCATCAGCTTTACAACTCAAACATTAAAATACAGCCTCAACAACAGGCTGATACTCCAATGTCCAGCCCAGTAAGGGGACCAAGTTCTGTTTAGTGTCACCTGAACTTGGAAAAAAATCTGCAGCACCTCCTGTCAAAATGCACAGCCTAAGAGAAATGCCAGCTCCTGATCCGTCTGACAGCAGTTTGGTAGTGCTCCCGCCTGCTCCAAAACCCAAACACTTCAATATTCAGCTTTCTGCAAAAAGCTTCCCTGAAACACAAGCTGTTATGGCTACCACACAAGACAGCATTCAGAAATAAGCTATGGAATACTTGCACCCCTCTGTAGGGGAGCAGACAAACCTAACCCACAGCAGCTGAGCAGAACACTTCAGAGTAGGAGGCACAGAGAACCCTTCACATCCGATCTGGTACACTACAGCCTTTAAGAGAAACTTAACTGGTTCACTGTGTGAATTTCTTAAGTATTTTCCCTCTTTCCTCCTTCCAATAACCATCTCATCTGAAGCACTCCTAGTTCTCCAATTCTAAGAACACACTGACTCCTCCTTAACAAAATCATCCCAATCTTGAAACTGGGAGACCAGGCTTTCAAATGGGCAGACTGCTCTCTCTAGGAGACACACTGAATACAAGGCAGGACAGGACACATCACCGAGGAGTTGGTGTGTTGCTGGAGTTACCTTGTGGCATTTTTGTTACAGAAAGTACAGCAAAAAACTCAGCTAACTGCAGCTTTGTCTGCATTAACCATCACAGGCTATCACCAACTGCAACGTTCACCTTGGAAGTCCTACCTCAACTGGCTTTCAAAAGCTGTAGTTGTCAGGGTTGGAAGGGATCTCAAACATTAACCCAGTTTTGGCTGTTGAGTTGAAAACACTCACTCTTGAGCACATCTGTCCATGTTACACTTTTAAACACTCCTAAACACAGTCCCTCAGGATCACAGGATCTTAGGGGTTGGAAGGGACCCAAAGAGAGCATCCAGTCCAACCCCTCTGCCAGAGCAGGACCAGACAATCCAGCTCAGGGCACACAGGAACGCATCCAGACAGGCCTGAAAAGGCTCCAGAGAAGGAGACTCCACAACCTCTCTGGGCAGCCTGTGCCAGGGCTCTGGGACCCTTCCAGTCAAGAAGTTGTCCCTTGTGTTGAGCTGGAACCTCCTGTGCTGCAGCTTCCATCCATTGCTCCTTGTCCTATCCCAGGGAGCAAGTGAGCAGAGCCTGTCCCCCCTCCCATCCCCCAGCCCTCAGATATTTAGAAACATTCAAATCCCCTCTCAGTCTTCTCCAGACTAAGCAGCCACAGGTCACTCAGCCCCTCCTCACCAGGCAGTGCTCCAGTCCCCTAATCATCCCTTTAGCCCTCTGCTGGACCTTCTCCAGCAGATCATTGTCCCTTTTAAACAGGAGCCCAAAACTGAAGGCAGTACTCAAGATGGAGGCCTGAAAACATCCCAGTCTGCATCTAAAGGAGAACTCAAATCTCTAGTAAATTTATGAGCAAAGTGGAGAAAGAGACAATGTTCAGTGGAACTGAAATACTGCTCACTGGTATCCACACAATACTCTCTTTTCCTTCAGGAGTATAACAAAGCAGGCACCTGGGGCAGTACATAAGGACGCCCTCACCAGTTACATCAGTGCCTGTGCCCAGCGTTGCCCTTGCATCACAAATACATTCTCCACTGTCCAGTTTCCTTGCCCATTAGTACACCACACAAACGTGTGACTGATTAGAGGAGAGACAGATGCTATGAAGAGCTCTGCACAGGCAGGTTTCAGCAGTTGAGCTGCTGTAGTGGACAGTCCACAATTGCAGCCATTCATCAGTGTTCCTGGAATACAGCCTGCACAGTCCAGCCTGGTCAGCTATCTCTGGAACATCATCCAGACTGTGCTCCTTTTCCAACGTGCCCAGTCATACTTCGCCCCCAAAGTCTGCCAAACATGTAGGAGGTTTGAATAAACTTTCTCAGGAACATTCTTTTAACAGAGGCAACATATTTCTTTTCCCCTAAGAGCCAAAATAAAGCTATTAAGCCAGACGGAATATTATGCCTGTCAACGACAATTCTGTGGATGCATGGCCACAAAGGTGAGTAGAGGAACTGACACACACCGACCTCAGGATCTGCCCAGTCCTCTGGTTGCTCTACAGACACAGCCTGGAGATAGCACTGTCGTGAAAGCCCAGCAAAGGAAGAGTGGGGGCAATTCTGAGATGCAGTGCCACCTGTGTTTTGATACTTCTTGTCAGAATCCAAGCTCCAAATGAACTGCAGCATCCACACCTGTCTCAGTAAGAGCAGTCTTTCCTCTATCCTTGACTACTGTTGCAGTTTATTCTACTCGTAACCACATTTGGAGAGGATAATAAAACTCTGCTGTGGATCTTTCACAGCCTCCACAGAACTTATTTCTCTTTTTAGGAGCTTAGCAATTTTGACTGAAAAAAAGCAGCTTTGCTTTTTAAAAGGCAGGGGAGAGATGCCAAGGTACTTTTTTTTTTTTTCTTAATTTTTTGGTATCACCTACCTTCTTTCCCCCAAAATAAGATTTCTTGACTGATTCTCAGCTATTCATCAGGCCAATGCAAAAACCACAGTTAGCACACCAATGAGAACATACTGGGCTATCAGAACAGGAAGTTAGGTTTCCAGGCAAGATCTTGCAGTAAAGTCAGATGCAGGTAGTTCCTTATCTATAGATGTACAGAGTATATCAGGCTATATAACCCTACACCTCTACCTTAGACATAGTCTGACCTACTACAGTAGGCCACAAGACAGATACAATATAAACCTTTTTCAGTAGATAGGACCTAACCACCTCGACAACTTCGTCTCATGCTCACTGTATTTCTCATGTTCTGTTTTCAATAAATTCCCATGCTAAACTAATTCACCTTTAAAACAGTTTTCCATGTGCAGATTGGTGGATGACTTACTAGATACACCCAAGGATTCCAGGTTATGGAGTATTCCTTGGTTAATCACTGGTTTAGAAGATGACAACAGGAGAATGACCTCCATGAGTCTGTCAAGCTTCAGGTACGGACAAATATTGAAACAGAAGGGAAGGTGTCACGACAAACGCAGATACTTACTCAACGTCTACTCACTGGCACCCCCCCACCCCAAGTATGTTGCACAGTGAGGTAAAAAAAAACCAACCAAAACCAACCAGTTTCCACAATTTTCTAACTCTAATAATCACAAAGCAAACTCCAAACAAAACGAAGTCTCAGCTTCCCGAGCCTGCAGGCAGCCTGAAACAGTGAGTCATGATGTGTGAACTCCCTTTGCGCCCTATTAGCTTTACCGGAGTGTCAGCCCTCAGCCAGTTAATGACACTTGAAGGTCTTCATTAACTATTTCACCACCGATGGCAGCAGATAAAGCAGCTGGGCATAAACCCATGAGAGTACTGGTGCATTCTAAATAGCTGGAAGGAGGAAAGAAAGCAGGAGCAAGGAGAGTACAGCAGATCAAGGAGAAGACAATTTTATAATAAAGCCCTTGCAGTAAGTAAAGCCAAAGCAGGGTGGCAAGAGAGCCCTAACAAGTTGCTGGGGTTTTACCTTCTCCTTTCTCTGTCTGAAAACAGCCAAAGTCAGGTTACTGCTTGAGGAGAGCAAAGAATAAACTTAAATCTACTAAGCCCTGGATGCATCTCCTGCATTGTATGAGGTATAGGCCTGTATAAAGTAAGCTTTTATTCCTAATCACAGTTTAGGAAAACAATTCCAGACTGGGACAGCATCTCATACTATGTAGCTCCTTGTTCTGTGTCCTACTTCAGCCAAGGACAAGGTTTTATCACCCACTGCAGAAGTGGGCCCAAGAAGGACACACTTCAGATAACCACAAGTTAGGTTCTCTACTGAACATCAGCACATGGCAGGTCAAAAAGCGTTCCGTGCTTAGAGCCCATTCTGAGGTCTTTCTTCAAGTTCTCAGAGCCAAGTTCCCGAAAGAGTTTCTTCAGAAATGAACACCATGTGAAGCCCTGCTGCAAGGTGGCTCAAGTTCAAAGCCTCAACTATGAAAATAAATTAAATAAAAATAAAATAATCACTGTTCAGGGTAAGAATACCAAAAGCTGTCTCACCAGTGTGCACCACAAAAGTTAGCAGCCTGCAGGTCCAAGTTAGTAGGACAAGTTTCTCCTTATCCTTATATAAAGCAATCCATTTGTCACAGACAATCATGTGCTACTACCATTTATATAAATAGTAAGTTTTAAAAGCTATGCAAAATGAAAGCAAGATACATTCCTCGCTGGCTCCTTAATCATCAGAATGATTAAACACAAGACAAATCATCTTCTGATAATGCACTGAGCTATGAAAAAAACCCTACCAGCTCCAGATCTAACCTTATTTGCACAAAGAAGAGTCTGTCAGCTGGGCCAGCAATCCCCTTAAGGTAGACACAACTGAGAAAATTTTAACTGTTTAAGTCCTTCACTACTTCAATCAGAGCCAACACAACTCCAAAAGAGAGCTCTTGGTAGCTTAAAGCCATTAGCAGAGCTACCACCTCAAACACAGCATTAGTCAAAGCTGCAGAGCACAAGGCCAGTGCTACTGCGGACTTCAGTCTCCAAAGACTAACTTGTCTTCGAGGTTCCTTCTCCATCCACTATGCCCTACCCCACCTTTGTAACTGCTTCACTAAGAAGTTCTCCCAGCAACACTGTCACCTGAAAAAGTCTGGTACTCTGAGACAAGGCCCATAGGAGAAACCAGCATATCAGACCTTCTCCTAATGTGCTACTCCTATTTTTAAACATCCAAGTATGTAGAACCCACACTTACTTCCACCAAAGTGCAGCAATCTCAACAGCAAATACTAATGTCATTGTGTACTCAAACACTGGAAGCTTCTCTCCAAAAAGTCACTCACGAATTTTAGCCATCACTACCTATGAGCCAGCCTATGGCAGTAAGTCTCACATGCATGATTCCTCTCAGGCCCTTTGATGACTCTGCCCATACTGCACACCTTTGTTACAACTAATAGTAGCAAATTACTGTCCTAAGACACCTCTTTGTAAGGTTGTACTCCCCGCTACATCCACACCTTTGTTCAAGCAAGCTGACATCCATTTTTGTCAACACAAAGGACCATTAGCTGTGGAGCTTCCACTGTGCAAGGCAATACAAATTCCCATCCAGATGCGAGTACTTTCCTCTTTTCTGACTGATACCCTACTGTGAAAACTCAACAGCAGGATAAAAATCAAGAATCTGTGCTATAAGCCTTGAGGTTTTCCAAGATTCCTCACTCGATGGCCCCAAGATAGCACCAGATTTCTATTTTTAACAGCACTGCAATACTGCAGTCTTGATAAGCCCCTTTCAGCCTAGCTGTCATTAGAGTGTTTCACGATGCCTTCAGGGAAAAGGAGAGACCAGACCTCCTCAGGTTCTGAGCAACTGGGTGCAGAGAAAGAGTTTTCAATCTTGGGTTTGGAAGATTAATCTGTGCATTAAGAAGCTCTCAGGCTACTTTCTGCCCTGTTTTGTGAGAAAGGTAAGTCACCCTCACAGCCTGAGGAGTTCACCACTTGGCTAACTACTTTGCTATGTTTCATATTCTTAAAGTAGCCCAGGCAAGTTTCAGTATGACTTCCTGAACGCAGGGACTTACAAAAACAGTTGACAACAGCCTGAATTTTTTCTTTCCCCCTTAAGGTATTTTTACAGCATTATAAAATAATTCATACCTGTCCTCATCACCATCAACAGGAATAGATATGCCAAACATAGAGCTGGCAAGACTGTTCATAGGAGTACTCGCAGGTAGCTGAAGAGGATTTGCTAGAGTGTCTGGAATGGGAGGCTTCACAAGAGGTTTAGTTTCAGCTATAAGAGAAAGTGGTGGCTGAGGTAGGGGTTCCGATTTTCTTCTCGTGTCATCAATCTGGCCTACTAAGGATTGAGCTTGAGTCTGAAACTGTCCAAGGCTGGACTGTGGCAGGCTGGCAGGTACGTTAGGTGTGCCTTGCATGAGCGAGTGTCCGACGTGCTGCGGCTGGACAACGCCAGCACTTCTGCTGGCAGAAGAGTGGCTACTCATCTGGGACTGGACCAGCGTAACAGGGACATTTGGCATAGTAACAGCAGTGGTGGCAACCACGTTAGGCACACTTGCACCGGGCACAACCGCAGGCACGTTCTGGACTCCGGAGACCACGGCGTGGGGAGCACCAGGCATTCCGGACACTTGACTGCTTCCACCCATTTGATGCTGAGTCACAGATTTCTGTTGCACAACCCCTGTATGCCCCATGCCTTGCTGCACCACACCTCCTGCTTGCGGAACGGCAGCCTGACCAGCTTGGGCCTGGCCACTCTGCATCAATCCCGATCCCTGCCCGGCTGCTTCGCCAGGCTGTGCAGACACCCCCATCACCGGCGCTCCCACCGGTGAGGGGTTTTGGCCAGAAGCCTGCCCCACAGGAAGGCTAGAAGACACAGTACTTGGAACAGAGCCTGTGGTAGCCTGCTGAATAGCTCCTTGAGACTGCATAATTGTCATGTGCTGCATGTATTCAGTCTGGCCAGAAGGTTGCGTCGGCAGGAGATGCACTGGTGGAATCTGGGACTGAGAATAAGCAAATTGTTGAGGCTGACTCACTGGTACGCTTGCCTGCTGCACCTGCTGCTGTGCCACAGGAATGCTCGGCTGCCCTACTGCCACATTTGGAGATGCCATGCCTTTCCCATTGGGTCCGGCCTGTGCAACACCCTGTGCATTCACCTGTGGCTGCGATTGCTGTGGCACCATCATTTGCTGATTTGCTACCGAAGCCCCAGAAAACATGGGCTGAGCAGTACTTTGA
The DNA here is from genome assembly GCA_013396675.1 of Eubucco bourcierii. Taxonomy (NCBI): domain Eukaryota; kingdom Metazoa; phylum Chordata; class Aves; order Piciformes; family Ramphastidae; genus Eubucco; species Eubucco bourcierii. Next base: position 336,654 of record VWZE01013647.1, read on the forward strand.
GGCATGGCCCCACCTATGGGTTGCTGCGGCTGCTGTTGTTGCCCAATGACAAAACTAGGTTGCTGTAGAGAAGACTGGTTCATTTTCTCTGTCTGGAGCAGCTGTGACACAGCAGCCAGGGAACTGTCAGCTATAGAATCGGGGCCATGGGCTGATGTTGGCACAGCCGAGATCACAACGGAACCCCCTGTGGCACCAAGGCCACTGTCCCTGTCTTGAGCGGCCTGCTCGAAGGTGCTGCTGTGCCTAATGCAATCTCCGGTCCTGCTCAGGACACTGCCACCATCCGAGTCCCGGTCATAATATTCCATACACGTCCATCGGCCTCGCCTGTAGGGCTCCCCTGTACCATGGTCCAGCTTGATCACCCTGAAACGCGAGCTGCACGTAGCGGCCACCGTCTGAGACGTTGACCCAGGAGCAGCAGATGCAGAAGGCCCTGTGGAGGGCAAGGCGGTTTGAGCACTGCTGCCTCCCGCTGCGGCAGTGCCAGGAGCAGCAGCTGGCAGGGGCACAGCAGAACTCTTCGGGACGGCCCCTCCGCTGGGGGCCGCGGCTGGCAGAGCCGCAGCTACCCCGCCGGCAGCCGCAGCTAGCTGCCCATCCAACAGGAGGTTGGGAGAGACGCTGCCTGGAGTTTCGGCCTCGCCCACGTTGTTGAGAGTCTCCTCGGAGGAGCTCCGCTCACAGACATCCTCGGGGCCGTAGTCCGTGGCTCGGGAAACATCAAAGATTTCAGAAGACACGTCCTCGGTACGGGACTCATCCGGGTCGTCCAGGCTCTCGGTGTCCTCGGTGATGCTGCTGGCCACCTGGGCCGTAGTCACGCTGGTGATCTGGAAGCAGCTCTTCTTCTTGGCCGGCATCTTAGACATGTTTCCTCCGTGGGGAGGGGCTCCGCCAGCCGGGGAGAGGCGAGCGCGGTGCCGAAACGAGCTGTCACAGCGTGCCGGTCGGGCCTCTGGCGCTACCGCACATCCTCCGGCTTCTTCCTGCGGCGGGCGGCCGGGCCGCGGCGCTCCCGCTG
>VWZE01013647.1:337832-348160 GCA_013396675.1 Eubucco bourcierii
GGCGGCCGGGTGAGGCCTAAGAGGCCCCGTCTCCCCCCTCCCCGACCCTCCGCCCTCTCTCCGCGCTCTACCTGGAGACCAGCGCCAGGCGCATCCTGCTCGGAACCGGCCCGCGGGCAAATCCCGCGGGCAACACCCCCCCCTTAAACCCTGGAGGGCGGAGGCCCGGCGAAGAGGAAGAGGATGCGAAGCGGCCCTTCGGCAGTAGCGACGGTGATAGTGTGGCGGTGTCCGGGCCCCCGCTGTGCTACGCCGGCCCCGGGAGCGCGGGCTCGGACTGCGGCTGCCCCTCGCCCAAGATGGGGCTCAACTTGTGCCGCGCTGCACCCTGGGAAGGACCGGCCACGCCCCTCAACGCGGCTGCGTGCTGACGTCACACAGTGCGGGCGAGGCGGCGCGCGGCGGCCGTTGGGAGGTGGCGGTGCTGCCGTTACCGCTCTGCAGTCGCCGCCGCTCTGCAGCCCCAGCTCCCGGCGCGGTGGCGCTGCCCGGCCCGAAGGCAGCTCCGCTTGAGGGCCGCTCCGGCCCAAAGGGAGCCAGCGCTGCGGTTGCAGGTGCTCACCCTCAGAAATGTCTGGCAGAACGTACAAAGCAACTCCTTACTGCACGGCATCTCTCTTATCTGGCCACCGTTAGGGTTTGCCTGCGCAATTACCCGGTCCCAGTGTGAACGGTCACCACGTTAACCCGCTCTGGCTTTGTGTCAGTGCATCAAACAATTGTTCTAAAATCACAGCATGGTTTGGAAGGGCCTTTGAAGGCCACCTAGTCCAGCCCCAGGGACGATCCTACAATTCTGTGGCACCGTAGAGACATTGGTGCTGGTCTCTACTCATAGGCAGTGATAGAACAAGAGTGAATGGCCTCAAACTACAACAGTGCAGGTTTAGATTGGACATTAGGAAAATTTTGTAGCTGGACATTGAAATGAGCTGCCCAGGGAGGTGGTTGAGTCACCAACTCTGGATGTGTTTAAAGGTCGTTCAGATGTGGTGCTTGGGGATATGGTTTAGGGGTGAGCTTTGTGGAGTAGGGTTGTTGGTTGGACTTGGTGATCCTGAGGGTCTTTTCCAGCCTGAAGAATTCTGTGTTATTCTGTGATGTCTGCAACTAGAGGAGGTTGCTCAGAGCCCAACCAACCTGACCTGGGATGGTTCCAGGGGCAGAACATCTCCCACCTCTCTGGGCAACCTGGGCCAGGGTCTCACCACCCTGCTCTTTGACCTCCCCTGTTTCAGTTCAAAGCCATCACCCCTTGTCCTGCTGCAACAGGGCCTTCTAAGAAGTCTGCTCCCATCTCTCTCACTGGCCCCTTTAAGCACTGGAAGGGCACAAGAAGGTCTCTCCAGAGGATCCCCACTGCTAGCTTCAACTCCAACTGCAACAGTTCAGCGAAGTCCTGATTTATTTTGCAATTTTGCCTGCTAGTCCATCTCTTCTGTATCTGTTTTCAGTAATACTTTCCAGTATGATGTCACACCAAATACTTCTTTAGCTTCAACAGAGATTAAACCTACTGCATCAACAATACAAGAAGTCATTTATGTTAGAGAAGAGCTTTGAGCTCATCTGGCATGAACCACCTGGGTAAGTTTATCCGTTGAGATCAGGCACGCTGATTACAGCAGCCTTTGGCAAATCTCTTTCCAATTTTTTTTTTTTTTCTTCATCTTTAATTGTAATTTCATATTGGCTGTGTTAGCCCCAACTCCAGAAAACTTGTGCAAGAGTTATGTAGGTGTCCGTTCATCCTGTAAGCATCTACCATTAACTGGATAATTCCATCCTCGAACTTCCTGTCTTCATTAGCCTGTCACACCTTCCTCATTTCTTCGCAGGGAGGAAAGAGTTCTGATGACCCATCCAAGCCTTGGGCACTGACATTGCCCTGACCTTGTTTTCACCAGCCTGGTGAAAATGGTCTGGTATAATTCAGTGGGAATCTGGTAGTGTTGGTTGACCACACGTAGAAGATAACCAGTGGGGTTTTCTCCCTTAGCCTCAAGTCAGTGTCCCACGCTTTATTTTTTGCCAAGTCACTCTTTTGGGTGTACTCTGCAGAGAGGACTTGTGCCTTCAGCTGCCACCCTACACTCTCTTTTTGAGTCCTGACTCTCAGAGTATCCTCCACTTGTTCTGCTTTTGACAGTGTTCTGGGGTGCTTGTGAATTCTCCTCATGCGTGTAGCATCCTTGGTTTCCACATCTGTGTGCACGCAGTGTGCCAAGACTTGCTTTTCTTCTCATCTTCCTGTGCATTTTGTCTTCTGTCTTCTCCTTTCTACGCTAGTGGGAACCTTATTTTCCATTCTGTTTCTCTTTCTACTAGCTCATCCCTCATTATTTCCTGTCCTCATATTCTTCAAAGTCTGCCTTCTAGAGTTTCTTCATGGTGCATATGTTAGGAGATGATGAGCTGTCTGTGCAGCATCCTCTTTCCTCCTTAATGATCTTGAATTCCCATCTGAACTGCATTTGGAATTCTTGGATTTCCTCCTGGTATACAGGAGTTGTTTTCTGCTGGTGTGACAGGGATTCTGTCAGGCAACTCTCTCTGGAGTAGCTTCTACTAGATACCCACTGGAGGATAAAGTATATTGTTTTCCTTCTGTTTGCTGCCTTGCATTCCTGGAATTCATCTTTTCTGCCCAGCTCCCAAGAGGGAACAAAGACAACCTCCCCTAAACTTCCTCCCAAACAGATTCTCTCTAATGTGCAACCCTCTTTGCTGCATGATTTTAAATGTAGAAATATTAGAGAGAAAATGTACAGGGTGAAAGATCTCCATAAATGACTCATGCCACCTTAGCACCAAACTGCAATGCTAAAACTTTGTGTTTCAGCCAAAATAGTGTCTTGTATCCATGAGGCACTGTGGTTTTGCCATGGAACAGGTGTTGGACCTTAAAACTGCCATTAGCCCAGGAACTCCTTGTTCTGCAAGCCAACCAAGTCTGATTTGATAAAAGAATAGGACTCTGTATTTGAGCATTTGTGATGCTGCTTGGGTGAGCTCAGTTTCGTTCTAATGGGCAGCATGTGGATGTGTCTGGGAGTTCTTCAATTACTCACAACAATGGTGGACTAAATAGCCAGGGGAAAGTCCTGTGGCCAAAAATGTGTAATAACCATGAAACCATAGAATGGACCCCCAAAGATCATCCAGTCCAGCCCCCTCTGCAGTCAGCAGGGACGTCTTTAACTAGGTCAGGTTGCCCAGAGCCTTGCTGAGCCTCACCTTGAATATCTCCAGGGATGGGGTCTCAACCACCTCCCTGGGCAACCTGTTCCAGTGTTCCACTATCCTCATGGTGCAGAACCCTTTTGGACATCCAAAATGCAGTATATTAGATGTGTGGCAATGCAATGTATTAGATGTGTGATACTGCAATCCATTAGACAGCACTGCTGTTTATACCACAGATACCAAACGAGTCAGCTGCAGCCCTGGGGCATTTCTCAGGTCAATGTGAATGCTGCAGGCAGGTGAAGCAGCTGGGATTGTATGTGGCACCAATCCTCTATAAATGAGGATGATAATCACAAGGGCAAAGGATAGCCAGCTCCAGGAGATGGTGAGGACTTGGGATAACTTTTGAATAGGGATTTTATTTCCTCATTTTCAAGTGGAAGGAATTTGAGCATTTTAATCCAGTACATTCAGGACAATGTATGATAAATCTGTTCTAGGTAGGAACACATTTTTGTATTCAGATTTATGTTATAAACTGCTAAGTGCAGTTTATAACACACCTTGAGTATTGTGTTCAGTTTTGGGCACCACATCAGAAAAGAGCTGTGGAGGTGCTGGAGCGGGTCCAGAGGAGAGCAACAAAGCTGGGGAAGGGCCTGGAGAATAAATCTAATGAGGAGCAACTGAGGGAGCTTGGGATGGGCAGTGTGAAAAAGAGGAGGCTGAGAGGAGACCTCATTGCTGTCTACAGCTACCTGAAGCGATGTTGTGGAGAAGCTGCTCACAAGTAATTGGAAACAGAACAGGGGGAATGGCCTCAAGCTGAGGCTGGGGAGGTTTAGATTGGACATTAGGAAAAAGTTTTTCACTGAGTGAGCATTCAGGGACTGGAACGAGCTGCCCAGGGAGGCAGTGGAGTCACCCAGCCTGGGTGTGTTTAAGGGTCATTTGCATGTGGTGCTTGGGGATATGGTTTAAGGTGACTGTTGTAGAGTAGGGTTCTAGGTTGGGCTTGGTTATCCTGAGGGCCTTTGCCAACCTGGGTGTTGCTGTGATTCTGTGACTGAAGCAGTCATTTCCTAAACCCTCCCTTCATGAACTATGTGTACACGAATATTCTAACCTAACCTCAACGTGTAATGAGGAATGAGGCTATTTGGGTGGCATTTAGTGAGGCAGAGCAAAGGAGAAAGGGGAATCAGTTTAAAAGGTAAAAGAGGGGAAGGGCGGGGAAGAAGAATGAGCAGGATAACCTGATAGTTCACTACCAAACCAGAAAGATTTCTGAAAAGTCAAGTATAAAAATTGCTGCAGCCCAGGGCCAGGTTAGCCAAGATCCACAGAAATTGTGCACAGTGGCCTTGGCAGCACCGCGCTGGTCGTGTTTGCACAGGGCTGAATGAGTGCTGCACAATATTCCAGTATGCTGGGCACAAGCACACCGACGTTTTTATGAGGTGTTGAGCATGTATATATTCCCTGTTTTGCCCTCAAGATAAACATCTGCCACAGTGAGTTAGGAGAAATTCCCATGGGAGTGCTGCTTGGGTTTGTGTGCGTGTCGGCCGTGCGGGACTCTGCTGGTTTCCCTGCCTGCCTGTTCCTGCTGCCGGGGGATCTGGCAAGGACAGATGCAGCAGGCTCCTCTGCAGAGTGCTGCTCTGCTGTGTGTGGCAGGCAGCTCTCTGTAGTAATCCTTCCACACTGCCTTCCACTATCAAATGCTGTGTCCAGCAGCAGCAGGGAGGTGACTGTCCTCTTGTACTCGGCTTTGGTGAGGCCACACCTCAAGTACTGTGTGCAATTTTGGGCATCGCAATACGAGAGAGCTGTGGAGGTGCTGGAGTGGGTCCAGAGGAGGGCAACGAAGCTGGGGAAGGGCCTGGAAAACAAATCTGATGGGGAGAGACTGCGGGAGCTGGGGATGGGTAGTGTGAAAAAAGGAGGCTGAGGGCAGACCTCATTGCTGTCTACAGCTACCTGATGGGATATTGTGGAGAGGCTGCTGCTGGGCTCTGCTCGCAGAGAATTGGAGACAGACCAAGGGGGAATGGCCTCCAGCTGAGACTGGGGAGGTTTAGATTGGACAGTAGGAAAAGGTTTTTCACAGAGAATGGAAATGAGCTGCGCAGGGAGGTGGCTGGAATCCCTAACCCTGGATGTGTTTAAGGGTGGTTTGGATGTGGTGCTTATGGATATGCTTTAAGGTGACTCTTGTAGAGTAGGGTTGTAGGTTGGACTTGGTGATCCTGAGGGGCTTTGCCAACCTGGGTGTTTCTGTGATTCTGTGATCACCCATTTCAGTAGGAGGGCCCCTCGGCAGAGTTCAGTAGCAGTGAGAGCTCCTAGCTGCTTTCTGCACTCCTACTTCTGCTGTTTGGGCACTGCAGTTGAATTTACATATTTTTGCATTTAGGGGTCATGCACCAGTCATGCAAAAGACTTTCACAGAATCATTCAGCCTCACAGAGAAGATATATTTTACCAGCAAAAATGAAGTTCAGTCTGTTCAGTCTAGAGAGGAGAAGGCTGTGAGGTGACCTTATTGTGGCCTTTCAGTATTTTAAGGGCCCTATTAAAAAGCTGGGGAGGGACTTTTTAGGCTGTCAGGGAGTGACAGGACTGGGGGGGAATGGAACAAAGGTAGAAATTGGTAGATTCAGACTGGAGGTCAGGAAGAACTTCTTCAGCGTGAGGATGGTGAGAGCCTGAACAGGTTGCCCAGGGAGGTGGTGGAAGCCTCATCCCTGGAGGTGTTCAAGGCCAGGTTGGACGAGGCCTTGAGTGAGCTGTACTAGTGGGAGGTGTCCCTGCCTACGGCAGGGGGTTGGAACTGGATGATCCTTGAGGTCCCTTCCAACCTTACCATTCTATGATTCTATGATCCTTGTGGTCCCTTCCAACCCTGACTGATTCTATGATTCTAAGTTCCTCTGCAATGTGAGCTGTGTAGACTCAAATATTCACCACATGTAAAAAAATGGCACAAAAAAAAAAAATTCTGGGGTTTTGTTGGTATGGTTTTTAAATGGGCAAAATGTGGTGCTCCCACTGAGCACAGCTTCAATCTGTGTGTCCTTCAGACAGGGATAAAAGCTGTACTTTAAACACCCTGAACCCTTGTGGGGTGTGCACAGGCACAGACAGCTCACATCTAGAGACCTTAGCGTGTGCAGGGGGAGGTGAATGTGTCAGTTTTAGCCCCCTGACGCTAACACAAAAAGCAGCCTTCTGTAGAAGAGAGCTGCAGGAATCATCAAAGGGAGTTTGGGCTATTTATTGGTATCTAGAGTTCATGGGTTCAAATTTCTTAGCCTTTAATAACGTTAGGTGCTGATGGTTGAAGATTAAAAGCTAGCCTGGGGAAGCAGTGTGATCTAACAGATAGGGCATTCACCCAAGGATCCGGAGTCCAGGCTGCTCTTGTTTGTGTGGAAGTCGGTGGGAAAAGTTCAGGGGATGAGTTTTTTAATCTCAGCCTTACACCAAACTCGGTGTTTGTCTGCAGTGGGGCTCCGTGCAAGTTATTTTTCCTCCTCTGTGCCTCTGGTTTTTTCTCTACCATCAGCCTGCCTTGCCTGTGGATACAGAGAAGTCTTCAGGGCTCTGCCTGCCTTTTTTGGGGTGTTAAGTATGGAGACCTAAATTTTGGCCAGGATCTGTGACACCATCTTAGAAGGAGTAACATATTGGCACAGCTCATTTATCACTAGGTCCCTTTCAAATCTGAACAGAAACTCAGGAGTTACTAAAAATTAAACTTCCACATGTCTGAGCTGAGGTTTGCCACTTTGGTACTTTAGGGGTGCACTCCCTTTCATAGAATCATAGAATCATAGAATGGTAAGGTTGGAAGGGACCTCAAGGATCATCTAGTTCCAACCCCATGCCGTAGGCAGGGACACCTCCCACTAGCACAGCTCACTCAAGGCCTCCTCCAACCTGGCCTTGAACACCTCCAGGCAGGGAGCAGCCACAACCTCCCTGGGCAACCTGTGCCAGTGTCTCACCACCTTCACTGCAAACAACTTCCTCCTAACATCCAGTCTAAATCTCCCCTCTGCCAGTTCAAACCCATTGCCCCTTGTCCTGTCATTGCAAGACCTTGTCAATAGTCCCTCCCCAGCCTTCCTGCAGGCCCCCTTCAGATATTGGAAGGCTACTATCAGTCTCGTGGAAGCCTTCTCTTCTCCAGGCTGAAGAACCCCAACTCCCTCAGCCTGTCCTCATAGCAGAGCTGCTCCAGCCCTCTGAAGTCACCCTTTCAGGGGCTCTTGTGATCCTGCCTTGAAAATAAACAGTAAGATCAGAAGTGCCTTTGCTGTAAACTGTTCTTTCCCCCATTTTATTAAACTAGTGGGGCTAAACAGCAAGCCCACAAATTCTTCATGGTTTTGAAACTCCTCTAAATTGCCACCCGTGATCTCAAACTGCACTGGGATGCAATGGTGATTTGAAATTCAAGTCCTTTTGAGTTTCAAGCTGCAAGACATTGACTGCAAGACCTGGAAGACAAATTCCAGGTTACAGACTGCTGGAGGGAAGGAGGGCATAGAAAAGGGCAAATTAGTTACTTGAATGTCTAAGCAGGGGTTTTGCATTTATAAAGGCCACTAACTATCAAGGGAACCAGTCAGTGGTAGCTGCAGAATTTAGCTTTAGGCTCTTCTTAAAGTCTCATGTGACAAAAAGCATGGAAATTTCCTCTTTCCTGACCCTAACAAAATTACTCTTTTTTTTTTTTTTGTCTTTTTCAGTGTTCATTGTCTTCTATATGGAAAATAATAGGCATGAAATCCAACAACTAGTGAAAAAAAAATAAAAATAACACGACCAACAACTGAGAACAAATGGAAACTGTTACACACATGGAAACACATTTAAAGTGCAAATAGAAATGAATAAATGTCACCAAATCTCATCAGTTGTTGTTAGCCTGATCCTGACCCCTTTCCAGTCAATGCAAACTCCATTAAATGTCAGTGAGAGCTGTGTTTTACTTAGCTGAGATAGGTTAAAGCCTAAGAGCAGCATTTGTACGGATCGACAGACAGCTCTGGAGCATGATCTGCCCTCCTCGGCGATGGGCACCTTCACTTTGTCCCTACCTGATCGTGCTGTTTGCCTGCAGCAGCCTGGGGCAGGACTTCTCCTCTTGTGCCAAAGGCCGTTATGCACATCTAAAGAATGAGATAAATAAGGTAGGGGAATTGCAGCAGTGGATGGAATGGTTGCCTGAGCAGTGCTGCTTCAGCAGGGGGGTCTGAGGTTGCATTGATAGATGAGTTCCTGCCAGTTACTGCTGGGCTGCAGAAGCCCCTGTGTGGTTGTCATCTGTTTTGGTTTGGCTGTTGTCATTCACAGGCTTGTTCTCAGCTCTGCTGTCTGCTGTGTTTTGAATCATCTGTGGTTTAGAGACAGAAAGAAGGAAAAGTGTAAGTCAAATCTGAGCTGCAAATCAGATTTGGTATTGTGATATCAGGACAGGCTGAGAGAGTTGGGCTTCTGCAGCCTGGAGGAGAGAAGGCTTCCAGGAGACCTTAGAGTAGCCTTTCAATATCTCAAGGAGGCCTACAGGAAGGCTGGGGAGGGAATATTTACAGGGTCTTGCAATGACAAGACAAGGAGCAATGGGTTTGAACTGGCAGAGGGGAGATAGAAACTGGATGTTCTTTCCAGTGAGGGTGGTGAGACACTGGCAGTTTGTGGCTGCTCCCTCCCTGGAGGTGTTCAAGGCCAGGTTGGACGAGGCCTTGAGTGAGCTGTACTAGTGGGAGGTGTCCCTGCCTATGGCAGGGGGTTGGAACTGGATGATCCTTGAGGTCCCTTCCAACCTTACCATTCTATGATTCTATGATTCTACATGTTCTCGACACCAGAAAAAAACATATATTTTGGTGTCATTGCAAGGCAACTGCCATGTGTTGGCACGGGCAATAAATCATTGCTGCAGGAACAACAGTTTTGGGGAGGGCTTAGAGCAGACCTGGGTTTGCTCCATGGTTTAAAAGCCAAGAAATAAATCCTGCCTTTAGGCTAAATAAGTCAGGCTGCTCTGTCTTTTCTTCCTCCGTTTGCACATGGAACAGTTCTGTAAAGTGTCCATATTTAGTTAATGCATTGGAATGCAATGAAATCTGAAGGCACACAACATTTCTTCAATTTGATGTATAAATAGATTACAGCATTTTCAACATTCCAGTCTCATGATCAACTGGAATCCAGATCAGGTTTCATTTAACCTAGTTAAAAGAGCAAAGTGGATGGTTTCAGGTGTCTCCTGTGTTCTCTCATCTCTTCCTAACTCACATTCAGCCAAGACCAGTGTCAGCAGTGGAGAAAATCCACAGCCCTTCAACAGACTTTGCATGTCTTGAATCTTTGTTTGGCACCAGCCTGTTTCAAGGGCACATGGCAAAAATTCAGTGCTGGATTCCCTGGGGGCTGGGCTGCTCATTTATACTTTGCCTATAAACAATTATTCAGGGTTTGGTTTTGGTTTTTTGTTTTTTGTTTTTTTTTTTTTACCAGCTACATCGATTATCTCTGTGTCAAAAGCACACAGAATGGCAGGGCATCCATTTATGTATTTATTTAAATCAGCAGGGGATGTTGTCTAAGCAGAAAGGGGAATGTACACAAATTTCAGATTGAATAAGCTGTGGCATGACTTGCTGTGTAGTTACAGAACAGGTAGCAGTGCTGAGCTCCTGCTGAGTTCCTTAAGGGATGTTTGCAGTGTGAGAGGAAGAGTGGAGCAGAAAGATGGTCTGATTGTAAGATGAGAGAGCAGTTACAGAGTAAACGTTTAAGCAACTGCAAGTTAATCATTATCATCATCATCACCATCATCACCACCATCATCATAGGATAGGATAGAAAATAGAATAGAATAGAATACAGAATAGAACACAATAGACTAGACTAGACTAGAATAGATTAGAACACAATAGAACAGAATGAAACAGAACGGAATAGAGTAGACTAGAATAGAATAAAGAATAGAATAGAATAGAATAGAATAGAATAGAATAGAATAGAATAGAATAGAATAGAATAGAATAGAATAGAATAGAATAGAATAGAATAGAATAGAATAGAATAGAATAGAATAGAATGGTTTAGGTTGGAAGGGA
>VWZE01013647.1:348443-360283 GCA_013396675.1 Eubucco bourcierii
TTCTTCCTAACATCCAGTTTCAATGTCCCCTCTGCCAGTTTAAACCCATTCCTCTTTGTCCTGCCATTGCAAGACCTTGTCAATAGTCCCTCCTCAGCCTTCCTGCAACCCACTTCAGATACTGGAAGGCCACTCCAAGCTCTCCTGGAAGCCTTCTCTTCTCCAGGCTGCAGAGCCCCAACACTCTCAGCCTGTCCTCAGAGCAGAGCTGCTGCAGCCCTCTGAGCATCTTCATGGCCTCCTCTGGACCCACTCCAACAGTTCCATGTCCTTCCTGTGCTGGGGGCTCCAGAACTGCACACAGGACTCCAGATGGGGTTTGAGGAGAGCAGAGCAAAGGGGCAGAATCCCCTCCCTTGCCCTGCTGCCCACACTGCTCTTGCTGCAGCCCAGCACAGAGTTGCTGTCTGGGCTGCACTCACACTGCAGGCTCATGTTCAGCTTTTCATCAAGTAAGACCCATAATAATAGTAATAGCAATAGTGATAGCAATAATCTGGCCCAGTTCACTAGACTTTGCAGGGAGCCCTGCTTGCTTGGAGCAGAGATGTCTGTGCTCTCTGCCTCACTGGGACAACATTCACACAGTTCCAGTATGTGAGATACTCAGGTTCAAAGGTGACCCCGTATCTATGCCCCTCACATCTGACTCCAGCCAGTGCAATGCCTTCTCTTCCCCTTTTTACTGGTTAAGCATGCATTCAAGAGCAAAGATTAGAAGCTGGATAAATAAAGGTGTGGGGGAACTTCTGCATATTTAGGTTCTGAGTAATTTTTGACAGATCTATTGCTCCCGTATCATGTGGGATACTGATTAGCCACAATTGCTTCCCTGGGCTTTTTTTTTTTTTTTCTTTTTCTTTTTCCCTAAACATGCTACTCAAAACTCACATTTCACAGCAACTGCAATTTTCCTACAAAGGCACAAACATTGGTTTTGGCTGGACAGTGGATTGACAGATCCTCTGCCTCCAAATTGCAGCTGTACACCAAACTTACACTAAAAAGTAACACTTCTGTGGCTAATTCCTGCTTTTCTTGTGAGACTGCAGAGGTACTAGCAAAGCCTGTAACGCTGAACCTCCTGCAACCCTCTTGCTGTTAGACACTGAAATGATGTGGTGAATAGAAATCTAAATTCAGTTCACTTAAGTCTCAGCTTTTGGCTGTTAATTTTGTTTGGCCATTTCCACAAGCAGTTCCACTGAGATAGAGTTGTCAGTGAGTGATTAGACAGCAAAAATAAAAGTGTTGGAGTAAACAAGCAAATAGTTGCTTATGGTGATCACAGAATCATAGAATTGTCAGGGCTGGAAGGGACCTCAAGGATCATCTGCCTCTAAACCCCCTGCTATGAGCAAGGACACCTGACACTAGATCAGGTTGCTCAGAGCCACATCCAGCCTGGCCTACAAAAACCTTCAGGGATGAGGCTTCCACCACCTCCCTGGGCAACCTGTTCCAGTGTCTCATCACCCTCATGGTGAAGAACTTCTTCCTGACATCTAATCTAAATCTCCATTCCTCTAGTTTGGATCCAGTCCTATCACTACCTGACACCCTAAACAGTCCCTCAGCAGCTTTCTTGCAGGTCCCCTTCAGATACTGGAAGGCCACAATAAGGTCTCCTGGGAACCTTCTCCTTTCCAGACAACACAAAATTATTTGCATTTTGTGTTGTAATTGTTGCTATTTCATAATGGAACACTTCCATTACAGACCTGATTAGAAGAAGAGGCACAGTCTGTTGTCCTTCATCATGAATGCTGCAGAAGTGATCTCTGTACACAGCCCTGTGTGCAAATTCAAAACAGTTTCAGAGCTCTGTCTTGGCAGCCTGAGCAAAACGAGAAAAGAGAACATTTAGGGAAGGAAATATTTCTGAAGCTTGTGAGAGTAAACTGATCAAAGAGGTGCAAACTGACTCCTGGGTTAAATGAAACATATCACAATGCTTTAAAAACCACTCCTGGGATTTCCATAATAATGCCCTGTTTGATGGCAAGGCCAAACAGATTCTGCATTAGGAGTTTGATCAGAAGTGGAATTGTCCTGAAGGTGTTAAGTACTTCTTAAGAACTTCCTTAGTTCTAACTCCCTTAGAACTCCCTTAAGTTCTAAGGGAAGCTCTTTAGTAATTGCCAAGGCAGCGCTCTACTAAGAATTTTCATTTGGAGGAGGTTGTTGTTGTTTTGGTTTTGGTTGTTTTTTGGTTTGTTGGTTTTTTGTTTTTTTTTCTCAGTTGCACTATAAATAAGTTATTCCATATGGATAAAAATTAGCTTGTAAATTTTGCAAATTAAGACCATAGGGTGTTTTTTTACCTTCTGGGGCTTGTGTTCTGTTAAGGCATCTGAAGATGGTTAAGAGCTTTCAGTATGGAGCAGTCTCCAAGCAGAGCAGTGGTGGTGTCTGCAGGCAGCAGTCAGGACTCAGTGGCCCCCTCTCACAGAAACAGAGGGGTGGTCCTTGGTTGGGTTTTGTTGTTGTTGTTGTTTTTTGGGGGGTTGTGTGTGTATGTGTGTGGTTTGTTTTTGGTTTTTTGGGGTTTTTTTTTTCCAACCACAGCTCCAGACAAATTGCTCTTGGGGTCTGCCAGGAGTCTTCCCTTTCTTAACACCCCTGCCCTGCCGGCACTGCCGTTGCCATCGCTCCTAAAGCTCTGCATTTTGGGTGTCCTGCAGTAAAAAGCTGTTGCAGTTAGCTGCCGCCGTTCCCAGCTCAGCAGCTGTGGCTCTCAGGAGCTCAGCTGGAAGGTCACAGAGAGGCTGTAGCAGGCTTTTATCAGGAACCCGATCAAGGGCGGGCAGACAAGCGCTGTCTGGCACAGCACCGGCAACAAGAACGCTAAGAAAGCACAATTTCACCTTTACACTACCAGAACCAGTGCCCTCCTTTGGTTGTCTCCCTGTTTCCACACCCTGTAGCACCTCCAGTTGTTCTGAACCAGACTTTTCTGTCGAGTGGGAAAGGGGGGAAGTGGCTTTCTTTGGTAGCTGGTGCCAACACGACAGGAGCATGTGAGTCAATTTTGCACTGGCTTTGGTGAGCATCAGCAAGTGCATAAATCACAGGCTCACAGGATGTCAGGGGTTGGAAGGGACCCAAAGAGAGCATCCAGTCCAACCCCCCTGCCAGAGCAGGACCAGACAATCTAGCTCAGGGCACACAGCAACACAGCCAGACAGGCCTGCAAAGGCTCCAGAGAAGGAGACTCCACAACCTCTCTGGGCAGCCTGTGCCAGTGCTCTGGGACTCTTCCAGTCAAGAAGTTGCCCCTTGTGTTGAGCTGGAACCTCCTGTGCTGCAGCTTCCATCCATTGCTCCTTGTCCTATCCCAGGCAGCAAGTGAGCAGAGCCTGTCATCCCCCCCCCACTTCTGACCCCCAGGCCTCAGATAGTTATAATCATTTATAAAATGGGAGACTGGAGAAAATATCTGTCAGAAAGAAGGATTTCTTTCTCACTCCTGAAAGCAATGCTAACAAGAAACCCATGGAGCTTCTTAATGTCAGCCCATGGAGCTTCTTAATGTCAGCCCTTGCTATCCTGCTGCAAAACCATTTTATTTTCACTTGCTCTAACAAGCAGCTATTGTTTCCCCTTCTGCTTACCAGGGCTTGAGCTAAGCATGCAGTGAGGCTCAGGCATAGCAGCTAATTCTATATTCTATTTATATCAACAGGATTTACCTTACATTAAATGGTTGCAAAAAGTAAATAGCAATGTACTGAGAACATGGAAAACAAAAATGTGGTTTCTGGCTTGCCAAACCTTGGTCGCTGAGCACATTTTTCCTTCGTGGTTGCCTCGCTGTAGTAAACAAAGTTAAGGGTTAGGCCATTTTATTGCTAACAATTCTGTATTGATGCATAATAAAATCAATTGCTGCCCTTCCTTTTCAGAAAGGGAAGTTGCTGGTTTGCTGTAGCAGAGCATACAAAACCAGGAAAGAGAAACAAACACATTTAGGTTAAGGTAAACAAATGCATTTATTGATACTACAAAAGAAAAAGGAGTTCTGTGACATCAGAAAGTGCAGTTCTTAGCTGGTTGTTTAGCTAGTGGTAGGATTAGAAGCACCACTGTGACTTCCTTATTTGTGGATAAATCTACTGAACAGTGCAAATATCATGTGGAATTAAATCTGCAATTGCTCTCCACCAAAAGTGTCCAGAGCTGGGTGACTGAGATCAATACCAGCAGGAAGCAAACTGGAAATTGTCATTCAAGCAGGACTCCCATCAAGACCCAGTTTGGAAGTAGGTGTCAGCAAGCACTTAGCAGGTTTTAGTGATGATTATTGCCATGAAGAAGCTGTTTCTAAATGCTATGCACTCTGTGATGCATAGAATCCCTGATCCTATGATTTATGGCTTTTTTCTCCCATTAAAATGCTAGTTGAGCCCAGGCACCAGCCAGGACTGATCTGGAAACCACAGCCAGTGGAATTCTCTGAAAGTTTTCACCTTATCTGAAATGGAGATGAGTGCAGAGCCAGCATGGTGTTCAACCATCCCAGCTGCAAGAGCAGCTGCAGGGGCTGCAGCAGGGATGGTTGGGTTTGTGCTGCCTTTCCCTGCTGTGCTGGCACTGTGCTATGGTTCAGACTTGGCAGGACGTGGCAGAGATTAAATATCGCTCTGAGCGCTGCCTCCAGTCGCAGGCATCACCTTGTTATGACTGCTGCTTTTAATATCCTCCCAAATATTAGCAATAGTGTCAGAGGCATTTACATTAAAACCAGACATGCTTTGGAAAAACAGGAGAAAAGAAAGAGGTGAGTCCCTCTAACTGAAGTGAGCTGCAGGATTTCCTTTTGCTTCAGGACTGTGATCACAAAGCTGTGTAGCTCGTGAGTGCTCATCTGAGGATGAACCCCCTAACAGCATGTGACAGCTTATCCAGCATCCCCAGATTCTCTCTGAATCAGTAACTCTTACACTTGTCTCTTCTTTGCTTTTTTTTTTTTCTTCCCCACCTTTTCATAGAATCATAGAATGGTAAGGTTGGAAGGGACCTCAAGGATCATCTAGTTCCAACCCCCTGCCATAGGCAGGGACATCTCCCACTAGTACAGGTTACTCAAGGCCTCTTCCAGCCTGGCCTTGAACACCTCTCCAGGGAGGGAGCAGCCACAACCTCCCTGGGCAACCTGTGCCAGTGTCTCACCACCCTCACTGCAAACAACTTCCTCCTAACATCCAGTCTAAATCTCCCCTCTGCCAGTTTAAACCCACTGCCCCTTGCCCTGTCATTGCAATGTCCTGACTATTGTCCTCTCCTGTCAATAGTCCCTCCCCAGCCTTCCTGTAGCCCCCTTCAGATCCTGGAAGGCTACTCTAAGGTCTCCTGGAAGCCTTCTCTTCTCCAGGCTGCAGAGCCCCAACTCTCTCAGCCTGTCCTCAGAGCAGAGCTGCTGCAGCCCTCTGAGCATCTTTGTGGTCTCCTCAGGACCTGCTCCAACACTTCCATGTCCTTCCTGTGCTGGGGGCTCCAGAACTGCACCCAGGACTGCAGGTGGGGTCTGAGGAGAGCAGAGCAAAGGGGCAGAATCCCCTCCCTTGCCCTGCTGCCCACACTGCTCTTGCTGCAGCCCAGCACACAGTTGCTGTCTGGGCTGCACTCACACTGCAGGCTCACGTTGAGCTTTTCATCACCCCAGACTCCCAGGGCCTGTTCCTCAGGGCTGCTCTCAGCCATTCCCCACCCAGTCTGGAGTTGTGCTTAGGGTTGTGCCTACCCAGGTGCAGGACCTTACACTTGGTCTTGTTGAATGTCATGAGGTTGGCTTGGGCACACCTCTCCTTTTTCTCCCTTCCCCATCAGAGAGAACAACAACTTTAACTCACATGAGCAAAGTTCCCCTGAGAATGTCTCTAAAATGCTTTTGGAGTTACTCTGCTAACTTAAGCAAGCCCCTTCTAGAGCAGCACAAGTATGGCCTCTATTTTTCACTCGTTTCCTTCATCAGATATTTGAAAATGGAAGAAAAAAAAATCATCAGTAGTAGACAGACAGGGTTTGCTCAGTGGATACCATGAGTGCTGTGGATTTTCCTCCTTGGACAATGGGATTTGTTTGTGCTGGCTGGCACTGACGCTGCAGAGAACTCACTCAGCAGCACACAGTAAAGTACACGATGACTAATTCTGCTGGTAAGCAGTTTTATTGTGGTCCCTGCTATAGGAGGGAGGTCCTGGCTTTTTTTTTTTTTTCCTCAGCATTATATCACAGGCATTTTTTAGATGAGACAGTCATACAAAGAGATCAGTTGAAGAAAAAGGGTTTTTTTTTTTCCTCCCCTGAATTTCCTAGTCTTTGAGCACTGACACCTTCAGCCTGCACCACAGTGCCCATCCTGTAAGAGCCATTCTGTTTCTCAGCTCTTCCCCTCAGTGAGGCACTCAAAAGATTTCACAGCTGTCTGAAGCTCAGGCACTCTTTAAATCAAAGATGCTTTGGGTTGTTTTTTGGTTTGTTTTATAGTTCTAGGACATTTCTCCTCTAATTATCTCAGAGATGTTTTGTTTTCTTTCTGCTTCCCTCTGGTGCCAGTAGCAAAGGGTGGGGGCGATAAGCCAGGTCAGTTTTGTTCTCTGCCACAGGTTGCGTGGTGCTGTGCAGTGGGGTCAAACACAGCTCTGGAGGAAGGCCTGCAGTGGTCCTCTGAACCTCAAACACCTTGATGGAAGTGTTTCCTGCAGGTGGCATGGCCTTTGTTCCAAAGTCCTCACTCTTTAGAAATGCTCCCTGCTGCTGTGCTGACTGCTGCTGTGTAAAGCAAGCTGAGCACAAGGTGTGAACTACAGATGGAAGTTTTCTGGAGAAAAGGATGTAGGCCATGAGAAAATGTTACTGGCAGAGTGAATTGCCCTTGTGCTGTTCCAGCACAGGGGCCACACCTTCTCAGCAGTGCCAGGGCAGTGGTGGGCACCCTGGAAAGCAGTTCCCTTTGGTGAGCGGTGCACAGGGCCCGATCCTTGGTCTGCTGGCTGTGATGTGCTTCGATGAATCAGAGTTTCTTCCCAGGGTGTTACTAGGGGTGACTCTGGCTAGGCATTGTCTGCTCCAGTTGAGAAATCACCCTGTCATCGAGCTCTTTATGAGCACACATAGGTCAGAGTAACCTGGAGGAGACAGAGATGGTGGTGGAAGCAGGATGAAGTAGGGAGCGACAGAGCCGCGGAGCTGCGTTTTCAGTCTGTGTAGCCCAGTCTCAGGGTTAACCTGTGTAAATAGGTCCCTATTTGCTCATGTGGTGAGAGGCTTTTATAGTGGTAAGTAAATACATAGCAGGATAGACTTGGTGTGAGGGAAAGGCATGGTAAGCTCTAGGCACACAGAGGGCAAGCAGCACCCAGGTCACAAGAGCAGCAGAAAGGGGGCTCAGATTCCTTCCCAGTAAATGTGCATGGACTGGATGATCTTTGAGGTCTCTTCCAACCAGATGCATTCTGTGATTCTGTGATGCTGCTCAGATTCCCATCACACCCTACACACAAGGATTTCCTTGAAATTACTCTTTCCAAGCACTCTGCTGTCTTCCAGTTTCTTAGTCTAGAGCTCAATGTCTAAGAACACACCCACTAGTCTTCCAGTGTACCCCACAGTGCCAGGCCTTCAGCACCACCACTCACCCAGCTGCTAGAACCATGTCACATCTTCTGCATCACATCCTGCCAGTCTCTGCAGTGCTGCATGGCAGGCAGAGACATTGCAGCTTCTGTTGAAATGTAACCAACAGACAGAGGAGGCCATGAAGCTGCTCAGAGGGCTGCAGCAGCTCTGCTGTGAGGACAGGCTGAGAGAGTTGGGGCTCTGGAGCCTGGAGAAGAGAAGGCTTCCAGAAGACCTTGGAGTGGCCTTCCAGGATCTGAGGGGGAAGGCTGGGGAAGGACTACTGACAAAGTCTTGTAATGACAGAAGGAATGGGTTTAAACTGGCAGAGGGGAGATTGAAACTGGATGTTAGGAGGAAGTTGTTTGCAGTGAGGGTGGTGAGACACTGGCACAGGTTGCCCAGGGAGGTTGTGGAGCACAGAATCACAGAATCACCTCCCTGGAGGTGTTCAAGGCCAGGTTGGATAAGGCCTTGAGTGACCTGTGCTAGTGGGAGGTGTCCCTGGCTATGGCAGGGGGTTGGAACTAGATCATCCTTGAGGTCCCTTCCAACCTAAACCATTCTATGATCCTATGATTCTGGGGGAATTTCCTGGAAGTTCTCCAAAACTTACAGTTCCCAATTTTAATTTTTTTTTTCCAGGTAATAAAACTAAAACCTCAACTGAAAACAACTCAAAGCTGGGAACAAGTCCTAAGTGAAATGAAACCCCAGGATCTGTGAGCAGAGCAAACTGCCCTAAGCCTGGCTGTGCATTGTGCAGCACAAAGCTGCTGTTGCTGTGGCTGCAGTTTTGCAGATGCATTGGCACCTCATAGGAGATGAGGGGGGAAAAGTGATGCTGAGTGTTAAGTGACTGAAGGTGTTTTGAGCCTATACTTTTCTCTGTGTTCTGGAACAGGAAAGGAAACAAAGCTGATGGATGTTAGGAGGAAGTTCTTTACAGAGAGAGTGATTGGTATTGGAATGGGCTGCCCAGGGAGGTGGTGGAGTTGCTGTCCCTGGAGGTGCTCAAGAAAAGCCTGGATTAGTGCCATGGTCTAGTTGATTGGCTAGGGCTGGGTGATAGGTTGGACTGGGTGAGCTTGGAGGAATCTTCCAAACTGCTTGATTCTGTGATTCTATGCAGGGTAGAAACTTGAAAAGCTGAAGATGAAACTGTGCAAGGAGAAGGGGATGCTCTCAGCTGCCTCCCACATTTTCTGTTTATATCTTTCCTACCTACATTTGTGTTCTCATTCCTGCTTCCCCTTTAGCATGGGTGGCAGCAAGAGGAGATTTGCTGGGTTCAGGGTGCAGGATTCTCCACGGAGTGTCAGCCCTGCTGACTTCCATTGAGCTCTAGAGGTTTCCCAAAGCTGTTGGTCTACTGCTTGGTCATAAAATGGTTTAGGTTGGAAGTGACCTCAAACATCATCCAGTTCCAACCCCCTGCCATAGGCAGGGACACCTCCCACTAGAACAGGTTGCTCAAGGCCTCATCCAACCTGGCCTTGAACATCTCCAGGGAGGTGGTGGAGCACAGAATCACAGAATGTGATCTTTGATCACATTCTGTGCTTCTGTGCTCCACCACCTCCCTGGGCAACCTGTGCCAGTGTCTCACCACCCTCACTGGAAAGAACTTCTTCCTAACATCCAGTTTAAATCTCCCCTCTGCCAGTTTAAACCCATTGCCCCTCATCCTGTTATACCCACCAGGGCACTATAGCACACCTGGCAGGTCCTGCTTGTTCTAACATCCTCTTTTAAATCTCTCCTCTTCAATTTCTTGAGGACTGCAAACCAAATCCTTCTGCCTTCCTAGCAGATTGATAGAGATTCCAAGTAAGAACATGCACTTCAGTCATGAAAGTCATGGCATTTTGCTCTGGCCAGTGTTCACAAAGACAGGCTGTGAAACAATGGCACTAAGAGGAACCTGGCAGGCCCCTGAAGAAGCCCCAGGTGACAAGTTTGCATGACTTGCTGCTGCAGAATGTGTAATGTGGGTTACTTCCATGACTCATGTGCTGCTGCATGTTGAGAGAAACTCTGTCACCCTGCTTCCTCTTCCTGAATTGTGACACTCAATACCTTTCAGCCTCATAGAATCATAGAATGTCAGGGGCTGGAAGGGAAGCTCATCTGGTCCAGCCCCCTTGCCACAGCAGCATCACCCAGAGCAGATCACACAGGAACACATTGTTCTTGGTTCTTGAATGTCTCTAGAGAGGCACACTCCACAACCCCCCTGGGCAGCCTGTGCCAGTGCTCATCTGGCTGAAATATTATGATGGAAACCTGGGCCTCCTGGGGAGGAGTAATAAACTGCACCAGTACAGGTTGGGAGGTGATCTGCTGGAGAGCAGCCCTGTGGAGAGGGACTGGCAGATAAGAAGCTCTCCATGGCACAGCAATGTGCCCTTATGGCAATGTAGCTAAGAGGGCCAGAGGGACCCTGGGGTGTATTAAGAAGAGTGTGTTAAGAGGAGGTTCTTCTTCCTCTTTGCTCAGCCCTGGTGAGACCTCATCTTGAGTATTGCCTTCACTTTTGGGCTCCCCAGTTGAATAGGGACAGGGATCTGCTGGAGAGGGTTCAGTGGAGGGCTATGAGGATGATGAGGGGACTGGAGCACTGCTTGGTGAGGAGAGGCTGAGGGACCTGGGGCTGCTTAGTCTGCAGAAGAGAAGACTGAGAGAGGATCTAATAAATGTTTATAAATATCTGCAGGCTGGGGGTCAGGAGGAGGGGGACAGGCTCTGCTCACTTGCTCCCTGGGATAGGACAAGGAGCAATGGATGGAAGCTGCAGCACAGGAGGTTCCAGCTCAACACAAGGGACAACTTCTTGCCTGGAAGGGTCCCAGAGCACTGGCACAGGCTGCCCAGAGAGGTTGTGGAGTCTCCTTCTCTGGAGCCTTTCCAGGCCTGTCTGGATGTGTTGCTGTGTGCTCTGAGCTGGATTGTCTGGTCCTGCTCTGGAAGCAGGGTTGGACTGGATGCTCTCTTTGGGTCCCTTCCAACCCCTGACATCTGTGAGCCTGTGATCCTGTGCCCTCCCAGGCCCTACTGGCCCTCACTCCAGCCTGGGCAGCTTCTTCTGCAGGAGTTACTGGCACTAAGCCACTCAGCTGTGAAAGAGAAAGCTTTATGGCAGACACCTGATGGCAGGGTCAGCCCTTGTTTAGTTCAAAGTTAGGTTTATAAGGAGTTAACACCCAGCAAACTGAGGGGGTGGGAGATGTGCAGAGCAGAAGAGGCTGGGTCATGGTAGCATTCTGGTCTGTAAGGAGGCTGCCTAGGCCAGTTCAGATAAGCCAGCAAGATTCATGCTTAGAGCAATCAGAACCTGGAGGTGTGTTTGGGTGGCTGCAAAGAGCAGAGATGAGCACTCTCTGGGATCTCCCATCAGACACTGGAGCTGAATGGCAAGGTCACATCATGGATAATGAGTGAACCTGAGAGCAGGCTCTTCCATGCTGTGTTCAAAGAAAAAGCATCAGAGTATCCTGGAAGGCATGAAAGTCCAGACAGCAACTGAGTGCTGGGCTGCAGCAAGAGCAGTGTGGGCAGCAGGGCAAGGGAGGGGATTCTGCCCCTTTGCTCTGCTCTCCTCAGACCCCACCTGCAGTCCTGTGTGCAGTTCTGGAGCCCCCAGCACAGGAAGGACATGGAACTGTTGGAGCAGGTCCTGAGGAGGCCACAAAGATGCTGAGAGGGCTGCAGCAGCTCTGCTGTAAGGACAGGCTGAGAGAGTTGGGGCTCTGCAGCCTGGAGAAGAGAAGGCTTCCAGGATACCTTGGAGTGGCCTTCCAGGATCTGAAGGGGCCTACAGGAAGGCTGGGGAGGGACTATTGACAAGGTCTTGCAATGACAGGACAAGGGGCAATGGGTTTGAACTGGCAGAGGGGAGATTTAGACTGGATGTTAGGAGGAAGTTGTTTGCAGTGAGGGTGGTGAGACACTGGCACAGGTTGCCCAGGGAGGTTGTGGATGCTCCCTCCCTGGATGTGTTCAAGGCCAGGTTGGATGAGGCCTTGAGTGAGCTGTGCTAGTGGGAGGTGTCCCTGCCTATGGCAGGGGGTTGGAACTAGATGATCCTTGAGGTCCCTTCCAACCTTCCCATTCTATGATTCTATGAAGTTAAAGATGTGGTAGAGTTTTATGAGCTTATTTTCACAGGTCATTAAAAAAAATTAAAAAAAAAAAAAAGGAAAAAAAAGGAAATTCAGGAA
>VWZE01013647.1:362305-442569 GCA_013396675.1 Eubucco bourcierii
AAATATGGTCCAAAGGGATGTCAGAGGCATGCTCACCACTCACCAACATGCACTTCAGCTGTCACACAGGGCACGTGGCAGGAGCAGTCAATGTCTCTGTGTTAAGCTGGATGTTAGGAACAAGTTGTGCACCAGCAGGGTGCTGGAACACTGGAACAGGTTGCCCAGGAAGGTGGTTGGGGCCCCATCCCTGGATATATTCAAGGTGAGGCTCAACAGGGCTCTGGGCACCCTGGTCTAGTTGAGGATGTCCCTGCTGACTGCATAGGAGGTTGGACTGGATGAGCTTTGGAGGTCCCTTCCAACCCAGAGCATTCCACGATTCCATGGTTCCATGATTATGTGAGAATGGATGCTGCCCAAGTGGGCAGGACTGAAAGGCTTGTTTTACCCATAGCAACCCTGAGCAACTCCCAGCCTTAATGTAAACCTCTGTGGGATATAAAGTTTGTGTCCTCAACTCAGGACAGGCTTTCAGAACCAGAACTTTGTTTCGCACACCTTACGGACGCCTCTCAAACTGTCTAGTTCTAAGAGACACATGAAACCCATCAGAGTGACACTCATTGTGGGGACATGTCCTTCTGCCTTGGACCAGACCAACTCTGTGAGCCCCATCTGGTGCAGCTTTCATCCAAAGCTTGATTTTTATTTTCAGTTCAGTTGATGAATTTACTGTACTCATCTCAGAGTCATAGGGCATGTTAGCTGGATGGCTAAAGTTTCTTCAGAAAGGGGATTGTGTATTTAGAAGGATAACAGCAATATCCAGAGTGACATCAGTAAGGGTTATAAAAATAATCAGCAGAGTTTAGTTAAGGAATCCATCCACTGCCACACAGAAGAGCAAACAAGGAGTGGGAAGGTACAATTCCTCTGTGGAGGTGTTGCATAGCTGCCTCCCGCCGTTCCGCTCTCCTCGCTGATCACAGGGGCACAACACACCAATGGGAAGAGGCAGAGCTCAGTGATCAATAACTGGGTAAGTATTTGAAGGGCAGGAGGCAAGAGGACAGGGCTAGATAACTTTCACTGGTGCCCAGTGATAGGACAAGGGGCAGTGGGCACAAACTGGAACCCAGGAGGTTCCATCTGGACATGAGAAACTGCTTTGCTGTGCGGGTGCTGGAGGCCTGGAGCAGGCTGCCCAGGGAGGTTGTGGAGTCTTCTTCTCTGGAGAGATTCCAAACTCAGCTGGCCATTGTGGTCCTGGGCAAGCTGCTGTGGTGTCCCTGCTTTAGCAGGGGGTTTGGACTGGATGATCTCCAGAGCAGCCTTCCAAGCCCTACCATGCTGGGATGCTATGTTCATTAGGGCTGGCCACTGGATCACACATCACTTCAAAGTGGCAGACCTCTTTCACCCACCGAGTGGGCAAAGCCCAAGCAAATGTGGTCACTAAGCTCTTGCTCATCACTACAGGATGGCTCTGCCAAGGAGCATGAGTGACTGTGGTAAAATGTGCTAAAGAGCAGCATTTCAGGTGTTTTAGGAGGTGTACACTGTGAGCTGGGCTGTTTCCTGCTGTGGGGAAACCAGCATGCTTGCTCTCCACTGCATTCTCACCTGGAGACTGCTTGTGCCAGTTCATTCCTTCCAGTTAGTTCTTCCAAGTGGGGCAGAGGAGCCTCAGTCCCAGCCTCCTGGGGCAGGAGCAATGCGTGGCCAGGTCTTGTGGTGACTCTGCAATGTGGAGAAACTGGCAGGAGGATGAGCTCATGCTTGCTCTGCTTTCTGGCCTGGAGGAATGCAAACCCACTGACCTCACAGCCACGCAGACCTTGGCAGAGGCTCTTCTTCAGGCCACACTGCACGGAGCCCTTAGCCTGCACTGTGCAGAGATGGGCAGCAAGTGGTCTTAGGAGATGCCACTGTTGCATGGAGAATAAAAGCAAGCTCCTAGCTTTGGGCTCAGGAGCTGGAAGGAGATGGCTCATGGTTCCAGCCTGTATTAGGCTGTAATAGTGAGAAAAAACAAACAACTCTTCTTGCCTTTGACATTTTAAGTGCTTTCTAGCAACGGTGGATATCCAAACAAACCAACTCCTGTGGAAAATCCTCAGTGATAATACAGCCAGAGACAATTATAGACATGGAAAATAAACAAAACTGGCACGTTCTGGACATGCCTCTAAGGCCTGGTCATTTGCTCTGCATGGCCTGCAAGACAAAGGGTTCACAGATGGGCTACGAGAGGACATTTGTACGTAGAGCAAAATGAAAAACTAGGTCACAGTCAGAGGCACAATTAACACTTCTCCTTTAAGAACAAGTAGCCAGGAGTCATCATTATAGCAGTCCTGTGTCCAGCAGGGAGACTGCCCCCAGCAAGGAGAGCTGTGGGAGCAGAGGGGTGTGAGAGCAAGTCCAGGTTTTGTTTGCTTATTCTAGCATAGATCCTCCCTAGAAAAGCAAGGCAAAAAGGCTCTTTATTCCTGCAGAACTTGTGGTGTTATCCTCCATAACCTTCAGGAGGGTGGGGAGTTAATAGCAGAACCTTTGCACAGCTGCTCCCAGGCTGCCTGCCTGGGGCACTCCTCAGCACAGCCCTGAGTTACACTGCCCCCCCCTCCCCTCCCCAACCCCAAAACGCAAAGGGTTTGTTACTGCAGGAATAAATCCTCTTTCTTAGAAAGACAGGCACAGAATCTGGAGGGGGGGGTGTGGGGGTGTGGAGAGGAATTAAAAGGTTTGGTCGTGTTCCCACTGCAGCTGCTTGAAATGCATAAGAGTGCATTATCTAGGGAGTGTGACAAAAGCCTGACAAAACCTGGCAGTTTTAATTAACAGCTGTCAGGACCCAGTGGATCTCCTGAGAAGGCAGAGGGGTGACAGATCAGCCTCTGCCAGCATCTTGTGTAGATGCCTTCAAGGTAGTTAAAATCTGTGTTTAAAAACATACACTTACTCATCTGTACAGATCTGGAAGTCTTTCACAGATGCCCAGATTTGAATGTCTGTCTAAGATGCTTAGTTTAGCTCCCTGAAACAAGCCAAATCTGACACAAAAGTGATGAATTCTTGAACAAAGAGGTATCAATCATCACAGCCATCTGTGGGTAAAAAGAAGGGGAGAGTTTCACAATTAGCAATAAAAACTCACAGTTGTTAAGGTCTAATCTGTCTTTTTTAATTAGCCAGATGAGTTGGGAATTACTAAATGACCCCTAAACATGGTTTCATAGAGCCAGAATCATAGAATCAGAATTAGTCAGGGTTGGAAGAGACCACAAGGATCATCCAGATTCAACCCCCATGCCGTGAGCAGGGACACCTCACACTAGATCAGGCTGCCCACAGCCTCATCCAGCCTGGCCTTAACACCTCCAGGGAAGAGGCTTCCACCACCTCCCCGGGCAACCCCTGCCAGGCTCTCGCCACCCTCATGCTGAAGAGTTTCTTCCTAACCTCCAGTCTGAATCTCCTCATTTCCAGCTTTGTTGCATTCCCCCCAGTCCTATCACTCCCTGACATCCTAAAAAGTGCCTCCCCAGCTTTCTTGTAGCTCCCTTAAGATACTGCAAGGCCACAATAAGGTGGCCACAGTAAGGTGACCACAAACAGGTGCTGCTGCTGTGCTTTGCAGGGGCAGAGATTTCTGCAGAAGGATGTGGTATCTGATGGCACAGGAGGTGTCTTCAGCCTTACACTGTGCCAGACCTGGCTGCCTGTGAGGGAATGTCACTGAAATCCTGAAGCTACCAGTGAAAGCCTTTCACTAACTGCAGGCTGACAACAGGCACTTCTGCCTGGTGTCTCTGGTGGTGAGTGCTTAGCTGCTCCAGAGAGCTCCCTGTAAGAGGAAAGCAGCACATGAGACTATGCACTGTCACCTACAGCATAGCAAGTACCTCTGACTAGGCCAAACCTCATGGCATCAGCATCATCTGAGAGTCAGCAGCTGAGTTTCTGTGGGCATGTTTCTGCTTCATGATGGAGCAGTGCACAGAGGAGCTGGTCATGGGGGAGTTCTGATACCCCTCAGGGCATCCTTACTGCAACTGCCTTCTTGCTTTGGAAGAGGAGGCTCAGGGCAGACCTCATTGCTGTCTACAGCTCTCTGAAGGGACATTGTGGAGAGGCTGCTGCTGGGCTCTGCTCACAGGGAATTGGAAACAGAACAAGGGGGAATGGCCTCCAGCTGAGGTTGAGGAGGTTTAGATTGGACATCAGGAAAAAGTTTTTCACAGAGAGAGTGGTCAGGAACTGGAATGAGCTGCCCAGGGAGGTGGTGGAGTCACCCACCCTGGATGTGTTTTTTAAGGGTGGTTTGGATGTGGTGCTTGGGGATATGGTTTAAGGTGACTCTTGTAGAGTAGGGTTCTAGGTTGGGCTTGGTGCTCCTGATGGGCTTTGCCAACCTGGGTGTTGCTGTGATGCTGTGAGAAGGTTCTCTCAGTGTTGGAGCCCCTTTCCTTTGCAGAGGAAAGCAAAGCTGTGGTGGAACACTGGAACAGGCTGCCCAGGGAGGTGGTTGGGGTCCCTTCCCTGGAGATATTCAAGGAGAGGCTCAACAGGGCTCTGGGCACCCTGATCTAGTTGAGGATGCCCCTGCTGACTGCATGGTGGGGGGGGGTTGGACTGGATGACCTTTGGAGGTCCCTTCCAGCCCAGCCCATTCTATGATTCTATGAATTCCTCAGGCCAGCCTGGGGATCCTGCATCACAGGAAGGAGCCTTTGGGAAACAGCCCAGGCCTGTCTTCTGTGGGCTATGGAGGAAAGTTTGCCTGTGTCTCCTGACTGTGCAGTGATGTGCACTGAGCCTGGGTGTAGGCAAACACAGCAGAGAGTGCACCAGAGCAGAGAGGCAAGGTCAGCGCAGTGGGCTGAGGCAGCAGAGCTGAGCTTCAGCTCACAGCTGAAGAGGTCTGCTCTCTGCAGGCAGGGACAGTGACCATACCTGACTTGCACCACAGCTGTTTAGCCACTGGCAAGAAGAAAGAGAAAGCAAGCAAGTGAAAAGTCACAGCTTCCAGGTTACTACTTCAGTCTCTATCTCATCCCAGCAAATGAGTTCATGCACCCTCAGCCAATCACTTCTCTTTCATCTGCACAGCTGTTGGGATCCACAGGCTCTCCCTTCACACAGACACACACCCACCCCTGCCCTGCATGAACACCTCTTCTGCAGCTGCTAGGAGACTTTGGAGGCTGTGAGCCCATGGCAAAAAGTAGGTGGGTCTGGTTTCCCTAGTCATCACGCTCAGTATTACACATGCCATGATGATGAAGCACTGTAAATCATGAGTCTGCTCACATTCACTGATAAACTCATCATGCAAAAGCCTCTTTGCAGTAGGAATTCAGCAGAAGGCATTTTACATCTGTCAGAAATAATTCAAGGGTGTGGAGTGACTCATTTGGAACTGCATGAATAATCAAGACTTCATTTTCAGTAAGACAAAGCCATGAACTTTTGTCTGGCACATCAGTGGGGAACAGGTTCCCTCTGTCAGGGGTTGTCTTCAGGGGACTGATGCTAGCAAAAATACCAGGAGGAGGGAATTTTTTGTCCATGAAAACAGAGTGGCCACTTGCAGAGTGCAGTTTTGTGGGTGCCAGTATAGCATAGGTGTGAGACTGCACAGCTCAGAGTAGAAAACACAGCAAAGCTGGCCAGCCTTGCAGGTCAGAAGGGTCTGCTGTAATCACCTCTCAGGGGCTGTCAGCTCACAGTATTGCAGTGAATCCTCAGACTCCAAGCAGGCATGAGCTGGGATCTGCTAAGGGAAAAGCCCTTTCCCATCACTGGGCCTCCCTTCCCTGGGGAAGGCTTGCAGAGCACCTGCCCTGCAGCATGGCTGCAAACTTTCAGGCAGGTGACAGCAGGGACTTTTCTGCCCCAACAGCCTCCAGCCACATGCCTTTCCACGAGCACCTCCCCAAACTGAAGCTCTTTTATGAAGGGCTGGAAGTGAGTCTGTCAGCAGTGTCTTCCTTGGCATACCCAAGTCCTCAGAACACACACCTGAGCCTCTCGTGACTCTGGTGGCTAAATGGGCAGCAGGACCTCTACTCTGCCCTGCTGAGACCTCATCTTGAGTACTGCCTTCAGTTTTGGGCTCCCCAGTTGAAGAGGGACAGGGATCTGCTGGAGAAAGTCCAACAGGGGACTATGAAGATGATGAGGGGCCTGGAGGACTCCCTGATCAGGAGAGGCTGAGGGCCTGGGGCTGCTTAGTCTGGAGAAGAGAAGACTGAGAGGTGATTTAATTAATGTTTATAACTATCTGGGGGCTGGGGGTCGAGGAGCAGGGAGGAGGGGAGAGAGGCTCTGCTCACTTGCTCACTTGCAATGGGTGGAAGCTGCAGCACAGGAGGTTCCAGCTCAACACAAGGGGCAACTTCTTGCCTGGAAGGGTCCCAGAGCACTGGCACAGGCTGCCCAGAGAGGTTGTGGAGTCTCCTTCTCTGGAGCCTTTCCAGGTCTGTCTGGATGTGTTGCTGTGTGCCCTGAGCTGGATTGTCTGGTCCTGCTCTGGCAGGAGGGTTGGACTGGATGCTCTCTTTGGGTCCCTTCCAACCCCTGACACCCTGTGATCTGTGATCCTGTGACCTGCATGTGCAGAGAGGTGACTGGAAGAGGCTGAGGATTGTCAGTCAGGTCTTTCCCACCCAGACCTGAGGGACATTTTTTTCTACTGTACATATCCTACAAATTCTTTTTGAGATATCACTCCCTGGATTATTGTTAGCAGATAACAGGTTAGGTAAACAGCTAATGAGTGTAACTGATAGAATGAATCAGTTTGAGAAGCAGTTGAGGTCAGCTGAACCTTAAAAATAAAGGATTAAACTAAAAATCAAGGCATAAAGCTTTTGAGATTAGAACAGAAAGAAAAGGGAAATTAAATCAGCTAAGGTGAGTGTTTTAGTATTAGTCAAGGACTTGGATCTTTGACTATTTCCTTTGCCCTTGGCCAAAGGCTGGAAAGGTGCCAGCCACTGCTGGTTCCCACTTGCTGCATGAAAAGGAGGAGCAAGATTTCATTTGCTTTAATATATATATATTTTTTTTTGGTAGGCTGCAAATAAAGCAACCACAGGAGTTGTGCCAAAGTGAGCTCTTGCTTGCTGAAAGGTGGGATAAAGTTTTTTTGGCTGACCTGTGCTGTGATCCAGAGTCAAGGTACCCTCCAGAGTCAAGTGCCTCCAGGCAGCTGGAGAGGGCTACCAGGTGCTGCATCCCCTGTCACAAGAAACAGAAAGAAATGGAAAGAGAACACTAGAGGTTGGAAAGGACCTCCAGAGATCACCAAGTCCAACTCCCCTGTCAAAGCAGGATCACCACAGGAATGCATCCAGGTGGGTTTTCAAAGTCTCCAGAGAAGGAGACTCCACAACTCCCCTGGGCAGCCTGCTCCAGGGCTCCGTCACCCTCACCGTAAAGAAGTTTCTCCTTGTGTTGAGGTGAAACCTTTTAAACTCAGAGCTGAAGAGATCAGCAGAACTTGGCAACTGAAGCAAATGTAAGATGTGGCAAGAAAAGCTTTATAAGCTGAGAAGAGGCTGGGGAAAGTGGGCAAGTCCTGGTCCCAGAGGGGAGAACAGAAGAAAATGCACCCAGTGACAGGCATTAGCTGGCAGCCAGAGGTTGTCACTACACATCAGGAGCCTCCAGTGCAAAGTAGTGGTTATGTGGCAGGACAACCTGCCCTTCAGCTCTTCTTGCAAGGACACATAACCACAACTTCACCAGCAGCTTAGAGCAGTACTTGACCCCACCTGGGTAAGGCAGAGAGCAGTGTGGGCTCCTGTCCTGGAGCGGGGTGAGGAGCACAGAGGCGTGTGCTGGAAGGTGTGGCAGCTATGTGTGAGCTGCTCATGACTGTGCTGAAGAAATGCTGGTGAGACAGAGGTGAAGGAATCCAACAACTGGAGCACAGCCCATGCTCTGCTATCAGCTGAAGCTGATCTGCAGCTGTAGCTGCTGGTGCAGGCTGCTGGCAGGGAAATGCCCTTCAGCAGACATGATTTTGAGTCTCACCCAAGCAAGAGATGGACCTGCCTTGTTAGTGCCTTATTTATGGTACCTTGCACAGCCATCCAGTCCTTTCGTCTGACATCACAGAATCATAGAATCCACCAGGTTGGAGGAGACATCCAAGCTCACCCAGCCCAACCTGTCACCCAGCCCTAGCCAATCAACCAGACCATGGCACTAAGTGCCCCAGCCAGGCTTTGCTTCAACACCTCCAGGAAGAGCAACTCCACCACCTCCCTGGGCAGCCCATTCCAACGCCAATCACTCTCTCTGCCAAGAACTTCCTCCTAACATCCAGCCCAGACCTCCCCTGGCACAGCTTGAGGCTGTGTCCTCTCATTCTGAACCTGGGTGCCTGGCAGCAGAGCCCAACCCCAGCTGGCTACAACCTCCCTTCAGGTAGCTGCAGAGAGCAATGAGCTCTGCCCTGAGCCTCCTCTTCTGCAGGCTGCACACCCCCAGCTCCCTCAGCCTCTCCTCACAGGGCTGTGCTCCAGGCCCCTCCCCAGCCTTGCTGCCCTTCTCTGGGCACCTTCCAGCACCTCAACACCTCTCCTGAATTGAGATGTCACCAGCCAAGGCACTTCACAGATACTGCCACCCTCCTCTTCACCAGGCATCTCTGAAGCTCACCTCCTTGTCACCCACTTAGGAGCCAGGAAGGAAAGGCAGTACAATTAGGGGTTTAACTTACTCTGACAGAAAATGGCTAAACCTGAGACTCTGATAGATGAAATGCAGAATAAAACCAGTCTAGCACTGCTAAAGCTGAAGTTCTGCAGCTTGCAATGCAGGGAGTCTGTCAGACTGAAGCTGAAGCTGTGCAGGATCTGAACCCTCCTTTTCAGCCCTGTGAGTCTCTTTCCTCATTCTGTGTGCTTCAGCTGTGGGACACCAAAGGACCTATACAATCCATACATCAACCTGCCTGCCCACGGTGCCTCACTGCAGAGAGCAACCCTAAAATATATAGATGTTCAGTGCTGCACCAAAGCCAAGAAGGTTGTTCACCTTCTTGGCCTCATCAGCTTTCCCTATCCCCCTCGCTGCTCCCACAGCAGGGACTGTGAGGGGCTGGAGCATGCTCCCCAGTGCTCCATGGCTGGGAACAGGGCCTGGCACACCTGGGGAACAAGCCATGGGGGGCAGGGCCCTTTCCTAATGCCTGGCACAGCCCACCTGGGCACCACTGGCTTCTCCCTCAGCCAGAGTGAGGGACAGGCTGAGGTCACTGATGCTGGGCAGCTGTGAGCCTGGCCCTGTGTCCCACCTGCAGCACACAGGCACACTGCCAGCAAATGCTCCTGGGAATTCCAAGCAGGAGACATTTCCTGTCCATGTCATCTGGATTTGTGAGATTCTCCATCCCAGCCTTGGCCAGGGGCTTGCTGTTGGGCTTCTGCTGTGTGGCAACTTGGTTACTGCCAGGCAGGACTTTTGGCTCCTCAGGAACAGCAGCCAGACTTAGCTACTGGAAGCAGACATCTTCAGTGGGTGTCTACTGACTTTAGGCATTACTCTTCTAGCTGTTGTGTCACTGACCCTAGTGCACTGATAGGGAGGGCCACAAAGATGCTCAGGGGGCTGTAGCAGCTCTCCTATGAGGACAGGCTGAGAGAGTTTGGGCTCTGCAGCCTGGAGAAGAGAAGGCTTCCAGGAGACCTTAGAGTAGCCTTCCAGGATCTGAAGGGGGCTACAGGAAGGCTGGGGAGGGACTATTGACAAGGTCTTGCAATGACAGGACAAGGGGCAATGGGTTTGAACTGGCAGAGGGGAGATTGAAACTGGATGTTAGGAGGAAGTTGTTTGCAGTGAGGGTGGTGAGACACTGGCACAGGTTGCCCAGGGAGGTTGTGGCTGCTCCCTGCCTGGAGGTGTTCAAGGCCAGGTTGGATGAGGCCTTGAATGACCTGTGCTAGTGGGAGGTGTCCCTGCAGGGGGTTGGAACTGGATGATCCTTAAGGTCCCTTCCAAACTTACCATTCTATGATTCTGTGATTCTATGAATATCTCCAAACAGCCTCCCAGGGATGTATCTCCTTGCCCTGCAGTCCCCAGCCTGGGGACAAAGGGGCACATCAGGAGGAAGGGGCAGCACAAGCTGTACTCTGCTGTGGGGTAATGCCACGAGGCCCTTTTCTTGGAAACGTGAGCTATGTGCCAAGTGTGCTCATGGCTGCTCAAAAAGAGGATGCTGAGGTACAGTCATCTCTATTCTAAAGGCTGCTTATTGTGAAAGCTCACAAGTGCCATCCTGTCCTCAGTAAGAGGCCATCTCTGAATCATATCCTTCAACAGTTGTGCCAGAGGGAATGCAAAGGAGGTTCTCATCACTGTGTATATCAGTAAGAAAGTTTCCTGAGAATCACAGAATCACAGAATGGTAAAGTTGAAGTGACCTCAAGGATCATCCAGTTCCAACCCCCTGCCATAGGCAGGGACACCTCCCACTAGTACAAGTCACTCAAGGCCTCCTCCAACCTGGCCTTGAACACCTCCAGGCAGGGAGCAGCCACAACCTCCCTGAGCAACCTGTGCCAGTGTCTCACCACCCTCACTGCAAACAACTTCCTCCTAACATCCAGTCTAAATCTCCCCTCTGCCAGTTTAAACCCATAGTACTTGAGGGCTTGTGGCATTTCTCTCAAGAAGTCCTTTTGTCAGTGCTTGGAAAACTGCTGTAGCACACCAGGAGGAGAGCCTCTTGATCATTCCTTTACAGGAGTTTTGCATGTCCTCACCCAAGAAGAAAATGTGTATTGTCACAGCAGCTATCTGCCCTGTCCCCAGCTTTTCTGAGCTGGACAGGGCTGTGCCAGCTGAGAAGGGGGAAGCTGACCTTGCCTGGGGAAGTGCCTAACACCACAAGTGAACTCTTAATCCTTCAAGTGTAGGCACTAGGGGTGTTCTCTCGACTCAAGCTTGCACATCCTGTGCTGCTAACTTCTTCCAGGTTGACTCATAGTTAAAGCCAATTGTTGAAAGAGAGGAAGGACAAACCAAGTCAGCCAAAATGGCTATAGGAGGAAAAGAGAAATCAGTTTAGGAAATATGAATCACTCAAACTTCACCAAATTCCTGAATGGGGAAGCTGGGTCTCAACAACAGTGTCAAAGCTCTGTTCAGTGCTGGAAGCAAGCCAAGCCCTGTGGTTCCTAACTGGGTGTCTAACCACAAGACTTCCTGTCTCCATTTCACTGAAGATGCTTGCTCATCACTTCTGAACAAACTGTTACCCTCCTCTTTCTTGGTCACCTAACAGTGCAAAGAAACTTAGCTGTGTCTGTGGTGTCAGTGCAGTTTGTGCTGTGAGAACAGGCAGAGTCTGGCAAAGCCCAAAGTAAATGCAGGGCTGCAGCTAATGTTGTAGAGGGATGATTTCCTGGTGGGATCTGCTGTACAGAGGGATTACAGAATCACCTGCTTGGGTGAAAAAAAGGGATTATAGTGACTGCTTTAAAACTGGCTACTTGGCCTGAGCCAACAGCTTTACCCACTGCAGAGATCCTAAAGATTTTTATCTCAGTGGGTTTAAGGCATTGATTTACATCTGACAGTAAATTAAACTGAGATGAGTGATGCCATAACCATCTCCAGTTTCCTGCCTCAAGTCTCTTGGATGTTCCTAGCCCTGGAGGGAAAATGCTGAACAGGCCTTGCAGCAGCTGCTGACTCAGCACAGCTTACAGCCCAGCACACCACAGATTGCTGGCACTCACTTCAGTCTGCTGCAGCACTGAGAGCTGACTATGGAGAAATGTGTAAGACCCCAGGCACACTGCACAGGGCAATACCACAGCACGTTGTGTTTAATGGACAGAGCTGCAAAATGATGTAACTGGTTCAAAAAAGCCCCATAGTTTCACCTCTAACCAATGTGCTGGCCACTGCCAGGCATGAGCTTGTGCTGGATAGTGTGAAAAAGTCAGCTCAGTGCTCTGCAGCGATCAAAAACCCCAACAGATTTATCACTGGCAATGATCAGAGGACCAAACCAGAAGACATAATTATAGTGGAGCACAAATCCAGAGATCAGACACACACTGTGCATGGTTTGCAGTTCTGGTTGCTTTCAGTCCAACACATAAAGCAGAATGGGAAAAGATTCAGAGATTTAGAAGCCATCAGGCAGGGTGGCTAGGGTCAGAGTGCCTACCAAGAGAGGGGGATAGAACAGCTTAGGTTTGGAATGGTTTAGGTTGGAAGGGACCTCAGAGATCATCACAGGCAGGGACACCTCCCACTACAACAGGTCACTCTAGGCCTCATCCAACCTGGCCTTGGACACCTCCAGGGAGGTTGTGGAGCACAGAATCACAGAATATGATCAAAGATCAAAGATCACATTCTGTGATTCTGTGCTCCACAACCTCCCTGGGCAACCTGTGTCAGTGTCTCACCACCCTCACTTCTTCCTAACTTCCAGTTTCAATCTCCCCTCTGCCAGTTCAAACCCATCCCTCCTCCTCCTGTCATTACAAGCCCTTGTCAACAGTCCCTCCCCAGCCCTCCTGTAGCTCCCTTTGGATACTGGAAGGCTACTCCAAGGTCTCCTCAAAGCCTCCTCTTCTGGTTAAGAGCCAGGTTCAAGGCAAATCAGAGGAGGTCATCCCTTGTAGAGCAGCACCAGCCCTGCTGAACTCTTTGCAAAGAACATTTGCAAAAACACACACAAATTTCTCAGTGATTCAGGGGGAAAATGGACAACCACATGGAGCAGAGCCAGTGGGAATTCCCAAAGAGACCAGAATCAGCTCATAAAATCCCCTGAGCTGGAAATGTTGAGGGCTGGAAGAGTAGCAGGGGGAAATACAGCAGGTATGTTTGTAATTGTCTTACTGTTCTGTAGGTTGTGTCCTTGCAGCTGGGTTGGGAGAGAGGACATTGGGCTAACAGTGCCCTTGGTCTGTACCACATCGTGCACCGGACCACACTGTGTAGCTTTCCAGAGCCTGCTGTGTCCTGCT
Source organism: Eubucco bourcierii (assembly GCA_013396675.1). Taxonomy (NCBI): domain Eukaryota; kingdom Metazoa; phylum Chordata; class Aves; order Piciformes; family Ramphastidae; genus Eubucco; species Eubucco bourcierii. Next base: position 375,259 of record VWZE01013647.1, read on the forward strand.
CGTCTGGTCTGGCTGCAGGGCCAGCAGCCTCCAGGACAGGGATGTGGCAGGCAGCCTGTGGCCGTAGGAGCCTTGGGTGTGCAGCTCAGGCCACCACAGCACATGAATCATCGACTGCCTCACTGCAGATTCGCCGAGGCACCGAACACCACCCTCCACAAGGGCCACCACCGACAGCCCTGCTCTGCCTGCACGTCTGCAGCGCAGGCACTCAGCCAGCACCACCCCTGTGGCTCATCCACAGCTTCAGGCTGGGTCCTTAGAAAGACGCCAGGAACAAGGCTGCTCAGCAGCAGGCATCCACAAAGCAGCAGAGAGCAAAAAATATCTCTGGGTGGAGTTTGAAGTGTGAGAGAAGGGAAGAAGCCTGTTAGAACGAGCCAGCTGTTCACCTTGTGGCCTTGCTGAGGTGGCTACAGCTGCTCTGAAACTAAAGCTGTAGGGACAGAGCCACTGAATCCTGCCCGGGCTCTGAGCCTCCTGCCCGGGCTCTGAGCCTCCTGCCCACAGAAACGTAGCAGCTGAATGCTGGGCGAGTTCAGCCTGGGCTGCTGGTGAGGCAACCAGTGCCAGCGTGCGTAAGTGCTGTGCACCAGGTGAACCTGCCTGGTACTGGGCAGTGCCAGGAGCTTCCTGCAAGGCAACTGGCACCTGCCCAGAGGAGCCTCGGTGGAGGTGGCACTTCCTTGGTGTCCCTTGCACTGTTGGCAGGACCCAGTTCTCAGCATGCCTCCCCCTGCAGCCAGGCACAGAGGTGCTGAGAGCTGTTACTGACCAAAGCAGAACCCAGAGGAGAGAAGGTGACCAGGTACCAGGAGAACTGAGGCACTTCTCCAGCTGTTCAGAGAGCAGCCAGGTGCTTTCCAAAAGGCAGAGGGTTTCTTTCTGCAGCCCCTGTACTTCCACACCATAATATACAGTAATTCCACACCAACTCTGCCCGTAGCTGTGCACTGTGAGTCATGCCAGAGCCACACATGCCCGGGTAATGGTGGGCTGAGGCAGCTGGGCACTGCCTGTGGGAGCAGGAGAAGGCTGAGGGCCACAGACAGCCCCAGCACTGTCTCAGCTGTCACCGTGAACTCTTCAACCCTCACAGACGCTGAGCAGCTTCAAGCTTGTCCTCTCTGTCACAGCCTTTCTCTTTCAAATATGCTAGCAGGGGAGGGCTCAGCGAGGGCCAGGCTGCAGGCTGGTGGCACAGATGAAGCTGATCTGGAGCACCAGACACATGAAGCACTCAGATGCTGTCCTGTTCCACCTCCCAGAGACACAGCTCAGCTGTGGAGAGGCTGTGCTGCTGGCCCAGGCTGAGCCAGGATTCCCCTCTGGATCCTCCAGGTGCTCAGGCACAGCAGAGGGCCACAGGCTGCCCAAGTGTGCTGCTTTAAGGCTAACTGGAATATTTTAATGAGAAAAATTAGATTGTAGGCTGTCAAAAGAAAAACACTGGTGATGTCTACTTCACTCATAGGCTTGCTGAGAAGTATGAAAATAAGGACACAAAGACAGATATGAGAGAGTCTCTCTCTCTGTCAGAGTTGGTGTCTGTGTTTTCTCCCTGGGCTTTTGTGGCTGTGTAACCCAACTCATCATTCTGCTTCTAACCCCCCTTGCCCATCCTCCAAACTCCCCTTGCACGTAAGACAGACTCTGGGATAAGGTAGAGGGGTGGAAAGAAGGTGGAAGGGTGGTTGGGAGGCCCTCCTGNGGAGGAGTTCGGGGGGGGGTGGGGGGGGGTGGGGGGGGGGGGGGTGGGAGAGACCTCCCAAACCATCACACCAGGAGGAGCTTCTGGCTCCTGGGCTGGTGCCTTTGGTGAAGAGAGACCCTGTCCAGAGAAAGCGCTCACCTCCAGGTGCCCCACAAGGTCTGGCTGCTCCTGGGCATTAGTCACAAGAGGCTAACTCGAGGACCGAGGCTGCACCCACCCTGTGCCACCAGCTCTGGGTGAGGAGTGGGTGCCCACTGCCCTCGGGCAGCTCCAGAGTTGGAGCTCAGCAGATACTGTCTTTGCCAAAGGATTAAACTAAAGGAGCCTCTGGGTTTCTCCATGCCCCCAGCCCTGGGGCCCCATCTCTCCTTCATCTTTTCCTGTCCCTGTGGTATTTCAAGGCCTGTATTTTAAGCCCACTGGTCCCCTCGGGTACATCCCGGGCTGGCTGCACATTATGTGGTCTGCAATGCCACAAGGACCTGGGCTGCCCTCTGCTCGGCTGCGGAGCCCTGCACAATGCTGCTTTTGGTAGCGCGCAGGGCGCAGGCACAGCTGCTGGCGCCTGCTGTCTGCTCAGCCTTATTTTGAGGCATTCAAACTTAGCAGAGTGCCTTTTTTAGGCCCATCTGCAGAGATCAGGTGGTCACCTGTGGCAACGTGTTTATTCACAGGTCGCAGCTTTCAGGGAACAGCCCTCTCTAAACATAATTAGGGCTATTTAGGTAGCTGCTCACAATTACCTCTGGGCGCACACAAAACACCACATCCCCCCCTCAATGCTGAGCAACATCTCCTGCAGACACAAGGGTGAAAAGCCACAGGCAAGTTGTTGTCAAGTGCCTGAAGTTTTTGATGAGCCTGAAGTTAACGGGTGCTTACTTTTGAAGAGCTGCACATCTTGGATGCCCTTCCACAACTGTTGGTCTCCTCCAGCCTCCAGACTGCAGGCAGCTGTAGGAAAGCCTCACTTTGAGCATGGATGCGACACAGAAGGTCCTTCCAGCTCTGCTAAGTAAGCCCAGGAGGACAAGTAGGGACAGCTTCAGGGAGAGGAGGAATGGGATAGCCTTGGCTCAAGAGTGGTGAAGCCTGGAAGGTTGGGTGACATCAGCAGAGGACGGTTTTCATGTCATGCTGATCAATGTTCCTTTGGCGCTTCCTCCAGATAGAATCATACAGTGGTCTGTGTTGGGAGGGACCTCTGAAGATCACAGGATCACAGAATGTCAGGGGCTGGAAGGGACCCTTCAAAGATCATCCAGTCCAGTCCAACCCCACCTGCAAGCAGCAGGGACACCCTCAACTAGACCAGGTTGCCCAGAGCCCTGTCAAGTACTCCTTTTCCCTCTCCTTGCTGTCTCCTCCCCTCTTTCTCCTTCACTTTGCTGTTCCTTGCCCTCTTTCTTTGTTCCTTGACATTGGCAGCTGCTCCCCCTTCCAGCTCATTCCCACCGTGCCCCTCATGCAGGCCATCAGACCTCCCTCCTCCTGCCTGGCTTCTCCTTCCCTGACACCAGGCCTGGGGCTGAGTGGGATAAAGGGTGGGGGTTCTTCAAATTGCAACTTCTCAGCACGGGCAGGGTAGAAGAGTAGACACAAGGATTCATCTCTCCAGGGATATGACCATGTGCTTTGAATAAAAAATAAATACATCTTCAGGGGAATGTTCTTGGTGGCTTTGCCCCCAGCCCTTTGGTTTGGAGGAGAACAAACATGCCACCAGTTGGGAATGATGAATTTGCATCCCTCACAGAGACACTTTCAGCCAGAGAAGTTTTTGTAGGTCCAGAAAGAATGTGTGATTCATCCACACATGTAATAACACAGCCAAGAACTTTCCCAAGGAACTCTGTAACACTGCTGTAGGATTTTATTATAGCAGGAGTTTGGGAGTGATGCAAGAACCAGGAAGCTTACACATCGCTGGTAGAAACTTTGCATTCCCTGCATGTGTGTCATTGCTGCCTGACCCACCCAGAGATCTGACTGCCCAGGGAGCACAGAGCCAAGGCTGGAGAGATGGATCACACTGTGGAGACCTGAAACTGCTCCAGCCAGTGCTGTTCCCCCCTTCACAGACTGCTGTCACAGACACAATTGCTCCAACGGGGAAATAAGAAATGTGAAAGACACAAAAGCTGCTTCTAAAGAGACCCTCTCCCTAAAAACCTTACTACCTATTTCATAGTGTAACACCAGGCACGAAATTCAGTGTCAGTTTCATAGAATCAGTCAGGGTTGGAAGGGATCATCCAGTTCCAACCCCCCTGCTGTGGGCAGGGACACCTCACACTAGATCAGGCTGGCCACAGCCTCATCCGGCCTGGCCTTAAACACCTCCAGGGATGAGGCTTCCACCACCTCCCTGGGCAATCCATTTCAGGGTCTCACCACCCTCATGCTGAACAACTTCTTCCTAACCTCCAGTCTGAATCTACCCATTTCTAGCTTTGTTCCATGCCCCCCAGTCCTATCACTACCTGACATCCCAGAAAGCCCCTCCCCAGCTTTCTTGTAGGCCCCTGTAAGATACTGAAAGGTAATAATAAGTTTCCAGAACTACAGATGCAGATGTCACTGAAAAACAAAGGAATATTTCCAGGCAGAAAAAGGAGTCACCAAAAAACCCATGAGCCATGTGGGAGCCCTTCCTGCATGTCAGAGCCCTCCTGCTCTGCCAGTAGCAGTACAATCACACAGCAGTCTGCTACAACAAAATGCAGACCTTGTTCTGCTTGTTCTGCCTTCCAGAGGGTGGTTCAAGAGCAATCAGGCTGCCCCTGTACCAGCTCCACAGCTCTGCTAATGACACTGCTCTGAAATGGCACAGCCTGAGTCCTGGAGGAGTGTGAGGCTGAGGCACCTGCCAGCAGTGTCACAGGCACCACTCTTGACCAGGCTCTTCCCTCACCAGCTCCTGGTATAATTTTTAGACATTTTTCCCCCTGTTACCAGTATGTCTCATACAATCTATGCTTCATTTTCCTTCCTGCTGATCAGCCTCCTCTGCTGCCCAACCATCTAGCTCACGACAGTGGGCTGATGAGTGTATCACAGTATCACAGTATCACCAGGGTTGGAAGAGACCTCAAAGCTCATCAAGTCCAACCCATTACCACTGACCTCAAGACCAGACCATGGCACCAAGTGCCACGTCCAAACCCACCTTGAACACCTCCAGGGACGGTGACTCCACCACCTCCCTGGGCAGCCCATTCCAGCAGTCAATGACTCTCTCAGCCAAGAACTTTCTCCTCACCTCCAGCCTAAACTTCCCCTGGCACAGCTTGAGACTGTGTCCTCTTGTTCTGTCACTGGTTGCCTGAGAGAAGAAAGCAACCTCCCCCTGGTTACAACCACCCTTCAGGTAGTTGTAGACAGCAAGAAGGTCTCCCCTGAGCCTCCTCTTCTCCAGGCTGACCAATCCCAGCTCCCTCAGCCTCTCTCCATAGGGCTGTGCTCCAGGCCTCTCCCCAGCCTCGTTGCCCTTCTCTGGACACACTCAAGCACCTCAATGTCCTTCTTAAATTGAGGGGCCCAGAACTGGACACAGTACTCAAGGTGTGGCCTAAGCAGTGCAGAGTCCAGGGGGAGAATGACCTCCCTGCTCCTGCTGGCCACACTATTGCTGATGCAGGCCAGGATGCCATTGGCCTTCTTGGCCACCTGGGCACACTGCTGGCTCATGTTTAGGTGGGTGTCAATCAGCACCCCCAGATCCCTTTCTGAGTGCTTCCTGCTCAGGATTTCTCTGTTTGTCTGACATCCCCACACCAGCTGCCCTCTGAGCTGCATCCCAGCTCAGCACTCACACCTCTGCAGCCCCTTCCCCATGGCTTTCCCTTGCCCTGTGTGGTCACTGTGCAGCAGCCAGGCTGGCATTGCTGCCAGCTGCGGGGACTGGAGCTTTGCGACTGGGCAGCTCCTGCCACCATGCCGTGCCACAGGGTCACACAAGTGAGACCTGACACTAAGACAGACATGGGAAGGTGAACCCTGACGGTTTCCTTGGTGTTTCACTGCCCTCTGGACACCCTGCTGTTTTTCCTTTACGTTGCCTACATCTGGTTTCAGTGGAGAAGCTCTTTGGCTTCTGTCCTTTCTCTCACCCTAAATAATTCATTTTTGGAATTCCAACAAGGCCACTACAGAATGTGGGTTACAAAACTTACTTGCAGGCACAATGTGGCCCCTGCAAGGGCTGCTGCTGGTCTGAGCAGTGTTACCCTGGGTCCGTGCAAGCACCGGGGAGCAGAGCCTGGCCCAGGGTCCGGCCCAGTGGGTGCAGAGCTATGGCCTCATCTGGAGCTAGAGTCTCACTTCCAGAGCACTGCAATTTTCTCCACAATGATGTTATCTTTGTTCCCTGGTTCCTGGCAGCAGAGCTGCTCACACATGCTATTATCAGATGGCAGAAGATGTACGTGGAATTTGCTCTCAGAACATTTCTTCCATTCTTCCTCTCAGACTGAAGAAGTGCAAATTCAAGCTAAAAGCATGCAGTGACTCCAGCCCTCTCCCAAACAGGGCTGCAGATAGCTAAAAGCCTCTCAAATATTTCAGTTCCTCTGCCATTGTTTAGCTGCTGAGCACAAACTCTCCAGCCAGCAATGCAGCAGCATGTCTGTGAGGGCCACACTCCTCGGTGCCCCTATGGCAGCTCCCTTTCTGGACCAGCTGTTAACAAGCAGCAGGCATTGCAGGAAGGCAGAAAACTTGCACACAGCCTCTCCAGTAAGCTGAGGCATCCACCTGTGGCTCACAGCCAACTGCCAGGGGCTTGGCAGAGCTTGGAGCACTTGGTGGGGATCAGGATGAGCACATACATTCAAGGATCGGGCAAACAGACTGCCAGTATTGGTCTGAGCTCAGGAGCAAGGAGCTGAGTGTGGTGTTCAGCCCCCAAACAGAGGAGGCATGAGCCTGGCCAGCTCCACATCAGCCCATGTTTATGCTGCTAGGTGCTGGCACTAACCTGACCTTCCAGGGGAGCTGCTGTCAGAGGGAGTCACAACCCTTAGGTAGTGCAGAGGAGAGGCACTGCCTGCTTGCTTTGCTGCCTGCAAGGCTTTAAGTTCCAAGGTTATTTACAATAAATTCCTTCTACACAACTACACCTCCTATCCCCTGGCCAAAGATGGAGATCCTTTTCCCTCATCTGGAGGTGTCTGGGTTCCCAGTGTGTCTCTTCTCACACCATATGAGTGCCTGTCTGTGCAGCACACAGCCATGTCCCAGCTCAGAGCAGAGAGGCACCACACAAATGCTGCTTCGACTGCCAACACTCAGCTGCTGAAGCTGTACCTTTCATGTGCACCTGGCTGCACCTTCCACTGAAAAGAGTTCATGGCAGAGCCACTTTTGTGCCAACCATGGGATTGGTTCCTTAAAAAAAGTATTTTCCCTAAAGCCCCATGGAGATTGCAGCCCTAGATAACACACAGGCTTTGCTCCCCTGTCAGGACCACAGTGGACAGAGCTGAACCTCTGCAGAGGGCATGGATCACCCTGGTGTGAATGCTGGTGGTTGCAGATCCAGGGGATCTCCTGTGTGCAGGGCAACCAAGGGCAGAAGGAAAGAAGTTTTTGAATCTCTCTAAGCCAAACAGCTCCTTTGAGTTGGTGACATTTATTTGCCCTTTCCTTCCCTTGAAGAAAGCATAACCAGTAAAATTCCCTGGCATGTTTCTTTCCATCCTGAGGTTTCTTTGCCCTCCTCCATATAATCAGACCCCTTTTCACACATGGGTGAACCTAGAGAATCATTTAGAGTAGGAACCACATGAACCAGTTCACTGAACATCAGGTAATTGTGCCTTAGAGGCCTTTTTGAAGGTCAAATATTTCTGGGTAATTTTTCCATCTACTTTCTTTGTTAAATGAGAGCCCACTAAAACCAGTAAGAGCACAAAGTGGCTTTGTAAAGGTCTCTAACTCCACATCCCCAAGAATCCACTTGCCCTATACCCCTGCATGGTTTCCTCTCCAAGGTACCCAACTTCACAAGCCACCTGCCTGTGCCAAACCTGCACTGCTTGCTGCTGCCCCACGAGCAACTGAGGGTTCCAGCCACACAGCTCAGCAGATTCTTACACTTCCAGGTCACTTCCAAGCTTTTGCAACAAAAGGCTTGGCTTAGGTTTGCATCATGATACAGAAAACAATCTGAAAATCATCTCTGGGATGACAGGAGTGCTCACAACCTTGGCCATGGCTGCTCTCCTCCCGTGTCGAGCGCTACAGGAGAGGTCCCCTGCAGCTCTTCCTCCCAGCACTGTAAACCTGAGTGGTACTGCAGAAACTTTGTCTTAGTAAACAAGAATCTACAACCCTGACTTAAATGAGCTGACAAGTGTTACAGCCACAAGGTGCTCACATAGAACTAGACAAAACTAGACAAAGACCATGGAACAAAAACTTGATGTGCTTGAATATGCACAGTTTCTGCCAGAGAAGGAAAGAGATTTGGTTTATGCCAAGAGTGGAAGCAGGAAGACTCTGTTATATAGAAGTTCTATTTTAGGAACAATTTTAATTTAATAAACTGGACTTATTTTCCCCAAACCAACTCATAGTTGAGAACAGAACAATGCCACTCAGGCTGCAAATCTATAACAGCAAACCTTTTGTGAAAGCTTTTTAACCTTGCCAAGCCTGGGGCTGTCCTCCCAGCAATACCAATGAAGAACTGTGCAGTGGATCAAAATCCCATTCCAGTCCCAGTCTATCCCATCCCTGCTGCTCCAGACACCACAATGGCTATGCAGAGGTTGATTCCTCTCCTGCACACAGCTGTGGAGGTGTACAGAGATTTCCAGTCTCTGGCCAACAATCATCACACAGTCCCAAACATGACGGTGGTCATGGGCTGGCTGATGTGGAGAGGTGCAGGTGAATGGTCAGAAAATGCTGAAACAGGCTCAGCTTGGTTACAGAAAACAGGAAAACTGACAAGAAAAGGTGCTCCTGGGCTGGGGAGTGCTGATACCTTGGCTGCTGGCAGGAGGAGGGAAGCTCAAGGAATGCCACTAAACCAGACCCTTCTCATTTGTCACTGACATCAGGGGCAGCACCCACTGCTGCAGCCACTGCCCCCTTGCCTTTGCTGCCTGGTTTAAGAGATGTTTGCAGGATGCACAGCACCATCTGCAGCTGCAGGAAGAGCCAATAGCCCTCTCCTGCAGGGAGTGAGATGGGAGAACTCTGGCCAGGCTGGGTTTGGCCAAGGCATAGCAGGCCCCAGATGACAGCAACACACAATGCAGGATCTGCCAGCTGTGCTATAATGCCCAAGTGGGTATAACAGGATGAGGGGCAATGGGTTTAAACTGGCAGAGGGGAGATTTAAACTATATGTTAGGAAGAAGTTCTTTCCAGTGAGGATGGTGAGACACTGGCACAGGTTGCCCAGGGAGGTTGTGGCTGCTCCCTCTCTGGAGGTGTTCAAGGCCAGGTTGGATGAGGCCTTGAGTGAGCTGTACTAGTGGGAGGTGTCCCTGCCTATGGCAGAGGGTTGGAACTAGATAATCCTTGAGGTGCCTTCCAACCTTACCATTCTATGATTCTATGATTATTTATGCTGTGTTAACTGCTCCTCAGGTGTACCCAGTCACAGTCCCCTTTAACCAGCCCTTCGTGCTCGCTGTCTGACCTACCACACTGCTCCTTGTGCCTGCTTTGCTTTCTTGATGCAAGCCAAGCTTCACTTCAGCTGCACTCATCCTCCTTTGTGCCTGGCATGAAGCATTTCACAAGGTAGCACAGGGAGATCTATTTTGAGTCAATAGAAAATTCTATAATCAGAAAAAGAAAATCAAAACAACAACATAGAGACCAAAACTATTTCAGTATTCCCAGACTACAAACATGTTGTTTGTCCCCATTAATAGAAGCCTAAAAGGATGAGCTTTATGGTGTAACATTTGGGATGTTTATCTAACACAGATATAGCATTAGTTGAAGACACACTGCCCTTTCAAATCAGCTATGGTCAGTCACTGCATTTGCAGACTGCAAGAGAAAACAGGATTGCAGCAATGCTGGGAATTCAGTCAAGCCTGTGAGTATCAGCACTGCCTAAAGAGCACAGCACCCAGACACCAGACCTCAGCCTGCCCCCACAGCCTGTCTTTGTTTTGTACATGAAACAGTGGTTTGGGGCCGAGATGCAGCCCAAGCTGGAACAGCTCTGGTGGCATCTCCCCCAGGGAGACAAGCAAGCAGGCAGGGCAGGAGCCTGTACGTAGCAAGGTCTCTCCCTCTCCATCTCCTCTCCCCTTCTCTGATGGCAGCCCTGAGCTGGCACTGTCTGGCAAGCACGTGTTGCCTGTGTGAGTGTGGGTATCTTCAACGAGTGATACGTTGCCTTTTTCTGCTGGGATGGGTGCCAGGAGCTCTCTTTAATATCAGTAACGTTTCATTCATGATTTCAGCTGCTCGTGGAAGGAGCACAAAGGAACTGGCTGCCTGCAGGGAAAGGGCTCCTGGGGGGAGAGCAGCAGCAGACCCCAGAATTACTGCTGGCCAGAGAGCCTGGCGCAGAGTGGAAAGAGAGAGTATTAATTAGGATTAAAGGGAAGTAACTGGCTTAGTATAATATGACAGCTGTGCCAAAGAGACAATGCCACATTTTCTAGCTGCAATCCCTACTGTCAGATCTCTCTGTTATATTTTGGGTATTGGCCAAATCAAGCTGGCTGCAGAACATTCTCTGTTACTGTAAGTCACTGGAGAGGGGCAGAATTGTCTATATTTAGGCCACCAAGTCCCCCGTGTTAATCTCTCCTCCTCTTTGTTTTAGTACTCTGCTTTCTACTTTTACTTCACACATTCTGCAGCAGGTCTGGATGCCTGCAGAAGGCAGGCAGGCAAGCTGTGCTCTCCCCAGAAGAACTGATGGCCATGCTAGTCGTTTGCTTTCCAGTTACCTCTTTCCTCCTTTCTTTGTGTGTGGACTTTCTTACAAGGAAGGTCAGCAAAAACACTTCTGACCAGAAAACAGCACACCTGAAATGGAAAGAAGGGACACATCAGTTGGCAGTGGCAGAAAAGAAGGCAGGGAGTGACATTTGGAGTGCAAACTTGCCTAGAATTTCAGTCACACCTGCTTAAGATGATGAAGGTAGGTTTGACAAAGGAAGCAGAGGATCTGTGATGGCAGACACAGAGCAGAACAGGGCTGTTGCCAGACTGAGTCCCTTCAGCCTCCATCAGCTGGGCTCTGCCAAACTCATGGTCCATAGCACCACATTCAGCCAGAGAAAAGGTTTCCCCAGTAACAAGGATGGCAAAGCCTGGCTCCAGGTCAGTCAGGCACCCCTCAGTGCCAGCCAGTGCTAGTCCTGAAGCCTGATCTCTGTGACATGGGCTAATGGGAAAACCTTCTGTGAACATGACTTCAAGGAGAGGTGGTCTGCAGTATCCATCAGTCTCAGGAGAAGCCCAAAGGAGCACCTTAAAGTGCTCTTGTTCTGGTGGGACTGAGCCTGCCTGGCCACCTCCTCCCCAGAACAATAGGGCAGTTCAGGCACACTGGGGAAGGATGGAGGCTGCCACAGGGCATGTTGCTGCAGGACCACTCCAGCTCTGGGCCTGACTCTGAATCCTACAGGTTTCCTCAGAAGGAACTTTGTCTGGCCAGAACATTCTTCATTTCCTCCATCTCCCAGCTGTGAACTCAAACACAGTGGTGATGCACAGGCCACTCTCCTCTGCCACCCTCAAGAGCATGGGCAGTGACCAGGAAGAGAGATAGGGAAGGCAAGAAAAGGAGAAAGAATAGCTGTGGGACTAGGCATGAGTCCATCTTCCCTCCTGGACAGGAGGGGGTCTGCATTGTTCCCCACCTTCCCCAGTGCTGCCCTGAGAAGCTCCTCCAGCAGTGCTGGGTAGGCAGGTTTGCACTAAAGGACCTGGAGCTGCTGCCCCGGAGAGCTCCCAACAGCACAGGGACCTTCAGTATGCACTGCTGTTTTGCACACTCTCTGCCCCCACCACCTCTCCTCTTCCCAGCTGTGGCTGCTGGACACATGTTGCAGGACAGGAATGCCAGTGGAGCACCATGGAGGGAACATGGTTGGGAGACTTGGGTCCTGCCACCTGTGACCAGCAATCCCAGAGCCCTTTCCACGCAGGATGTGCTTCTGGTTCCAAGTAAAATGGGGCACAGTGATATTGCCCACTAAAGAGGAATCCACCAAGCACCACCAATGCTTTTCTCAGAGCAGGAAAGGCGTAGAGAGAAGCACAGGCAAGGAGAAGGGAAGAAGTGTCTTTGTAAAAAGCTCCAGGGCTGCTGGTGGCACAAAACACACAACCCCAGCCTGGGTCGGTGCACAGCCAAACAGCACTCTGGAACGACACAAAAGAAAAGAGGGAAGGTTAAGAAGCATCTCTGTGCAGTGGTGGAGCCACTCCTGACAGGAGCTGCCTGCAGCAGCAGGAAGGTAACTCCTGTTCCCATCTGGCCCTACAGACAAGCAAAGAGAGCAGAAAAAGCGAGGCAATAAGGCATTTTCCTGGGAGGAAGGAGCAGTAGCACAGCAGGTTTAGGACTACAGCACTGAGAGGGTCCTTGCAAAGGTGCCTGCAGGTCCTGAGTGTCTTTAACTTGCAGTGGGTCTGTGGGTGGCTGTGCTCGCGGTGTGACAGCAGGAGCAGGCTGAAGTCTGTAGCACTGGAGGTCTGCAACAGCTCCCTGGGTGCAACCCCGCGGGGTGCTGCGGCTGTGAGCTCTTCCTGGCACTGGAGGGACACGAGTCCTCCCTGCCTGGCCATGCCTACAGACAGATTTAGATCACCCTCTGTCACCCTGCACAAGACAGACATTCCTGTGAGGATTTATTTTAGACACCTGGTCCTCCCTGCAGAGAGAGGCGATCGCTGAGCAGGGACAGGGGTGCCACACGCCGCGATGCCATCTCCCTTCCAGCCACCTCACTTCTGGGCTTACACCAAGAGCATGAGTGCCATGACCAGGTTCTGGGCTGAGGGATCACCACGGGGGACCCAGCACCCACCTCTACCAGACAGAACACGGCAGTGGGAGAGGCAGTGACATGCAGGATGGAAGGGAGATAGTCTGGGAAGGGTGGGCGGGAGAAATTATTTCAGAGCTGGGGCTAAGTTAGTAGAATCTGGCTGTCAAACAAAGAACTGCAGTGTTTTTAAAATTCTGCTTGTTGAATTAAGTCACTCTGCTGCCAACTGGATTACTTCAGCTGGCTGAACAACCTGACACCTCCTTTTAGCAAAGAATTTGCTGCCATGACCCCCTCGGTGCCGGCATGCCTCCCCATCCCTGCTGCCGCGCGCGGGGAAAGGCAGGCCTGCGGCTCAGAACAAAGCCCTTTTATGGGAAACCTCCTCAGCACCCAGGAAAGATGTGGAATGGAAATGAAAACACCAAACACTTCTGGTTTGAAGCCCAATAGGATATGGAGTGGTGCTTAGAGCCTGGCACTTTCTGCCTGCTTGTGTTAAAGAGCAAAATGTGCTCTTTTGCAGTGAATTTGAAGCGGAAGAACGGGTTGGATTATTGGATATTAAAAGGTGCTTTTGGAGCATGAGGCTTCTCCTTGGTTCTAAGAAAGCTGCTTATAGAAACACTCAAAGTCAGCCTGTGAAGTCAGGTAAGGGGCCTGCCTTCAGCCTCGGTGTGTGGATCTATGCTGCAGCAGCACTCACAGAGCAGAACCCAGACCAAGGTGCCAGGGTTCTGGGTGTGATTTCTGCAACCCAAACCCCTGCCCAGGAGCAGTTTCTCTGTGCTTTATATAAGGGAGCAGATGCAGAAAGATTATCTATGCTACCTGTCAGGGACTCCTGGGAAGCTTTTTATAGGTGCCAAAGCAGTGGCTTAACCTGAGGATCCATGTCTGCTGAAAGGAAGCAGCTCCTGAACTTCACCTTCGCTGTCCTGGTTTAGTCATTTTGCAGTCTGAGCAGAGCCATTCTCTCCCCAAACTCCCCTGCAGACAGGCTCCAGCTCTCCTGGAGCTGTGACAATGGGACAAACACCGAGTTCTGGAAAGTTAAGGCACCTTCTGGCTTCCTCTGTGGTACCTCCAAAGCGCTGTGACTTCTTTTACCTCCAGGACATGAAAAGCTCAACATGAGCCTGCAGTGTGCATGCACAGCCCAGACAGCAACTGCGTGCTGGGCTGCAGCAAGAGCAGTGTGGGCAGCAGGGCAAGGGAGGGGATTCTGCCCCTTTGCTCTGCTCTCCTCAGACCCCACCTGCAGTCCTGTGTGCAGTTCTGGAGACCCCAGCACAGGAAGGACATGGAACTGTTGGAGGGGTCCAGAGGAGGCCACAAAGACGCTGAGAGGGCTGCAGCAGCTCTGCTGTGAGGACAGGCAGAGAGAGTTGGGGCTCTGCAGCCTGGAGAAGAGAAGGCTTCCAGAAGACCTTGGAGTGGCCTTCCAGGATCTGAAGAGGGCTACAGGAGGGCTGGGGAGGGACTATTGACAAGGCCTTGTAATGACAGGTCAAAGAGGAATGGGTTTAAACTGGCAGAGGGGACACTGAAAATGGATGTTAGAAAAAAGTTCTTTCCAGTGAGGGTGGTGAGACACTGGCACAGGTTGCCCAGGGAGGTTGTGGCTGCTCCCTCCCTGGAGGTGTTCAAGGCCAGGTTGGAGGAGACCTTGAGTGACCTGTTCTAGTGGGAGGTGTCCCTGCCTATGGTAGGGGGTTGGAACTAGATGATCCTTGGTGTTCCTTCCAACTTAAACCATTCTATGATTCCATGACAGCTCTACCAGTCTCTGAGGGTCTTTTCAGCCCTCTGAAATCCTGCTGCCTTCTTGCACAGAAACAAGAACAGGTGTTTCAGTGTTAAACACCTGGATGTCACAGGACAGCATTAAACAGAAGACAGCATGGCTAGGAAGAGCTCCAGCCCTTTGGAGGAACATGGCTGGAAAGTGCCTTAGCATTGTCCCCCTGCCCTCTAGAACCTCTGGAGGCCAGCTTGTGCCCTGCTATCAGGTGCTGGTCACAGGGACACTGCAGAGGGCTTGGCACCCTCTTTAATTCTGTAATTTGAACGTATCTGCTTTTGCACCTAACACAGACAACTGTTGTTCCAGCAGCCCCTCAGGACATTATGTTCTCCAGAGAAAGGCTTGGGGACAAAGAGCATCTTTTGAAGGCTCTCATTACTTCTGTGCCATATTTCCCACATCTGATAAGCCTATCTGTGAAGCTCCCAAAGGAGATGGGTATCTCCTCTCACACAAAGAGCTTTGGCTAACATTACTTCGATACCAGCCTTTTGCGATACGTGTCTGTAAGCAAAGAACTACTTAAGTGCTACCCTTGAGGAGACACTGCCTTATTGTTTCCTCATCTCTCTCATTTTGACTCTAATGAAGACTATTTTGTGTATCAGCTCTGCCCTTATCTCACTGCAATGCTTTTTTTCTTTCAGTAAGCAGTTATAGTTCTATTTACTGGTTACTGCAATTAACGGCTTCGAATGCATCTCCCCTTGGAATCAGCACAAGGCCAGAGGTATTTTACATGAAAGAATCATTTATGTGATTTTGTCAAACAGCACAAAAGGCATTTTGTGGATTTTTGGATTTGCCTAAGCCCTGTGGTTTTTATATTTCTTGATAATGCTTCAGGGTAGACCAGAAATTAACAACTGTGCCAGCCTGAACTCCAGGTCAGGGTCTGTAGACATAGGTCTGACCTTGTGCTGAACCATATTCCTACCACTCCCCAGAATCACTTCTGACTTATCTAGGAGAATCATAGAGTGATAGAATCATAGAATGGTAAGGTTGGAAGGGGCCACAAGGATCATCTAGTTCCAACCCCCTGCCATAGGCAGGGACACCTCCCACTAGTACAGCTCACTGAAGGCCTCCTCCAACCTGGCCTTGAACACCTCCAGGGAGGGAGCAGCCACAACCTCCCTGGGCAACCTGTGCCAGTGTCTCACCACCCTCACTGGAAAGAACTTCCTCCTAACACCCAGTTTCAATCTCCCCTCTGCCAGTTCAAACCCATTCCCCTTGTCCTGTCATTGCAAGACCCTGTCAATAGTCCCTCCCCAGCCTTTCTGTAGCCCACTTCAGATACTGGAAGGCTACTCTAAGGTCTCCTGGAATCCTTCTCTTCTCCAGGCTGCAGAGCCCCAACTCTCTCAGCCTGTCCTCGTAGCAGAGCTGCTGCAGCCCTCTGAGCATCTTTGTGGCCTCCTCTGGACTCGCTCCAACAGTTCCATGTCCTTCCTGTGCTGGGGTCTCCAGAACTGCACACAGGACTCCAGTGCTCCACATGAACAGTTTTCCAGTGATAGAAGTGGTGAGTCAGGATGGGCAGGTTCTACCTAGGTTATAGCCAAGTCTCTGTAAGGGCTTGCAAGCACAAGTGGAAGAGGCAGCCATTCTCCTCACATAGCAATGGTCTGTGAAGGAGGCTGTGACTAAGAGGACAGTTTGGCTGGTGACAAAAAGGTTTCCACAGGAGCAAAGCCTCTCTGGCACACCACAGCCCCACCAGGGGAGATGAGATGTGCCCACAGCCCCTCACGCTCTTCGCACAGACAGAGTCAACCTGGTGCATCAATCCAGAGTCCAAGGTGTTCTCTGTAGGCTCATGCCCACAGGCAGCTCAGCCTCTGGGGCTCACTGCACCTAGGTGTCCAGGCCATCAGCCCTGTACTCACGGGCACTGCCCCATCACAGCCTGCAGCAGGACACTGGGGACATCCAGGGCAGAGCCATGCCATGTAGAGCAGAACCAGCAACAGGTTCTTGGTCTCCTGCACTCTCCAGGCTCACCTCAACAGGCTGCTGTGCCCTCAAACTTTTTCTTTAACACACAGTTGGAGCTCCATACGAAAAGGGAAAGGAGAAAACACTCTACAGTGCTGACAGAAAATATCTAAACTCTGCCTCAGAAGGTGTCTGAGACTAGGCTAGGCTAAGCTTATCATGACTCTTAGATCTCTGCATGTGGTTCGTCCCAATGAAGAATCTAGGGCTAACCACAGCAGAAGGAGAAATAGCTGAGGACACAAAATGCAAGAGGAATGTTAAGCATTCAACACTAAAATGCAATATATATATAAAAAATTCTGTCAGTGTTTACTGCTACAGTCCAAGAGCATCCCTGGGTTTGGGTTTTGTTCTATATTTCATGCAGAGTTCAACAATAAATACTCCACCACAAGAACTTTGTTTGAAAGCTCAGAAATGTTTAAGGCCCCTCAAAGAGAGTCTAAACTGACTTCTCAAAGCAAAGAGAATCTAAACTGACTTCTCAAAGCAAAGAGCCTCTCACAACACTCACAATGCAGTGAGGTTGCTACTGCAGGTCACAGACTCGCAGGGTACCTGCAGAGCCTGCTACACAGAGTGCTGCTGCTCAAGAAATGGCTTAGGGAAGAACAAACCTGTGCTGGTTTGAGGCTAATTAGAATATTTTAATGGAGAAAATCACACTATAGGCTGTGAAAGGAAAACATCATGATGTCTACTTCACTCATATGCTTGCTGGAGAATTGTTTGGGAACACTAACCAAAACAATAGATAAGTGAGTTGCTCTCTGTTGCTTGCTTGAGCAGGAGCTGCTGGTGGGATCTAGCAGCTTCCGGGCTCTGGCTCCTCTGCTGATTAATCCTCACTAACCACTTTTCTTCTAACCTCCCTGGCTGATCCTCCTAATTTACCTTGCACGTAAGGCAAACCTTGGGGAAAGGTACAGGGGTGGGGAGAAGGTGGAAGGGTGGTTGGGAGCCCCTCCTGGGGTCTCTGATTTCTGGGAGGGGAGTTGTGTTGCTGTATTACCTTTTACTTGTATATTTCTGTAAATATTGTGTATATAGTGTAAATATCTGCTGTACATTGTGCTGAGCTGTAAATAGAGCTTCATCATTTAACTTCCAGCCGACTGAGTGCTAGTCTGGGTCATTTTACAAAGTGTGGGGGGGTGGGGGAACTCCCAAACCTTCACAAAACCCATGAAGAATTCTTTCAGGGGAGCTACCTCAGCTGTTCTCATCCACCATGGGTGATGCCCAGCATGGAGCAAGCCTGAGCACACAGGACTCACAGCTTCTTTGGCTCCTGGCAAGACTGCACCATCTAAAAGAAGCCGGGCTTGGACTCACCCAGAGAGGCTTTATGTGGCCACATCCAGCAGGATCAGGAGCTGCTCTAGCTGCAGAGACAGCTGGTCCACTTTCATGGCACTTCTTGAACTCCCATTCACAGCCCAGCTGCAATCACTCCCATCAGCCCTGGGTGGGGAAATGTTTGAGTTCAGCAATTCATGCAGAACTGTCACCATCAGCTTTGCTCATTCATTAGTGGCACCAAGAACAAGAGCGTAGTTGTGCTTCAGTTCTGGGTGGGCACCACTGCAACCAGCACATGGACACTGTGACCAGCTCCACTCTCTGGAACCCTGCAGGGATCTCCAGGACAAGTTTCTCTGAGCAAGGTAAGAAGCCCTTCAGAAAGGGACCCTTCCCCTGTTGCCCTTGTCTCCTGTTTTGTTAAAACAGGAGTCTGAAATGGTGGGGAGCAGAAGCAGGAATAATTTTGGGGCTTTTCCCCCTAGTTTAAGAATTTTTTAAAGAATGTGAAGTCTGTCTTGATTTGCTAGAGGGTCTCTGAGGGCCCTCAAGGATGTTGCTGTTCCCATTGCCTCCTTGGTAATTGTACTGACATTTAGGACTGGAATTGCTCATCTAGAAATCATAGAATCATGGAATCATAGAATGGTAAGGTTGGAAGGGACCTCAAGGATCATCTAGTTCCAACCCCCTGCCATAGGCAGGGACACCTCCCACTAGTACAGGTCACTCAAGGCCTCATCCAACCTGGCCTTGGTGACCTGCACTATTAAGTACTCATATATAAAATGAGTATATAAATGAGCTATTATCATCCAGAATACAAGGCCCCCAAACCACACACCTTCCTGCAGTGGTTAAACCTGTTCTTTATTTACCAAAAGCCCAGCTCATTCCTCCCCTCCCTGCACAGTTCACACAGGGAATGCTCACTGGTGACTCACATGGAGCTGTACCCCGAGCTGGGGCACTGCTGATGCCAACCAGAAGGGCTGGCAGTGTCTGTCAGAAGCGGCATCAGGAGGATGGGTACAGCCCTGCCTCAGGTTTGCAAACCTCCTGGATGAAAAGAGAGAAGATATGAAAGATGTTAAACTATTCACAGTGAGGAGTAAAATGAATTTATTCCAATGAGGAATAGCTGTCCTTAAAAACCAGGTACATATCTAATGGGTCTGAAAGGCCTCTACCCCTTCCAGAATGTGCTGCTGCTGGCAGGGCTGGGACTCTGCCTGGTGTCACCACTAACACCTGAGACAGCTAATCCTGACACTGGTTTTGTGCTAATGACTGCACCAAGATAACCAGAGGCCCTGGCACGCTTCCCATTTAATTCAATTAACTCCAGCCAGGCCCCTGGTGAGGGCACCAGGCAGAACTAGAGCAAGCCAGAGGCCAGATCCCTGGACTCAGATCCCACGCACCACGGAAGTCCCCAGTGGCACTTTCCAGTACGGTTACCAGCAGCCTAGCCTGCTGCTAGCTGCACCCTCAACAGGTTATACAAAATGCTGCAAGAATACAATTTTTTGGGGGGTCAGAAAATGCTCATCTTTTGGCTGAGCAAACAGAAGCAACTGATTTCAGGGTGTATTTGTGGTGTTTACTCTGAAGCACCCTGTTACATGTCGGTTTAAGCGAGCGGTGTGCAGCACCTCCTCACCCACAGGAGCTGTAGAGCCTCCAGAAGATGCCTCGGTGGCCAATCTGTTCAGTGCACCCCAGGAGCTGCTGACCTCTCCTTGGGGACCCTGATGCTCAGAGAGATTTAGGTTCCTGAAGTATTAGCTGAAAAATGCAGTTGGAGAGGGAAAAGACTTGAAGTGGAAATTGATTTTGAAGGCAGTTCAAGAAGCTGGACGCTGTGAGTCTGGAGACAGACAAAATGTTTCTCTTAAATAAAAAGAAGATTCCTGACTCTTGTTTGGACTTTTATTCCCACCAAACTTGGTTGTTTGGTTTGTTGTTTGTTTGGGTTTTTTTTTCTTTGGCTTTGAGATGAAAACAAAAGGAATCTACCCAAATTTCTCATCAGACAGACACCTAATTTTATTCATTTCAATTTGATTTTGCTCTTTTCAATTCCAGGTCATTTCTCTAGAACACAAAGTGCAGAACCAGAGGGTGTAACACCAGCTCTCTGCTGCCATATACTCACAAATCATCTGATTTCACACACACCAGCTTTGTGCAAACAGCAGTGAAGAGGAGGGGGAAAGCAGAGCCTGGTGCTGGTGTTTGTATAGATGGGGCTCTGCATCAGGTCTGGGCAGCAGTGCCAGACCCGGGACAACCTGAGCCAGACCTAAGGAATGTGCAAATAAAGCAATCTTGGTCAGAGCTTTGTGAAGCTCTCCAGGCCCTGTCACAAAGCACCCACAGCTAACTCAGCAGGTGGGATGAACTGTGTGGTGGGACACTCCTGGCTGTAGTGTGCGAGGGGAGGATGCCCTGTGCTGCACAAGGAACCTCCATTACAATGAGTTGGTCTGCACCCAAGGAAGAAAATCAGCAGCCCTATGGACCTTAACCAGGCAGGAGTAGTCACATGTTCACTGCAGTCAGCAACTCACCATCTTCACACCCTGCTGGCACAGATCAAGTTCATAGTGCAGCTGTGCCAGAGCAGACCTCCTGTCAGTGCAGGCAGGGCCAAGAGTGCACAGTGATCCCCCCGGGAACACTGCCACCCTGCAGGGTATTTAGCAAGCCAAGCTGCAGGGCACAGCCTGCTCTTGTCCAGTGGATGGAAAACCCTGTCCTGGGCTCAGCTCATCAGGTTACACTGCAGAGGGGATGCTTTTGGCAGCCCCCAGCCCCAGGGAGCAGCGGCAGCACAGGAGCACAGCCCCTGCAGCTCCTCCACACAAACTCTGTCAAACAGTCTCCCTGCGATGCCTCACAGAGGCGCTGCCTTCTGTCAAAGCACTGAGCACACACTAACAACCAAACTGTCAGGTCCAGCTTAGAGAAACGTCAGGAAGGTTTTGGTTTAGAACCTTTGAATGTTGATAAACAGGAAAAAGTAAATTAAACTGGGAAAGTTAAGCTGCAAGGACAACTGGCATATCCCCTCAGTCGATACAATGTCCAGGTCTGTGTGACAGCAAAATCAAAACCACTTCCCAAATATTTGCCTTTTACTTTAGAATGTTCTGCTGCTGTAAGCCCTGATGTGCTGTAACACATTTGCCCACTCACATTATTCAGCTCAGAAGTTTTGAAACAGAGGTTTGCATAGATGCTTCCTCGGTGGCACTTTTGAAGTGTTATGTCTGGGATCACTGGTAAAATCCCTAGAAGTCTGCAGGCTGCCAACATAAATAGAAAGTATATTTAAGGATGGGGGATTATCCCTTCCTTGACAGGGCTGTGCTACATAGCAGTAGCTGTCATACACAGTCTGCTGTCAGCTCCTAGCAGCAATTTTGTTTGAAGTTCAGTCCAGCACAAATGATGCTCAGACAGGCTTTTTTTCCTGGAAAACAAAGCCTTCAGACCTTTAAAAGGAGCTGCGAGGACTCATACGTGACCACCATCCTGGATGTGTCTGTGTCTGTGTCCAGACACCAGGGGAGATTTCTAAAGCTTCAGAGAGTTTTGTTTCCTGTGTGGAAAACCTGTAATGGCAGTCCTGTGATCTCTCAGCCTGCATGGGCATCCCCCAGTGTGGCTGAGAGCATGATGAGGAAAGGTAAACTCAGAGCTAACAGGACAGTGTCCTGCCTGCAGGTTCAATGGAGATAATCATCCTCTGTGAGTAAAGCTCAGCTGCTCTGTGTCAGCACCAGGCTCTGAAGCTAAAAAATCTGTGCTGTGGGTCCCACTCCTCAAAGACTGTGTTTAAATAAGCCTCTATGTGGAATGCAAGCTTCTTCCATTCCATGGCTCCAATGGATGGAGGTGCTGAGTGCTCTTGGCAGGACATTGGACACTTGTCTCCCATGTGCTCACATCCACATGTTCTTCCAGAAAAGAGAAAACCTGGGGACCCTGGCCAGGCACCACTTGGACTGGAGTGTAAAAACCATGAGGGATGAGGCAGAGAGAGAAGAGCCCTGCAGAAATACCTGAGGTGCTATGAAGCAGCTTCAGATTAAATTCTGCCCCCAGGACAGGCTGGGCTGGCACTGGGGTCAGGAGCACGGCTGTAGGGAGCAAAGTGTATTAAATCCAGAGGAGCTCTGGGCTGCAGCAGCAGCAGGACAGAGCTGAATCTGCTGCTGTCCTCTGCTCCAACTCCTCCGTCCCAACGTATCCCAGGGGACATACAGTGGATACCCACAGGCAGCTCCTGCCCAAGGGATACTTCTATGCCTCCTCAGAGGCATGGGCCCAGAGCAGTGCATCTCTATCATCCTCAAACCGGCAGCCTTCTTCTTTTAGGCCTGTGAGGTGGTGACACCTAACAGACCTCTGTTAAACAAACCTTTAGCTTTTGTCGGCCTAGGGAGTGGCCGAGGTGAAACCATCCCTGACCAGGGCTCCTGCCTGTGTGGGTCATGGTGAGGCAGCAGGATGGCAGTAAAAAAACCAGTGTGAAAAAGCCAGGGCCTTTAAAAGCCTTTCCCCATGCTCCTGCTGGGTGTCAGGTTATAGGAGCTAGCTAATCCAGCCGGAGCAGCTGCGGAGCCACGTCTAACAGCACGTCACCTGCTTCACAGAGAGAGCTGACAATAGTCCTGGCATGGAACTAAAATTAGAGCTTTAATTGAGCTCTGCAGTCACTGAAATTGGTGACAGCTCAGCAATTCATATCCCTGATTTTTCTTGACTGAAATAACCATAAAACTATTTCCCATTTATGCCTCCCCCCTGTTCCATGAGGAAAAGCCCTGGCAGTGTGGCACACCTCACACACGTGAAGCCTGCCTGGCACGTCTTCCAGGGCTCTGGGTGTTCCCAGCAGCTACTGTAGCAGAGACAGACCTGGGAGGGGATGATGTGTCCACAAATCAGCATCATTTTCCAACAACAAGCTGTTATAATCAACAGCAGGGCATGGGAGCTGTCATTAACCGTAACCAGAGTGGGCACAGATACAAGACACAGAATATCAGAAAAGGACAAAAAAATCCACATGCAGGATGAGGATGGAGGGGAGAGGGAGAGGAGGAGGGAGAGGAGGAGGGAGAGGAGGAGGGAGAGGAGGTTATCCTTTACATGCTGAATCTCCCCTGCACTGGAGCTGAGAGCTATTTTTAGTGCTGAGTCTGAGATGGAAGGAGCTATTTGTTCATTTACTCAGGCCATTCAAAAATGAGAATTCAAGAATCAGAGAGAAGGAGCAGGCTGCAAGCTACACACCTGTGAACACACATCAGGTGTGTGCAGGAGGAGCCTCATCTGCTGTCCTGCTGCTAAGGCTGAGATGGGATTCCCACTCCAAGCGCTCTGCTCCACAGGACATCCTGCCTCAGGCACAGCCTGGTTCAGATGCTGGCTCCAGAAGTGACCTCCTTTTTCTGAATCCATATTTCTGGGATGTGGTTCTGGAGACAAGTGAAAATTAAAGGAAATTTTCAGATTTCTGTAATTCTTAGATAATTTCATGCAACTAATTCTTCACATAACAATTAGCATATATAGTCTAAAAGATACTAAAAATAGTATTAATACTATTTTCAAAAGTCCTTCCTCCCCAGGAACTGGGCCACCTCTAGAGCCAGGTAAGTTTTCTATTGCATTGCTACCACCTTCTGCTGGGGTGTCCACAGCTGCAGGGCAAGACAGCAGCAGGGCCCCCACAGTGAAATGCAGTTGTGTGATGTCACTTGGTTCTATGTGCAGGTGAGTCTGGGTGGAGGTCTCAGGCTTGTGCTGCTGCTTCCAGTGACACAGGAAGATGCCCAAATTAAGAAGACAGGAAGCAAGAGCATCTCCTCTAAACGCCAGCTCGGGCTGTCAGCAGAAGACAGGACCAGCCTTTATGAGCACATCTTGCAAAGCCATCAGATCTGTTCAGGTAGGCAACAAGATCTCTCGAAAGCATTGCAAGCCTCTCCCCTGACCTCACCAGGGAGCATCACACCTTTCGGGCAGAGGCAAACGCCCTACTTAACTGTACCTGTTTAAGCGTGCAGACTGCGGGTGCTGTTGTTCCAGATCCAGAACAAGCATGCCTAGGACTCTGATGTGACAGTATCAAAGACACAGCGCTGAAGCAGGCAGCAGCGCTCCCTCGGCAGAGCAGCTGCCTGAGCCCCGCCGTGCGGCGCACGGCAACGCGCAGGCTCTCGCTGCAAGCAACCTGCCGCTGCCCTTCTGCCTGCGGCGCCTGCGATTTGTGGGAGATTGCTGCAGGTTATTTTTAGCTCATTGTTCTCTGCGCTCGGAGTTTCTGATCCATAAATACAGCTCCTCGAGGTGGCACATTTGGAGAAGCCACAGGGTGCTCCTGCTTCCACTGGCACCTGACGCCCAGCCAGTCCCTAGCCCTCCTGTCCTCAGCATCTGCCTTGCTCTTGCTCTGGCCAGCAGTCTCCGTGCATCCTCTGGTCCAGGTGTTGCCCGTGGCTCTTCACAAGTCTCCCGGTTCTGCCGTGACCCATGTGGCAGGAAGGGACAGGTATGAGACCTGTTCTTCGTGTCAAGTGGGATCAGAGCCTGGGCATGCTGGGCCCCTCCAGCGCTGCCCTGGCAGCCCTGTGACTGCAGTCGCATGCAGCTCTTCTGCTGCTGGCCGTTGCCTCTCTTCCTCCTTCCCTCCTACACTTGCTGCAAGCACAAAATGTTCCCAGGTTCCCACAGCCATTCCCTGGGCTACGCCACGTCCATATGCTGCTGTCCCCTCTCACATGCCTTTCCAAAGAGCCAAAAAATTCCCTGCTTGAAGACACCCTTCTTTGTGCACAGCCCATCCAGCAGAGCGAAGAAACTTGACCAAGAGGGCCACAAAAACTCATCTTTGCTTAGCAAGGCTTCACCTGACATTCAGAGGCACCAAGTACGTTATTTTGGGGTAACATAACCAGTTCTATTTCTAACATGGCACCCCTGACTTTCTCTGAGGTGAAACCTTTTGCTTTGAAATTCTCAGTTTGCCAGGAACAGAAATGCCCTTTGATGTTCTATGACAGACATCCATTCATCCCACCATTTTCAGCAGCATTCAGGGCTATGATCAGAGGGCTCTGACTTTATTCACTGAGCCATCAGGTTCCTGTAGCTCTCCCAGTGCCCTGCTGTGGGCTGCATGGATCTGACAGCCTCTGAGCCCAGATCTTCAGGTGATGTCTCTGCCTCCAAGGAGACCATCATCAGGTGGACCAAAGGTTTAGTTTAGGCTGGCTGCAAAACATAGACCACTACCAGTGAGTGTTTTGAACAGCAGACTTTGATGCTCCCAAGTGATGGCAAGTTCATGTTTTAAGGTAGCATCACATTCAGCATCACAATCACTGCTTCAAACATCACCAGGTGTCCCCTGCATTGCCCCCACACATAGGAAGAAGCCTGACAGCTCTCCGAGGCACAGCCAGTGTAAAGATTTGTGCTCTGAATGAAAGCTTCAGCTTTGGGCTGGAAATGTCTTCTCCTGAGCAGCAGCAATTGCAGCTCACATCACAACATCCTCATCCACAGCTGAAGATCCCATTTTGAGAGTGACTGAATGCTACAATCCAGAACTAAACACTCCTATTCACAGCTCCTCTCCCTTCCTGTCTCTTAATGCACAAGAATTATCCTCCCAAACAGCTACTTCTCTATCAACAACAAGCACAACATCTTTCCAAAGGCAAAGGGGAAATCCCTGTAAGTATTTCTGGTGCTACTACCAGCCAGAAATAACAGTAATCTGATCCACGAGTCAATTCCATTTCTGTTGCTGAATTCTTTTGTACAAATGTCTTTGCTTTGAAAAGGTTTGGCAACAGCGAGGCACAGCCTAATTTTGCTCATAAGGTGTGAATCAAAGATGATTTCCAAGTTCCTGAATCACAGAAAGGAAGTGTCTGTAGCCTCCCTTCTCAATTTTGTCAGGAGAAAACATCACAGTTCAGCTATTTCAGATGCAATTTCAAACCTACTTGGGGCAGCCCTATAGATCCCCACCTCCTGCCACCATAAGACTTTCCTCCAGCAAGGTGGCCAAATCCAGAGTCTCATTCTGGGACCAGGGAAGCTTTCAGCCTTACTGAAACCCTCTGTCATTAACAGGCTGCATTACCATGAGCAAAGTTTAGTCTGCAGTTTTAGAGAGCTGAGTGAATTATTAATTCAGCAGAAACCAACAGCTGTTCTGTGAGAGAAATGGGTGACAAGGGCAGAGCCTCAGGGAACACGTGCAGCAGTTTGGCTCTGCTTCCTCCAGTCCCAAAGCTTCTGAGATGCTGCTCATAGCCACCCTGGGTCAGCAGCTAGGCTGCAGAGCTCACTGACAAACACCAAGGTGATGGGAGCTGCTTTCTGCCCCAGCTCTGTAGCTGGCCAGCCTGGCTCTGCAGCCCCCAGGACACAGGGACTGCCACCCACACCTCTGTGTGCCGGGGCCAGAGCTGCTGCCAGCAAGCACTCCCCTAACATTAATCATAGAATGGTAAGGTTGGAAGGAACCTCAAGGATTATCTAGTTCCAACCCCCTGCCATAGGCAGGGACACCTCTCACTAGCACAGCTCACTCAAGGCCTCCTCCAACCTGGCCTTGAACACCTCCAGGGAGGGAGCAGCCACAACCTCCCTGGGCAACCTGTGCCATTGTCTCACCACCCTCATTGTAAAGAACTTCCTCCTAACACCCAGTCTAAATCTCCCCTCTGCCAGTTCAAACCCATTGCCCCTTGTCCTGGCATTTAACCTTTCACCTCTTCTTTCACTGCTTGACAACCCTGATCTCCAGCCTAGCAGGGACAATGCCAAAGGCTGGGAGTCTTTGATGTGCCTTTACAGCACCACCACTCATCACTTTCCAGCCTGTAACAGATCATTTCATTGCCCTGTCCTATCATAGGTGACCACCACCAGATCTTCCTTTCAACAGGTCCTAAGGGTCTACAGATCACAGACTCACAGTGTCAGGGGCTGGGAGAGACCTCAAAAGCTCATCTAGTTCACAGCCCTCTCCCTAGCCCACTAGAGCAGGATCTCCTATACCAGATCACACAGGAACGCATCCAGGCGGGTTTTGAGTATCTCCAGAGAGGGAGGCTCCATGACAGACATGGTGTAAAAATTAAACACACTTGTTTGGAGTGGAGGTTACTCCATCTCCCAGTCATCTGTGGGATCTGGCCAGTGAATGTATGGTGAATTCTCCCACAAAAGTCAGCATCAGGCATGTCTGATCTTGTCTAATTATTTTTGAACACTGCCACTCCACAGCCTGACAGTTAATCTTCTGCATAGCTCCATGGTAGATCACAGCCATTTGTCAAACCAAATTGTTCCCTGACAGGCTGCAGAGACATCTATTTGCCATCTGCAACCTATTCCTCAAATTTTGGCACATATTTTTCAGTGCTTTCTTTTGAAAGCTGTTTCAGATTTCCATGGGTTTCTTCATAACCTCTACTAGCAAGGCCTCATGTGGTCTGATTGTCGACAGCTGCACCAGGAGAAGTGTTTTGTGTTTCTTTTGTTGTTCCTCTTGCTGCACACATACAAGTTCCTACATTAAGGGCTGCTTGGCTGGAGAACGTGCTCCAGGATGTGGAAAGCAGATGATGTCTTCCAAGAGTGGCTTATCGAGGGGGTCTAATTGTTTGTTAGTTTTACAGAGGTAGCTGCAGCTCCACACATCAAACCCAGCAAAAGGCATCTGAGCAAACAGGTGTGGAGCTCTGAAATCAGAGATTATTGCTATGCAAGCACAGAGTTCACCAGCAGGACTGTATGTAGTGTGTTCAGACAAAATCCAGTGCTAGTGACACTGGTCAGAGTTAGGGAAACTTGCACAGTTGTATTTTCCTGGCCTCAGGGCCTAGCAGGGTCCCTCCCCCTGACAAGCTCCCTATGGATGGACCAACAGGTAGGGTGGTTATCAGGGGGAGGCTGAGAGAGGCTGTGGGACCTCTGATCAAACCTAATTAGCAAATGGGGCCACAGCTGCCTTTCCAGCCCAGAAGCAGAAGAGCCTGGTACAGACAGTGTCTGTGTCTCCAACCTACAGCTCAGCTATGCTGTGACTCCTGCTGTCCTTCCTTGATGTTCCCCATGTCCACAGAAAGTCTCGCTCCAAAGCAGCCAGACACCTACCTAGATGCAAAAGCCTGCCTTGGCACAGCAAAAGCCAACACTAATAAAACACACAGGTCCTGGCCTCTGTGACTCTTGAGACCCTCTGCCCACAGTCTCACTCACTACAGTGCCACAGGAGAAGTACTAAGCTGGACGAACTTGAATCTCTCCTTTCTCATTTGAGGAATTCACACTTCACTTTCATGCTAAACTAAAATCCAGTTAAATAAAATAAAAATTACTGCTGATTATTTCTTGTTTCCAGGTAGGAAAAGGACTGCAAATACCTGCAGAAGATGTGGTGTTTGATTGTACATCTAGGAGATGTGAGATTGTGGTATCAGTAGTGTGGTAATACTACTACTTTATTTACAAGGTCCTGCAATGACAGGACAAGGGGCAATGGGTTTAAACTGGCAGAGGGGAGATTTAGACTGGATGTTAGGAGGAAGTTCTTTCCAGTGAGGGTGGTGAGGCACTGGAACAGGTTGCCCAGGGAGGTCGTGGATGCTCCCTCCCTGGAGGTGTTCAAGGCCAGATTGGATGAGGCCTTGAGTGAGCTGTGCTAGTGGGAGGTGTCCCTGCCTATGGCAGGGGGTTGGAACTAGATGATCCTTGAGGTCCCTTCCAACCTTACCATTCTATGATTCTATGAATACTATCAGTATCTTACATTCAGGCCCACATAAGTGGGCCTAGAAGAAAGCATGTCAGGTAGTGATAGGACTGAGGGGAATGGAACAAAGGTAGAAATGGGTAGATTCAGACTGGAGGTTAGGAAGTTCTTCAGCATGAGTGCAGTGAGACACCAGAACAGTGCTCAGGAATGTAGTGGAAGTCTCATCCCTGGAGGTGTTTAAAGTCAGGCTGGCTGAGGCTCTGGACAGTCTGATCTAGTGTGAGGTGACCCTGCCCATGGCAGGGGAGTTGGAGCTGGATGATCCTTGTGGTCCCTTCCAACCCTGATTCTGTGAAAGAGGGAAAAGGCTAGGGCTAGGCTGTTCTGTCTTTTCTGGCAGGCTGAACTCAAATCTGTAACATCTGTTCACAGAGCTTGAGATGAGCTCTCACAGTCAAGAAACACGAGCACAAACTCTTCCTGACATCAGCACAGAACAGCAATCAGTTCAGCTTTTTGTGGAAGTCTAAGAATCCAGACACTGCTGATCTTCCCTGAAAGCACAGAACACCAATGTGTTTTCTCTGCTGTCAAGTCACTCTCAGAGAATAATTAGCACTTTTTACAAGTATTCTAAATGCTGAAACCTTTGGTTTGTTTTTTTTTTCTAGAGTTAAAATGTACACATTATCCTTTAGGAGCTCTTCAAACTGGCTGGTACTGGCTTTATATAACAAGTCTCTACAACTACCTGAAGGAACATTGTGGAGAGGCTGCTGCTGCTCTCTTCTCACAGGTAACTGGAGACAGATCAAGGGGGAATGGCATCAAGCTGGGGCTGGGGAGGTTTAGATTGGATATTAGGAAGAAGTTTTTCACAGAGAGAGTGGTGAGGGACTGGAATGAGCTGCCCAGGGAGGTGGTGGAGTCACCCACCGTGGATGTATTTAAGGGTGGCCTGAGATGTGGTGCTTAGGGATACGGTTTAAGGTGACTCTTGTAGAGTAGGGTTCTAGGTTGGACTTGGTGTTCCTGAAGGTCTTTTCCAATCTGGGTGTTTCAGTGATTCTGTGATCTCAGGCCACCACAACTGGCACTCAAATGGTGAGTCTTAATTCAGCCTTTTATGAAGAAAAAAGAAAATACTGCCTTTTGAACATGCACTAGCACTATTAAAAGTATAATCCAAAGGGCAGAGAGTAGGATTTTAGGTTAGAATTTGCATCCACAGCTGGGTTCAGGGCTCACATCCCTAGTGGCAGCCCAGGTGTGGTCGCAGAGGGCCCCAGGTGCTGTGCAGGGCTTAGCTCTCATTTACCTGCAGCCTGCACTCACCCAGAAACCCCCCTTCAGCTCTGCAGGATGCAGTGAGTTCAGCAGCAGTGCAGTGGCAAACCCAGCAGAAAGCCTCAGAAGCAGGCACTACCCAGACCACCTTCTGCCTGCTTCTGCAGCTCTGCCACAAGCACTGCCTGCAGCCCTCCGAGGAACTCCCGCATCTGCCACATTCCCGCAAGGGGTGCAGGCTAGAGCCGGGCCCAGCTCCTGGTGCTGCTCCGCGCCCTGTGCCCGCACGCCAAGGTCCTTTGCTGTCCGTGCTGCTGCTCTCAGACCCTTTGTCTGCCGCGTCCCTTCAGCCAAGGGCGAGTGGGGCCTGCCCGGTGCCCACCGCAGCGAACTGGGCTTGAAGTGGGGGGCACAAAGGCTCAGGAAGCACAGGAGGGGGAAAAAAAAAAAACAAACCACCAACCCCAAAAAAAAAACCCATACCGAAACCAAAAACGGAGGGAAGTGAGTAAGAAAATGCCAGAGAGCAGCAGGCGCCAGCGCTTGGTCGCTCCGTGTGCGCGGGGAGAGCCGCCCTGGCTGCGGGTGCCTTCTGCTGGTCCAACAGCAGGTGGCGCCAGGTTCGCAGCAGCTCCGGCAGCTCTCCGCGGCCCGCAGCAGAGCCAACTCCGCACCGAGGCGATGCCCTCCGCGCCGCCGGCGCTGCCGCCTGTGTTACCGCTGCGGGGCTTACACAGGGACCTGGCATTCTCCGAGACTTGCAACGGATAAGGACGTTCAACCACAGCAGCACCTTTCCTTCTGGGCAGCTCTGGGAAAGGTCTCTTCCGTCCTTCGCAGACGGTCCCCAGGCTCGCACTGCACTCAGAAGCTCAGGCACAGCAGGAGGCAGCTGGCCTCAGGAGACTTTGCTGGCCACCTTCAGAGGGACACATGGGTAACGACTGCATTGTGTGTGAGCACTGAAGGCTACAGCAGCCAGAGGGTTTCATAGGAGCTGAAGGTCAAGGACCTGTGGCCAGTCTCTCAACCACCACTCACAGATTTGAGCCTGCACCCCGCATCTAACAGCAAGAGAGGAGAGATGAGTGGGATGCTGGTACTCACCTGTACCTCTGGGAGCTGGGAAACATCAGCAGCACATGGGGCAACCTTTTCTCCTCCCTTATCTTCGTGTGCTGCTGCAGCTGATCCCAGCAAGGCCCTGCACAGACACAAAAGACTTTCCTGGTGTGATGCACCACAGGACCAGAACTACAGGTTGCAGTTTCCTCAAGACATGGCAGCCAGACCTCCTGCAACAACAGATGACAAATTAAATGCTCCAGAGAGTGGAAAGCAAAATTAGGCTACCCTCTCTTCTTTGCTGTCTTTTTTGTTTGGTTGGTTTTTTGTTTGTTTTTTTTGGGGGGGGGTTTTTTGGGTTTTTTTTTGGTGGGGGTGGTTGAGTGGGGTTTGGGATGTTTTTGGTTGGCTGTTTTGATAACACACCAAGCACATCCTGCTGCCTTCTGCTGCACGCCTGGCTGTGGGCTTGGCTTTAGGCAAGAGTAACCACACACTATGACTGTCAGAGAAGGACATCTTCAAAGCTAGGGTCCAACCTGTTATTCTCTGCAGACATGGACTGCTGTATAAGCAATACATAAAACCATATTCTGACTTTAGATTCTTTGAAGAAGATTTCATGCTATGCAAGTAGGAAAACTGAGAATATTGTAGAGTTACATGAGATGCTGGAGATGATATTTGCCAGCAAGGTAACTCAATATACATCTATTCTGGCATTCAATAATTCAAGAGAGGCCCCCAGCAGTGAATTACCAGGTGATTATCTCTCAGCAGCAGCTACCCTCAGTCACAAGAGAAGAGCCAGCAGCTGCAGACAGGCACTGGCCACCACACATCACATCCTTACTGTTGGGTACCAAAATACAAGCAGGCAGAACTGACAGCAGGACTGATCTGTAATTTCTCTGAGCAGTAGTTAACAGGAGAAGGGATACTAGACACCCACCTCTGAAGATGGGGGCTTTCTGCTATTATCCTAGTAGTGACTGACTTTCTGAATTAAAAACCTTACCCTGCCCCCGATCCTGCTGAGATAAAACTGTCTGATCAGACAGGAGCTGTGCTTCAGCTCTAATGGAGCAAAAATCTAGGTAAGGACTTGGATGTTTGGTCTTTAATGAATAGAGGCCAACAGCTGACAAATTAAATACTTCAGAGAAGTGAAAATTAAACAGTCCTGCAGTCACGAGCGTTGGCATATGGAGAGCTGCCACAGAGCTAAGAATAGAAGTGTCTACCGCAGCAGAGAGGGAGGTCCCAGCGTCCTGGAGCCAGCCATACATCTGGGCCCTGGGAAGGCAGCCACGAGGCAATGTATGCTCAGCAGCACACACTTGCTGCCTTCCTGCCAGCTACTCATTCTCTGAAACCACAGGCTGAGGGCAGCAGCCCACAGGAGTCAAGCTGTGCTCTGCCCACCAGCCTCCTGTTTCCCTGTGGGCACAGGGAGGTCCTTCACCAGCACGCAGCCCAGCGGTGCACCACTGCTTCACTTGGGCCACCAAAACCTGACAACTGGCTCATTGGTAACACCTCTGCATACTCTGGTTACTTCAGGTACTTATGAAGAGCATAAAACCACCTCGGGACAGTCTTCTTTGCTCACTGCTGACCCCTGTGTGATCTCGTCATGCACAGTGGAGTCACAGTGCTGAGAACTGGGAGGAGAAGCAGGGTCACTACGTGGAAGATGAACAGAACAGGCAAGGCAGTATTACTCACAACCAGAGATGAGGAATGATTTACAGACAGGTGGTTCTGAAGTGAGTCAATAGTGCTTGCATAAGGTATTCACCTATCAATGACTGATAGGGGAAAGCGAATCAGGATGGTGGAACTGCAGATAGACAGCAGCCAGGCCACTTCCCTTCTGCTGTCCACAGAAAACCACCCAAGCAGAGGCAGGAAGACCAAAGTATATGATGTGCTACAGCAGCCAGCAGCAAGATCAGGTAGACATTACACCACCCAGGAGAAGCACCCTGGTGTGAAGCATGCATCACCCCACACTTGTGGCTGTCTTGGAGACGACAGACAAGGTTGATTCACAGCACTCCTCCCAAATAGTGCCCTACACTCTGTAATGCAGATAGCTGACAAGAGATAATGGGCACTAAAGAGCAGAAGTGATATAAAGCACTAAAGAGAAGAGGGAGATAAAGTGCTGAAGAGGAGATATGCATGAGTGCATGCACACAGAGATTGGAGCACAAGCTCCAACAGAGAGTACAGGCAAGCTATGCCAGCTTCAGCACTGAATCACTGCTTCTCTTCCCCCAAAAATCTGGCCAATGTACTTCTGGAGGCTGTCAAAAGGTACCAGGCTGTGGAAAGCTTTTGGCTGCATGACTACTGAGCAAGCTGGGTTATAATAGTCAAACTGAGGGGAGACAAAGCAACTTTGCTGCCCTTGAGGGCCCTAAAGAGGCAGGGAGAAGCTTTTGCTCCCAAGGAAGCGAGAGGAAGAGAAATCTGAGGAAGCTTCTTGGCTGTCTGGTTCTGCTGCCCACTTGCAGGGCTATTTGCCTACTCCAGATGATGGACCCCTGTTTTGGGTGATGACTACAGAGGGGGTGATTAGGCAGCCTTACCTCATTGACCAGAAAAAGACCTAAGTGCCTCAGAGTGACTGAAGGGGATTTCTGCCCAACTGTTTCTTTCAGAACACTTGTGCACACATCAGCCTTAGGAGCTATCAGCACCTTCTCCTCAGCTTGTGCTTAACACAAACTGCTTTTCAGTTGAGCTTGATACTCACTGCCTCTAAGGATGGTGAATGCACCCAGAGCTTTTCACTCCATGTGTGTGCTCCACTGAAACCTGGTCTTTTTTCCTTCAACTGTAGGCAGAACCAACCTCAGGAAGAACAGGCCAGTTCTCTTTCATGTTTCAGGGTTTTCCTGGTCAGAGCTGTTAAGAACAGAAGCCAAGAGACCCAGCTGTGTTTTCTGGTTGCTTCCGGCCAAGAGAGCTGCTGTGTGCCGCGTAAGTAAGGCCTCCACAAGCAGTGCAGAGCTGACAATTCCAGCCTTACAGAGACTTCAGCTATCAATGCTGCAGCATCTGTTGGCAGAAGAAGGCTTTTCTATCAGGTCTGATGGGGAACAAGAGCTTCAAAAAGCTCAGAGCTGCAGCAGGGGAGTTTATCACTAGCCTTGCTCATGGCCCTTTGAGCTTACCAGAGCAGGAGGTTTGACTCCTGCAGCACTGACTACAGGGAACACACTGGGATAGATTCTTCCTGGCCAGTCAGGTTCCTCCACCCTTGAGGAAGGGGTGGCTCTTTGCCCTCACCTGATATACAGGCTGCTGCAGCCAAGCTTGTCACCAGCCAGAAGGACAGGAAATTCTCCTGATGGCCTGCTCTCTCCTCAGTGCAGGGCACTGACCACAGCCACAGAAAGAGTTTTGGCATCGAGGATGTAGTCCTGGACTTCTCTATCCACTTACCCACTGCTCCCACATTTCCACTCCCTTAGGTCCCTTTCTGCCCTTCTCTTCTGCCTCCACCTTTGGTCTCCGTGGTCTCCAGCCCATGCTTTGTTTTGAGCAGTGTGTGATACAGACAAAATATGAAGAGGAGATAAGCAGAGGGAGTCCTGAGAGGGCTCATGTTGTCTTATTTCTTTCACGCTTCTCCAGTGAAGGTGACACTTGACCACACGTGGCAGTGGTGTTGATCCCACACATGGCAGCAGCTCATACATTAAAATAGCTGCAGCACTGAGAGCATCCAGGTCTTGGAAAAGAAAGGTGATGCAGAACTGGCTTGTTCACCTTTTCCATGACAGGAAACATTCTGCCCCCTGTTACCAGCACAAACGTTCTCTGCTTCAATCCTCCTTTGCAATTCACAAGACTCTACACTGGGGCCACACAAGGAGGCAAACCCACAGTTTTCCTTCTGCTTTCTATGGAAAGAGCTCAGAATGCCATCAACCCTAACCTCTGTTCTGTTCCTTCTGTGCTCCAAAGCCTTCAGCTGCTCACCATTGATCCTGTTACAGCCTAGGGATGTACCAACTTTCTAAGTAAAGCAAGTTGGTCACCCAGCAGTCAGCTGCAGCACAGACTGCAGGACAGGCCGTGTGCCCAGGGCCAGGAGAGGTGCCCGTGCCAAGAGGGGCTGTCAGCCAGCCTGCTGCAGCCAGACAAAACCTTCCCTCCTCTACCCACAGCCATGAGCAGCAGAGTGAAGAGGTGAGGAGGAGGAGAGGAGGAAGGGGCTGTGTGTAGAGGAGGGAAGGTTTTGACTGGCTGCAGCAAATACATGCACAGCACTGTCTTAAGCTACTTTTTAAAAATTACTTTTCTGCTTTATAGCCCTCAGCACAAGAGACAAAATGGTTGTGAGATGCAGAAAGCAACCAGTGTCCCATTCATGCTCTCAAGCGTTTAGACCAAGCTTGGACCAAGGACACCCCCAGAAAGTGCTGGGAAATAGGTTCAAAGATTAATGAAAAACTGTTTTGACAGGACAGAGGTTAGTTTGGAAATTACAAGTGGAGGGCACTAAAGTGCAGCAACTTTTTGACAGGTACCCTCATTGGAAAATTTCTGTGGCACTTTACCCAAAATAAGCATGGCTTCATAATGCTTATCAGGAGGGCCTTAAAACAGCCAGGGGCTTCCAGGGGAGAAGCAGCATTTGCAGTAATGAGCTCTCCCTTGGGCCCCAACAGCACAAACTGGAATTTACTGCAGCCTCCCAGCTGCTCCAGATCTCTTTCTATCCTACATTACACACAGCATGGAGGTTTCAGCAGCTGTAATTTCACTTCATGCAGAATGTGATTTTCTTTCACACACCGAGTACCAGCTTGCACAATAACCCAGCAGTCCCATAACCGGGCTCCTACTTTGAGAGGTTACAGCAAAACCTCCAGTCCTGCTCCCTGGGGTGTCACAAGTTATCAGGTACTGGTGCAAAAGGATGTGGTGCAGAATTACCCCAAAGCTGGTAAGTGCATGTGCAGCTTGGAAATATAAACCCAGGCAGAGATTTGGTAAAATCTTGGCCATCAAAACACCACAGCAGGAAAAAAACAATGGGCAAAAATCTAATTAGAATCATAGAATCAGTCAGGGTTGGAAGGGACCACAAGGATCATCTAATTCCAACTCCCCTGCCACAGGCAGGGACACCTCACACTAGATCAGGCTGTCCAGAGCCTCATCCAGCCTGGTCTTGAACACCTCTAGGGATGGGGCCTCAACCACCTCCCTGGGCAACCCATTCCAGGCTCTCATCACTCTCATGCTGAAGAACTTCTTCCTAACCTCCAGTCTGAATCTCTCCACCTCCAGCTTTGCTCCATTACCCCTAGTCCTGTCACTACCTGAGAGCCTAAAAAGTCCCTCCCCAGTTTTTTTTTTTTATTTTTAATGCATGTTAGTTTTCAGGATAGTAGTTATGCATATGGGCCTTGAAAACCATCTGTACAGAATAAAGGAGCTAAGAGGTGCCATGGTTTTCCTCACCACTCTCAGTGTAGAGCAGGAGCTTTGGGGATTTACTTCCTGGAGTTTCTTAGATTATTACATAAGGAGACAATCACATCAGACACCTTTCTCCTGGTCTGCCTCTCCTCCTCTCTGTACTCTGGCCCTCTCTCTGCTGAGCACTTCCTTTCTCTTCAGACTTTGTGTTCCTGCCAGTCCTGGTTTTCCTCCCAGATGGCAAATACTCCCCTCCTGGCTACCTTCACTTGCAAGCAGCAGCAAAGCCTTCTGCCTTGCTCTGCACAGCATTAAAGCAAACGACAAGGCTGAAACGCACTGCTACCCATAAATGCACCTGATCCGCGCAAAGCTGAGGGACCAAGCTGGCAGGACAAGCTGTTCCCAGAGGTCTCAGCCCCATGGGTAAAACACAGAGCACCAGTTTTAGTATTTCACATGGCAGACACAGGCTGCACATTCAATGGATTGCAGGTAGATGAACACAGAACCAATGTTAGCAGCCAATCATTTCCATGACGGCAGAGATTTATCCTGCAGTGCTTGATACTTGAGGGCTATGAAGATGGTGAAGGGTCTGCAGCACTGCCCTTGCAGGAGAGGCTGAGAGACCTGGGGCTTTTTGGTCTAGTAAAGAGATGACTTAGAGGAGATCTAATCAATGTTTTAAATATATGAGGGCTGGGGGCTCAAGAGGGAAGTGACAAACTCTTCTCAGTTGTGCCCTGTGATAGGACAAGGGGCAATGGATGGAAACTGCAGCATAGGAAGTTCCACCTCACCATAAGGAAGAACTTCTTTACCATAAAGGTCACAAAGCATTGGCACAGGCTGCCCAGGGAGCTTGTGGAGCCTCCTTCTCTGGAGACTTTCAAGACCTATATGGATGTGTTACTGCACAACCTGAGCCTGATTCTATGGTCCTGCTTTGGCAGGAGGTTTAGACTTGATGACCTGTGGAGGTTCCTTCCAACTCCTAATATCCTGTGATCCTGTGACATGGTTTAGCACCAGCCTTGGTATAGTTAGAGAGTGGTTGGACTCGGTGATCGTAAAAGTCTTTCCCAACCAAAACAATTCTAGTTGTTCAATGAACTCAAGCTCAAAACCAAGATCAGAACATACTGGCACACATGTAGAGAGGACAGAGGAAATCCAATAAAAAGACAGAAAGCCAAAGACACCTCTAACTGCCATCATGAGAACAAAGCCAAGGATGGAGCAGAGAAGCACCCCTCTGGTCATCACCTTGCTCCTTCCTTTTAGGGATTCTCACCTCGGTAAACGCTCCCTGCCTGAGCAAAAAGTCAGGAGCTGTCTCATCAGAGGCAAGAGCTAAGGCCAGCAGAAGAGCAGGCAGGTCCAGAGCCACCAGTCTCAAGTTACTTGAAGACACACACAAGCTTATATGGGAAAAGCCTCTGCTTTAAAACACGGGTTATAAAAACCAAACAGTTGTGCCCAGCGCTCTGATCAAATGCCATCCTTATTCCATCACAGCTTAAAATAGGGTGAGTAACAAGGCAAACAACTGTAAAAATGCCAGGCTGCTGCCAAGGAGCAGGCAGCAGGCATGGTACCGTTTCGCTGCACTTGTGGTGATGGCGGTGCCAGTAGAAGGGAAGCCTCCATTGTGATTCAGCACACACTGAGCTGAGCGTTGATGCAGCCAAACAAGAACTCCAACAGCAAGCTGCAGACTGCAGAAGGATCCACAAAGCACAGCATTAAACTAGCCTGGCCCCGGGTTACTGGCAGTGCCCTCACTCATAGCCTAGGCAGCCTAGTAAGGGCACCCTGAGCTGCCAGCACACAGGCAGGAGCCCCCTTATTTACCCAACCTGCAGGACAAACCTTGGGGTGCAACTTCACAATCCCCCACCTTCTCAGATCCTCTGAAGTTCCTCTGTCAAGCCCAGGTGGTTCTCCTATTTTAGCTGTTGGCTGTGCTGGCTTTGTTAGTGCTGGAGGCTGAGGCTTTGTAGCAAGCCCTGGGAGCTGGGTACATTCTGTTCAGAGTGCCAAAGACACTGAATAACCACTTACATTTGCATTTGCCTAAACATAGCCTAAAACAGACTGCAAGCAAATAGCAGGAATAGGTTCAGCACTCGAGAACACAATTAAAAGCAAAACACTCATCAATAATTTGGGACTTTTCCAGAAAAAGCCAATATGAAGCAGAATCACCCAAATGGTATTTTTGTGTTGCAGCACAAAACCCAAAGAATATAGTTTGAGATGTTTGCCAAGGACTCAAAAACCTATTTTTAACCAGTCAGTACATTTCACGAGCTTATCTGTAGATAAGATAAGCTGCTAAATGCCATTGCTGGGCTTTAGACTTTTTGCTACAGACGCCTGCAATCTCATCTCCGCTGCCGCCCGAGCCTGACTGCTTTTCTCTGCTGCTGCAGCAGCAGCAGCAGCGATGGCAGAGGCAGACAAGCTGCCAGCAGAACTGCTGCATTATGAATCAGATCATGCTCACCAGGCAAAGCAGGCTGTAGCGTTCGGGGTGGGCTAGAGAGAGCCCAGAGACTCGGGGTGCTATTCTCGGCGTCGCCAGCGATTCGCCGCATGACCTTGTGAAAGTGACTTCATCATCACATACAGCAGCTTGTCAGCCTCTTGGTGTGAGACATCAGTGCTGCTGCAGAGCACCCCAGAGGCTGCTCGCCTCGAGAAGAGAGGTAGGCAAAGAATTGGACTGCCTGAAAAGCAAAGGGAATAACGTGGTGCTTTCTGGGTGCAGGCACATTCCTGATTGCTAAGGCAGTTTGGACTGTTTGGAATAAAGGCTCTAACCCAAGTAATAAAAGAGGAATGAAGCCATTAAAAAGGGAACAGCAGCCCTTTACAGCTACTTTGTCTCTGGAGGTTGGATGAGGTAGAGATCACTGCAATCAAACACATGTGAGGTGTCTGGATGCTGTGGAGGTCGATGCCTCTGATCTACCTGACTAGATTGATCCCCACAGCATCCTTGTGCAGGGCCAGCAGGAGCCAAGCGCTGTCTGGTGTGGAGATGGCTATAGAAGAAGACGCCCTCGGTTAAAGATAGCCCATCTGAGGATGGATGCCAGCAGCTCCGCCTGGTAACAGCTCAGACACAACCTACTGGCGGAGGAGAGATTCCCACTCGCAGCCCACGCTGCAGCCCGCCCCAGGCAGCGGCTCGGGAGCGCGGGCGCTGACACAGCCCTTGCCAGCAGGCCCCTCAGCCAGCAGTGGCACAGGATGATGTCAGCTGGAGCAGCTCATCAGCAGGAGTTTCACTGAAACTGCGTCTGAGCCGTGCCAGACATGACGGCACAGCGCCCGCCCCGGCACGCCCTGCCTCAGCCTGCGAGGCTGCAACGCAGCCACGCAGCAGCCTCCAGAAGGCAGCACCAGACGTGTGCCTAAAGGTCCCTAGTCCATGCAAGTCTGCAGCGGCAAACTGCAGCACAGGCTTCCTGGGCACAGCTCAGGGAGCAAAGGGCAGGCACAATGGGCAAGGCTTTTCCATCCCAGTCAAACACCAGGAACAGGTGCCCCAGCTCCATGCACACCCAGTTTCTGCCCAGTTGCAGAGGACAGCTTCAGCTGCTGCCCAAAGCCAAGCTCCAGCCCAGGCGCCCTCCAGGAGCTCTCCGTTCCGCCGCTGTGCTCTGGCAGCAATTCGCTCCTCCCTACCAAAGTGCTCTGCTGTGCACAGCTCACCCCAGACACCCACAGAATTCACTGCAGACCAAACCTGGGAACTGGTTATTTGCTGTGGCCACCCCCAGGGCTGACTCAGGTAAGAAACATCCACTCTTCTTGGCTAGAAGCACCACATGCTCTACTGGCAACCTACATGCCAGAGCCCAGGACTGAAGCAGAAAGGTGGAGAAGGTAGGCAGGAGAAGAGGAGATGACCAGAGGACAAACTGGCAAGTGAAAAACTGAGGAGTGTGGAGAATGGCAGGGAACACAAGTGTAAAGCCTCGGTAAAACCAGAGGCTGCACAAAGCTGTTCAGAAACTACTGGACAGCCTATGGAAACAGCAGGAAGCTAAAAAGGGAGTCTGCACAGACCACGAGTATCAGAAGCCTTCATATTTACTCTCCTGAGACTTCCAAAGCAGCAAACACAGGCAGCAAACGCTCCCAAACCACCAGAAGAAAGTTCTGCTGCAGCTAGGGAAGGGAAGGCAGGGAGGCAGTGCTGGGCCCAGGAGAAGGCTCCTGACAGCACCCCTGGAAGCACACCAGGCCCTGTGGGACTAACATGTCTGAACTGCAAACTTCAGCTGCAGCAAAAGGGAGGAAAGACGAGGGGCTGAATCTGCTGCCTTCAGAGGTGTGTGTGCGTAGGTATGGTTGTTTTTTAAACGACATTCATGAACCCACTGCCACCAGACCTATGCCCAAGCTCCTTTCCACAACCCTGGCAGCTGCCCACATGACTGCTGCCTGATCATCACACACACTTTTGAAGCTCATCCAGACCCTGGTGCTGTCCCCCACACTCTGCACTGGGAGTTCAACATGCCACCTCATGGTTTACTGGGGTGAGCTGTCAGCTCTTCCTGAGCACCACAACGTCAAGCTTGCTGTTCTGCCTCCTTTACTTCTAGCGTGGCTGCACCTTTGCCCAACAAACACTGCAGCTCCCGGGGAAGGAACTGTGACAAACCGCTTTAGACAGCAGCAGCACCTCTGTGACTGCTGACGCACCGCACGGCAAGGCTGCTGGACAGCCACTGCCATCCCTGCTTCACAGGAAAAAAAGCCCCTTCTGATGGCAAGGACACAATATGGACTTCAAGTGACTAGATGGGCTGCTTTTGAATGCTAACAGCCACTTGTGCTTGCTCAGCATCTACCACGTTCATCCCGTGGGAGCACAGGGGCAGAAGCTATTGACTCCATCTCCTCTCTGCTTCATGACAGCCACAGAGCTTCTTAGCCCTTGCTACGTCACCAAGCACCCTTTTAGTGAACACCCTCCCTGGCAAACCAATGACACAGTTAATTCAGATAAACTCTGGGCAATTCCTGTACCTCCATCAAGCCTGAAGGCCTCTGCTGCGTGCCCTGGCGATCACGAGTTGCAGCAGTGTCACCACCACAGTCTTTTTTCACTGCCAAAAACCACATTAACAATCCCCCAGAGTGACACAGATTACACAAAACCTAATGTCAAGAAAAGGCTTGTGCCACTAGACTGGCAGGCTTGATGGCATTCCCACTCCTTGCAGCAGTGAGGGACCCATCAGGGATCCAGCCTTCCTGAAGAAGGCAGCACACAGCCAGCTACAGCACAAACCTAGAGCAGAGAAACCCGTTGTACAGATGTCCTCAGCACGTGCTGAGTGCAAGTCAGGGACTGTCCATGTGAAGACTTAGGATAACTTGTGAGCTATGTGTTCAAGTCCTTTCATCTTGCACATGAAGTTCTCCATGGGGAGGTACTCTGAGGATCCTGGCTGTGCTTGAAAAGTTGGCAGAAAGAAACTAGAAAAAACAAAATCATCACAGCAAAACAAAATAAAACCCCACCACAGGTAAACCCACGTTCCCCAGCCTTGCTAAGCCTTTCTGCAGCCCCCTAAAACCATGCCTTGCACAGCCAAGCTAGCCAGTCCTGGCCACCACACACAAACCATGGTCTGGTTTTGTTACTTCTCCACTTTAGAGAAGCCTCCTTGAAAAGCATGCACTGCAGTTCCTCCAAAGCCATGGTAACCTTGGCTGTTTACAGATGGATCAAATGTATTTCAACCTCTTCACTGTAGCCAGAAGCAGGAATTTTTTTTCCCCCCTAGGATTTCCTAAATCTTTTAATCTTCTGTCTCTGAAATCTGTAATTCTACTTTTTAAAATCCATATTCATGAAGGGAGATTGAAGTGACCGAACCACTGGTACCAGGGAGGGAAGAAATCCCTTTTTTCATTCTCCAGCTGTAGTTCACAACATCTTATCTCAGAGTCACCAGGCAGAGAGAGGTTTAGGTCAGAGTCAATGGAAATAGAGGTGACTTACAGAGCCTGTCACCAAAGACACACCCTGTGGAACACCCAGCAGGAACCCTGCGCCTGTACACTGCTCTGGCTGGGGAACAGAACAGCAGCTGGCACTGGTGTGCTCTCAAGATCTGGCAATGTTAAACAACACTTAATGCCAGGGAGACCTGGACATTCCTGAGAGTCCAGT
Source organism: Eubucco bourcierii (assembly GCA_013396675.1). Classification (NCBI taxonomy): domain Eukaryota; kingdom Metazoa; phylum Chordata; class Aves; order Piciformes; family Ramphastidae; genus Eubucco; species Eubucco bourcierii. Next base: position 417,868 of record VWZE01013647.1, read on the forward strand.
GAAGAGCCACCAGGGTGGTGAAGAGATAAGCAACACATGAGACACAGGGAGAGGCTGAGAGGGGCTGGCAGAATGCAGGCCTGAGAAGGCAGCTTGGGGGGATGTTACCACTGTGTAAGCACTGATGGGAGGAGCAAGGAGGACAAAGTCAGGCTCTTAGTGGTGTCCAGTGACAGAACAAGTGACAGGCACAAGTGAAACATGGGAAGATCCAAAAAGTCTTTTTGGACTAGATGATTTTCAGAGGTCACTTTCAACCTCAGCTGCCCTCCAATTGTATGAGAAAAAGTATATGACCTTTTCAGTCTGGAAAGCTGAGGTGAGCATAACAGATCCTTTTGGAGACAGCAATCTATGTTTCTCCCCAGCACAGAGCAAGAAGAAACAAGCTAGCTTTGAGAAAACATGTAGGCCGAGTTTCTGCCAGGTGGGGCTGTTCAAGTGCTGGAACAGACCATGGAATGCCAGCAGCAGCAGTTCTGGGGAGGAAAATCACAGAATCACTGAAACACCCAGGTTGGCAAAGCCCCTCAGGAGCACCAAGCCCAACCTACAACCCTACTCTACGAGATTCACTTTAAACCATACCCCCAAGCACCACATCCAAACCACCCTGAAACACACCCAGGGTGGGTGATTCCACCACCTCCCTGGGCAGCTCATTCCAGTCCCTCACCACTCTCTCAGTGAAAACCTTTTTCCTAATACTCAATTTGAACCTCCCCAGTCTCAGGTTGAGGCCATTCTCCCTTGTTCTGTTTCCAACTACCTGGTGAACAGCACCAGGATGACCTAGCTGTGACTAACCTTACTTCAGAGGGAACCTGACTTCCTACATTACAGTGACTTAAAAGACATCTACCCCTCTCCCTAAGTCATCTGATCCCCCACAACCCCAAACTTCTGTGCTCCAACTCCTTTTATATCTTTAGTATGTGAAAGACTCTGAAATGGCTTTGTAAAGGCTCAGACTATCAACACATCTTTTTAGAAACTCTATTCCAGTTGCATTGGGAGATTTTATTTATTTCAACACTAGAAAAGCTGATTGAAAAATAAACAGATTGCAAGCCAGAACCTTCCAAGAGCTGCAAACTCACATTTTCCCAATTTATGCTCTATGGCAAATGAAGACACAACTTAATCCAGTCTATGAACTCCTCATAGAATCATAGAATGGTAAGGTTGGAAGGGACCTCAAGGATCATCTAGTTCCAACCCCCTGCCATAGGCAGGGACACCTCCCACTAGTACAGCTCACTCAAGGCCTTGTCCAACCTGGCCTTGAACACCTCCAGGGAGGGAGCAGTCACAACCTCAAACACATTCAGAGCCCTGCTACTCCAGAGAGCTCAGCCCACACTGACACATGGGAAAGCTCAGCTCAACCAGAAGCAGAAAGTGGCTCCAGTAAAGTAGCCTCCACTACTTGGATGATGTAGTATCATAGAATTGTCTGGGTTGGAAGGGACCATCAAAGATCATCCAGTTCAACACCTTCCCTCAGTCAGCAGGGACATCCTCAACTAGACCAGGGTGCCCAGAGCCCTGTTGAGTCTCACTTTGAATATCTCCAGGGATAGGGCTCCAACCACCTTCCTGGGCAACCTGTTGCAGTGTTCCAGCACCCTCACGGTGCAGAACTTGTTTCTCACATCCAATTTCAATCTGCTTTGCTCCAGTTGGAAGCCATTGCCCTCATCCTGTCCCTGCAGCCCTCTGCAAACAATTTCTCTCCATCCTTCATGTAGGCCCCCTTCAGGTACTTCAGGCTGCTATTAGGTCTCCCTGGAGCCTTCTCTTCTCCAGGCTGAACCCCAGCTCCCTTGGCCTGTCCTCATAGCAGAGGTGTTTCAGCCCCTAATCATTTTCATGGCCCTCCTCTGGACCCTCTCCATCAGGTCCATGTCCTTCCTATATTGAGGGCTCCAGGTCTGGATGCAGTACCCCAAGTGAGGTCTCACCAGAGCAGAGACCTCTGAGTAGGGGTGGTTCAGCCTAGACAGAACAGAACATTGTTGCCTAACCAAACACTAACTTCATTCCAACCAAGGTCTGCCTTTTCCAGAAGCACTGTGAATGGTGAATTTGCTTTCAGAAGCTCAGGGCTCTGAAGCCAAAACTAGGTAAGTGGGTGGTGCAGTGGGACCACTTGCCCTGCCACACACCACTCAAAGGATCCACCTTCATGTGCCTTTTCAGATCTCAGTGTTCCTTACTTTAGTCTATGTTTGTCTCAATATATTGATCTTGATGTTGGAAGTGGGGCTTCTGGTAGCACTACTTCTCCTGTGGCACTGAAGCACTGTGCAGTGTGTTACAGACACTCAGCTTCACCTTAGCCTTCAGAAGGCACTGACAAGTGACATGAGCCAATGCTGTTACATGCTCTGTCACCTCTTGCTCTGTAAGAAAGCTGGAGTGCTCCACGTGCCATGTGGGGTGCCACAGGGCAGCGGTCACTGGGGAAGGAGGTCACATGAAGGTGGGAGCTGGTGTCTGCCTAGCTGGTTGGAGATCCCTTTGTGCAAGGCTCTTTGAAAGCAGCAGATAAAGCTGTAAATAGAAAGCTAGCTTCTGCAGGTGGCAGCTTTTAGGGAACTGGTAACATGCTGCAGCCTGCTCTGGTGGCTAACACCTGCTCAGAAATGACAGAAAGGCATGGCCAGGTGGCACAGCTATTGCCAGAGGAGAGCCATCACCCTGGCCTATCTCCCAAGGGACAATGCACAAACAACCTCCCACACCTGCTGCATTTGTCTCCTCCTGCTTTGCATTTCTCTGGTGTCAGGTCCAGCAGGCCTGGTCTCCAGGGTGGATGCTGGAAACACAAGTAACCACTGGAGATCACCATCATCAGCCTTGCTGGAGGCTGAGCATCAGGAAAACCAGCAGGTGGAAACTCAGTGGCAATCTTATTTACTCCCTTGGACTGGGCTTGAAATGGGCAGAAAGCACAAAGGGGAGTGTGGAGAACTCACAGGTCCTGCCCATGGGACCAGAGCTCCTGCTAGGTGGGTGGAGAGTGCTAGGAGCATCTCGAGAGCCAGGGGTTTTGGAAAGCCCTGTGGCACCACAGCAGAGCAATAGAGGCTGCTCTGCCCAGCAGCAAAGGGGAGCCCAGGCTCCTGCCTAACCAGGGAACACGTGGAGTTTGCTTTCAGTTTATACTAAGGGCAATGAAGAAGAAGAAGATTCCAAGAGGCATGATCTGACTTCCCTTTACACTGCAAACTTGAATTCTGGTGTGACTTCCTGGAAGGCCATAAAAAAAAAGCCTGCTGCTATCATCTTTTATGATGCCATAAAATCAACAACAACAAATGTAGAAAGCACAAAAAATATACAGATTGCCAGCATTCTTTTCAACTAAATCAACTTTTTAAGCAGATAACAGATAGTGATCCTATACTGAATAATGTTTTGGATTTCTTTACCATTGCAAGATGCTTTACTTGCACCTAGAATTTTGGGTTTACAACCACTTGGAGGTAGAAAACAAACAGATAAAGCCAACTAACCCCAAGTTATCTTTTTTTTTCCATTTAAAAGGGAAGCTGTGTCCACTAACATGGCTAACAACTGCCAGCTGGGAATACCCACAAGACTCACCAGCACCAGCCAGACTACAACTTCTCCACCTGTATTTTCCATGCCGAGAGGCTGCCTCAGATAGAAGTCTTTGTAAAACCCAAATCAGAGATTTATAAGATCAAGACCAGAGAACAATATAGAACTTTACACACGAAAAACATTAACAGCTGCACCCTCAGAGGAGGTTTTGGCAGGTGGGCAGGAGAGGAACCAGTAAGGCACAGATAAACAAAGCAGAGAACGCTAGCACTGTGTAGCTGCAATGCATATTCTTCCCCAAGGAATTATGTCAAAACAAGGTTAAATATTTCACTGGGACTAATGCTTTCTTTTAATTTATTTTTACTAATCAATCTGTATAATGTAAGCTGGCATCCTTCACAGTTCAATTTTGCTTACAGTAATAAAACCAGCTCTGCAAATCATCCCCAGCTATATGTTATTTTTACATCTAAGAGCACTGAGTGATAGAAACTTGGCAGGATGGATCTGACTAAGAGAGAAGGAAAAATTGTTCCACTTCCCAAACATACCAGAACAAGACCATGCTCCATAGCCTGGTTTTAAAGCAGTAGGATGAAAATGACTCAGCCTACGTTAAAATTAGAGGGCTGACGAGATTGAGACTGCAAGGTACGTACTAAATAAAGTGCATTTTTACTTGACTTAAAGAAGCTTTCTTCCTAATGTCTGGTAAAGGAATCATGGAAACCCAGCAGCTCTAAAGGTCTGTGAACCAGGCAGACCTGCAAGGTGTTTTATGGAGCTGTGAGTGCCATCTGTGCTCGTTACCACTGCAGGAAAGGTGAAGGTGACAGGGCACAGGGAGCGTCTGGGGCAGGGAGAGGCACCCCCAGCACTGAGCTGCCAAGAGGGGAGGACAAGGCAAGGATGGGACAGCAGCTGCACTGTGCCACACGTGCACATGTTGGCAGTGGCACTCCAGCAGCAAGGGCTCCTGCTGAAGGTCTCTGCAGCCACTCTGGCCTCCTCTAGCCCCTGTTTACTGCAGTCCTCATGGTGGTTTCCCCAAGCATACCTCTTGTCCCTCCAGAAGAAGCCACAACCCCAACACTTCCTCCCTTGGAGCAGTGAGGAGATGCCACCAGCAGATGGGTGTTCAGCTCCCAGCCCTCTGCAGCCCTCTGGCAAGAGCACATGGGCACCATTTCTCAAAGCACATCCTGACACAACTCCCACAGCACCAAGTCAGAGCAATCCTGACAAGTTTTTCTCTATCTACTGTTTCTCTTTGTGCTCAAGCACAGTGTGTCTGGAGCCTTTTGTAAGGAATCCTTACTCAACTTTGCTCCCCACCCTCCATATATATATTACAAATATATATAAAAGTATAATTCTCCCCAACATTTTGAATGCTACCTGAAAAAAATGTTAACTGGAAGAGTTCAGTAAGGCCAAATGACCAAACTCTGACATTCCCCTCTTTCCAGATACACTCCTCCCAGCAAGGAGAGGAACATGTCACAGCTCAGTGTTTCTGCCTGCTGCTTCCTCAGGCTCTTCCTTTCTCTCACAGGAAATCCTCCAGCTGGCCCTGGTTTGTTCTGTGGTGCATTTCAAATTTAGTTTCTTTGCATCAGCTGAATTCAGGTGCACACAGGCATTTGGTACTTGCACCTGGTGAGATTTCCTTACTTTCCTGATTGCTTTGGTTTCCTTCTAACAGATCCCTAATTACCAAATTAGAAGGAAAAAAAGAAAGGAGACATTCTTTCCATCATTTCCTGCCTTTTTGCAATACACATACACACATTCTCTAAGGAAATGTGAGAAAGCAACTGGCACCAAAGGACTCTGCATTTCCCAACTTGGATTAGCAAAGTCCTGCCTAAATTGGTGTTGAATAGTTTGCACAAATAACTGCTGCAGTTTTCTCCCTCACAGGAGGCCCCAGAGGACAGGATTCTGTCAGAAATTACTGTTCCTCCCCACAAGTCCAGAGGGTCACTGGGCTGCTAGTGAGCAGCACTGGTGCTGTACTCTGGAGGTCAGGCTGACAGACAGAGCTGGGTGACCAACTTTGTGGGCTCAGGTCATTTTTACTAACCCAGTACTGAATGGTTATCATGTCCCAGGAGTTGCTCTTGTACCCAGGTCTCTTGTACCCAGCCCTTCCACCTGGCAGTGCTTTCCCAGTCAGGTCCCCATGCTCCTTACCACTCTCAGCAAGGCAATGGCAGCTCCTCCTCAGAAGTCTCAAGGAGAAAGAAAATGCAGCTGGATGACTTGATGTGACCTGCTCACATAGGCTGAGTTCTGAGGGGCAAAGCCTCATGGGTTCTGTTGGTCCAGCCAGACCTTGCTTGTGCAGGGACTGCAGGAAGGCCTGGGTAGGGCATGCTTCACAGTGGGCCAGGGCAAGAGGTTGAAGAAGAGAACCAAAGCCAGGAGGCCAGTTGCTGGGATAGTTGCAGGGGCTGAATTGCTCTTGTTTCAGAGGCAGTGTCCTTAGCCTGGAGCTCAAAGAAGCACAACAGGGATTAAGGTAGGGCACTTGGGAGGAAGAATATCCTTGGTTGGCTTTGGTTTGTTTTGTTGTGGGTTTTTTGATGCCTGACAGCTATTACCACTAAAGAGCAGAACCTGTGACAATGCAGGGAAAAATAATTGTTTTGGTCAGGAAATAGCAGGCAGCATTTTCACCAAACAAGAATGGACCTGTTAGGTTGTTTTGATTCCTGGCATAGCTGGGCATGCCTCATCTCCAGCCTGAAAGAAATGGAAATGCATAATGAAGGCAACCCCTTGACTTGTCAGGTAACTACACACCACTTCCACCATGGGCTGGGAACTTTTGGCAGGATGTGGTCTCAGCACAGAGAATAGATCTGTCACATTTCTTTCTGCAAATGTTATGTCTACTACTGCTACAAATAGCACAGCTGAGCAGATAAAACTCACAAATTGTGAACAAATACTTTCTCTACTCTCCAGTCTGTTTGCCTTGTGACTCTGACAGCATCTTGTTTTGTCAGGCACCATTCAGGTCTACAGGGCCAGCACTCTTCAGACCTTTACAGCCCTGCTCATAGCAGCAGAGCCTGGACAGCCTGCAGCAGCTCCCGTGGGACAGAGAAGCAGGCCTGTTAGGTATCTCTTAGCTAGAAGGGCATAGGGATAAGGTGGCCTTATACAGGAATATGGCACTTCAAACACTGCTCTTCAATGCCTGCTTGGCCCAGCAGAGGCTGAAAGATGTTCACATTGCCAGAACCTTCCTTCCACACACAGTCACACCAACTTCATGCACGTCTTTACGGTCAGGGCTTAGATCACAGGCTCACAGATGTCAGGGGTTGGAAGGGACCCAAAGAGATCATCCAGTCCAACCCTCCTGCCAGAGCAGGACCAGACAATCCAGCTCAGGGCACACAGGAACACATCCAGACAAGCGTTGAAAGTCTCTAGAGAAGGAGGCTCCACAACCTCTCTGGGCTGCCTGTGCCAGTGCTCTGGGACCCTTACAGTCAAGGAGTTTCCCCTTGTGTTGAGCTGGAACCTCCTATGCTGCAGCTTCCACCCCTTACTCCTTGTCCTATCCCAGGCAGCAGGTGAGCAGAGCCTGTCACCCCCTCCTGAACCCCAGAGCAGATGGGGAGAAGAACCTCCCTCAATCTGCTGGACATACTTTCTTAATGCACCCCAGGATCCCATTTGCCTTCTCGGCCACAGAGGCACACTGTTGTCCCCTGGATAACTTCTTATCCACCAGCACTCCCAGGTCCCTCTCCACAGGGCTGCTCTTCAGCAGATCACCTCCCAAACTCTACTGGTGCAGTTTATTACTCCTCCCCAGGTGCAGGACTCTGCACTTGTCCTTGTTGAACCTCATTTGGTTCTTCTGTGCCCAGCTCTCCAATCCATCCAAGTCTTGCTGGATGGATGAAGACACTACATGAAGAACAAATGAGTCTAAAACACCTCCAGCTGTGTCTCTCTCTCTATAAAACCTATTGTAATATACACATAATTAATGTGTATATTACTCAGCAAAGAGTAAACAGCAAGTGGTGGAGTGAGGCTCATGTCACTAACTTCATTACTGTACAGAAATAGGCTACTGTAAGTGAACTGGTACATTATGGTATGTTATAAATAATTAAAACTACAATGGCAGTTGAAAAAAAAAATGAATGAAGCAAGAACATTCTGTAACACAGTGTTCTTCTTACCCTACTTAATAATTGCCTAATTTGAGTAAAACACTAAATCTGAGGGCTCTTCAAGCACAGGAAGGAATTTGTTAATATCATTTATTAATTTGGAAAGCACCTCAGCCACAAGAAAAAAATAAAAAATCTAAAGCATAACCCACTGTCAGGTAAAGCATCAACAACCCATGTGCCACACAAAACAAACCAGTCCTTTGCCACCTTCCACGGGTCTCTGCAGCCAAAGAGAGCAAAAGTGGTGACCCACCCAGGGCAAAGTTCTGCTGGTGAGTGTGGCACATGGAGAGCTAAGAATGAACCTTACCTGATCTCAGAGGATGAGGGAAAGGGAGGGGCTTCTCTAGTTGTCCTAGTTGTCACCACTCGATGCTGGAGGAGGTGAACAGGAAGGATGTCTCTCAGCCAGCCTCTTTCACGGCAGCTTTGCAGTGCTGCAGGCAGGAGGAATGGGTTCTGCTTTGGGTTGTGAATGTAGAGCAACTCAGCTTCTGAGACCTAGAGGTGGGAAAAGACAGACAGGTGAAGAGCACTTGAGTAATAGCACTGTATCTTCTAGAGGCCCTTTTAAAGCAGACCAAAGATGCTTTTACACAGCTTGTTAGAACTCTGCATGCTCCATCAGTCCCATCAACAGCAAGTGTCAAGGTGGTTTTGTAGAGGCTTTCTGGTTTTAAAAAAAAAATATATATATTTTTTAGTTTCACTGAAATAGCAGGTCTCTTTTTTTAGGCAGACATAAAAGGGACTGACAAAACCTGCTGCTTCATTATCTCCATCTGAATTCCATATTCTGCTCCTCCACTCCTCTCTGTTTCCTGCTCTGTTTTCTCTGAAGTACCACAGAGCTTTCCACCAGCCACCTTTTTCCCCCCTTTGAAATGTATTGTTATTTATTTACAGGACAAGAAGCTTCACCAGAGAATGTGCTGTCAGTGCTGTCTGAGCTAGCCTTTATCAGAATGGAGAATAATCCCTACTGGCAAGTTAGGGCCAGACCCTGCAGTGCAGCACCATGGAGGTGAGTGTCATTCCCCTCTTTCCCCTTCCAAAGTGGCAGGTGGGATGCTGAGGGATGGTGTCTCCAGGTTGGAATTCCCTGTGTGGAGAAGGGCTCTGACCCTGTTTCTGTAGTCTCCAGGAAGGGGGTTCCTTCATCTCTGCATGGAAGGATCCTTATTGGAGCTGGCTCAGGTGTGTCTACAGGCATGCCAGAGCTGCTGGCTGGCAGGTGGCCTGCACCCAACTCCCCATCACTGTGAAAGGGGAGAAACAGAGAGAAAAGCTTTCAATATCTGCACAGCCTTGATGGAAATCATAAAGGGCAGGAATTCTCTTGCTTCACAGCCTAAGGCAGCTTCCACCCACCACAGTGGGGCCAAGGACAGCAAGTGAGAATGGCTCAGGGGGAAATCTCATTCATAACTGCCCTCTGATGATGCAAAAAAGGATTCTCCACCCATCTGCTACTGCCTACACTCTCTATGGCACCTTTAATTGGAGGCTGAGCAGAGGACCAGACAGCCTGTTCTGGAACAAGACACCACACAGGCTACCCCAGGGAGTCTTCAGACCATATCAGGAGATTTGTCAGACACTGGGCGATGCTAGGGGAGAACAAGATGCTCCTGCAGGGATGTGCTTCCCAAAGAGATCCAGACTTCTGGACATGGCCCTGGAGCTGAAGGCAGAAGCCTGTAATACCATGGATGGGTTTGCATTGGGTATCAGGAAGGACAGTTTACAAGCCAGACTTCTCCTTGTTTTGCTGCTCCACAGGGCCAGCACAGCTGACACAACAGTGTCGGAGCTGCGAGGGGTGCTCACAGCTGTGTGCAGCACACACTTCACTCCCACAGACCATTGCCTTCTTTTTCTTTTTAATAACCTCGTCTTCAGGCAAGTCTCTCCTGGTATTTTAAAAATTCGTTTTAATCAATTTAAAATTAATAAAGAAAGAGTGAAATCCTTAGGGCCTGAAAGCTCCAATCTCTGCCAGGATGGAAGTGATGAGTCAGCTCCAGCATGGCCTGCCACGGAGCCTGCCGAGGGACACCCCCGAGCTCGCTGAACTGGGTCACTCGGTTTGCTGTTCACAGCCAGCAACTGGCCCTGTCTCTGACAGGCAAGAGCTGCTCTGCTCCCAGGGCATGACTGCCTGGCACCTCCCTGCCACCAGATGCTCTGTCCTGCATGGGCACCTGGCAGGAGCAAGACTGAGCCCTCTTGAGAGAAGGGAAAAAACATGACCGAGCCTCCCTCAAAGGAGGGAACGGACACGACCGAGCCTGCTTGGGAGGAGAGAAAGGACACGACTGAGCCCCTGTAAAAGGAAGGAGAGGACTCGACTGGGCCCCCCAAGAGAGAGGATGGAGAGGATGGTGGCAGCTAGCAGCAGGACATGGTGACACGCAGGGCACTGTCCCACACCTGCAGTGCTGCACGGTGTCTCCTCAGGGGCGTGCCAGACTCCTGCCCCAGTTGCCGACCCATCCTCTGCTGGGGCCAGGAATGGATACAAGCACTGCTGAGAGCCAGTTCTCTGTCTCGTGCCTCTGCCCAAAGCTGAGGTTCCTGCCCAGGCCCAGCTGTGCTCCTTCACTACCCACCTGGCTCTGGTGGCTGTGCTGTGCTCCTGAGGCAGCTCCTGCAGCAGCTCTGGGGATTTACCCTAAGCCTCTGCTTTCTGTACCAAGGTGGCACATGAGGCACAGCACTGCCCACCTTGCGTGCCCAGAGCACGTCAGTCACACTGGCCAGTTGCCGGTGTGCCTGTGGACTGTGGCAGCTCGTGTATGCCAGCAGCCCAGCAGGGCCAGCCTGTAGCAGCAGTAGAGCAGATGGCAGCAGGAGGCTGGTGTCTGTGGGCTGTAGGCAAGAAGAAATGCTCTGCCCTGTTTCCCACGGCCAGCAACAGGGTATGAGGGAGGCTTAGGAGCTCTTACAGCGCTCCTGCAGCATCAAAGGTCCTGATCTGCAACAAGGAAGCAGGAACAGGACTAAAGAAGCCTCTGCAGCCTGCCCATGACATCCCTCCATTTGGTCCTCTCTACCTGCTGACCTTAAGCTTCCCCAGCCGCTTCTTGGGCACTCTCAGGAAGGGCAGAGGGGTCCCTGATGCCAAGGGCCATTCCCTCAAGGCATGTGAAGTGAGTGCTGTTCACCTGGGTCTGGGAGAAGGAGAACACAAGAGCTATGTGCCAGCCCTTTTGAAATAGCCAGGTCCTGCTGGGAGCTGAAAGGCTGCCCATCAGCTGGCACCTACACCAAAAGCCAGATCTGAATCCCCACTAGCTTACACCAGCACCTATCTGAAAACATTGGCAGCCCACTTTGGGAAAAGAAGCATAGAGTCCTACAACAGCTGGCATTACCTCTGCAACCCTGGCCAGCTCTACTCTGACACAGAAAGGACAGATCAGATGGGAGAGCAGAGAAGTCAGCCCATCTGTCCTTGCCCCAGCAGCCGCCCAAACGCCTCTCATACTGCTCAGCTCTGTTCCTAGGTATGATTTGCCTCACATCCATTATTCCTCCCCCATGCTGGAGCTCCAAGAGGTGCAAACACAGCCAGGGTCTCCCTGGGCAGGGAAGGAACAGGCAGCTCTTGGCTGGGCCCTGTGGTGGGGAACAAAACAGCCACAAAGAACCGGCAGTGCCTTCTCAAAGCACCTTCACCTCCCTACAAGCAGTGGCTCCAAAGAACAAGATGCCTCGGGTTAATTAACTGAATGTTCTTTGGATAGAGCTTGTAAAAGGAGCTTATACATATTAAATAAGAAAGAATCTACTGTCTATAACTTGTTCTTTACGAACAAACAAAAGGTTTGGACTGAATCCACCTCAGAGCAAACTTTGCAAGGGCCTTACGCTGAAGTTCTTCAATAGAAAGAACTGAACAGGGTCCAGGGTGTTTGTGAGGGGCTGCCCAGAAAAAGCAAGTTGGTGGTCAGGCTGCTTGTTGTTTGAAGAAAATCAAATGCTCTCTATTTTGGCATCACCATGACAGGGCTGTAAAGATTTAGCAGCAGCACAGCATCAGCCCCCAAGAAACGCACAAACAGCTGCTCTCTTAGCTAGATCAGCTGCTAGAGCAATTGTTAGAGCTGCCATTCGCAGGGCTGAAAGTGGAGAGGAATTCCTCATTAACGCACTGCAGGACAAAGGATCTTCTGAGGCTGGCAGTGCTAGGTGCCGGGCCTGCAGTACCCCTGCATCCTGACACATGCTTGCCCGGTGCTGCCTGCTATTTCATCTCCAAAAAGAACACTTTGGTAGTAAAGTGAAATAATTCTGCTCTATGAAATGCTATTTTTGACTTGCAACATGAACCAAAAGCCAGCACCCTACAGTCAAGATAAGGTAATCGCAGCAACATGGAGCTCTTCTAGGTAGAAACACAAGAGCTACTCAGCACCAGCACAGCTTGGCAGGACTCAGATGTTCACTGCATTTGGAGCACATGGCACTAGCAGGCAGTCAGCACTACTGTGTGTCTGTGAGAAATGGCATCAGACACAGGGAAAATGGAGTAATTAATTAAATGGTTTGATACCACCATAAATAAAAACCTGCCTGAGTAAAGCAGTATTTAGCCCTTTCATTTTACAAATGCCCTTTAAAGAATGTAGGAGCTGCTGCTCTCCTGTGCCTCTGCTCCAGCCTGGTATCATTTTCTAGTGGCAGCAGGCAAAAGCAGCCACGTCAGGCAGCATCACGAGGCACCAGCAAAGCCTTGGAAGGCCCACAGAGGCAGAGCTCACCCAAACTATCCATGCACCAAACAGCCCAGCCCAAGAAAACCTAAAGAGGAACCCCCTGACACCTGTGGGAAGCCTGAGAAGATGGCCACTGCCATGCTGTAGCTCAGGATCCTAGGCAAACACACCTAGTTTGGCCAGCAGAGCATGAAAAGCAGCTGCATTCTTCTGCTAAGGCAGAAAGGTTTGAGGATGAGACCTTTCCCAGCTGTTGGTAACTGGCTCAGTACAAAAGGTCAGGCTGGGAGTTATCCACAACACAGGGCTTTCCATATTCCTGGCACTCTGTCTCACACCAGCTATTCTGGAAACCAAGTCAAGCACAAGTGGTATGTGACCTGGGGAGACACACAGACAGCTCGGCTGCCACAGAGGGAAGAGCAGTGGGAGGCTGGAGGACAGGCTCATTTCTGAGTCCAATTCCTGCTCTGGCAAACTCCTGTTTCTCACACAGCCTTCAGAAGGGTCCAGCCTTCAGCGACCCACAGCTCTAACCAACATTCCTGCTCACCAGCTGCCTCAGCTCACAAAGATCTGCATTTCTGAACTCAGAGTCTCCAGAGACCCAGATGAAAGATCTTCTGACTGTCCTGGGAAGCACACCAGTCTCCAGACTGCAGAGCAGCCCTGTGCCTGTCCCACACCTAAGCCGCTACATTCAATAAGTGGTTTTGTCCCTTTCAGACAGAAACAATGTGACAAAATTATTTCCTGCTCACCTATTAATACTGTGACAGAAAGATTTTGGCTCATGCCCTCATCTGCTCACCAAACAGAACTAAAGATGAGCCAAAATGATTGAATATATTTATTTTTAAATTATTAAGGGGGCTTTTTTTTTTTTTTAAATGATAGAAATTGAATCCCTGCTTCACCAGAAGGCTGCAGGCTGGCTGAGACCCAGTGCAGTGGCAAATTTTAGAATAAACCTGTAAAGTTTGTGTGTGAGATTTCAAAAAGCCTTCCTCAAATGTCACAGACTGAGCATCACAGCAATTCCTGGGATAAACAGCAGAATTCTTTAAAGAAACAGACAAGGCTTTCTTTCTCTGACAAAAAGAAGGTGAGAAGAGGACACAATGACAAATTCTTGTGCATTCTTCACATCTAACTGCACGTTGCAAACAACTGCACACCTGCTTGAGGACTCCCCTGCAGCCTGCCTGTCCTCTTCATACACACCCACTGGCCCAGGCAAAGCCTCTGAGCAGGTAGGCCTGTAAGAAGACTGAAATTCGAGGTTAGATTTTGGGTGAAGCAACAACAACAAAATCCATTCACTGCTTTAATGACAAATTTTGTGTCATCATTTCAGTTCCCTGCTTCTGGTTTGGGTTTTTTTTCAAATTACTGAGATTAGGTCAGGGTGAAATACAAACATCAAAGTGCTCCTGTAATCAAAGAACAGTTGTTTTGCTTTCTTTTCTTGGCCAATTAACACAGCTTGCTAGGAGGAAAAACCTCACCCCATTAATACTCAAAGAGGTCATAAGCTGCTTTCTGTGGTTTGGGTTGCCACAGTAACATTTGGAGCTCAGGAGTGACACCACCATAAGGACCAGACTCAGGCCCTGGGTGGCTGTAGGACATGCTTCTCTTTGCCCTTTCCACTTCTCATTCCCAGTGCTGCTGTCCTGCCAGCACTGGAAGAAGAAAGAACTCCACACCACCTTTTTTTGCAGCAGTATGCATAGAGTGCATTGTCCCTGAGTGTCTGATGCACCCAACCCAAATCCCATCTGCTACAGAAAGTAAATAAAACATTACAGGGTTTTATTAATAATTGATAATTGTCAGGAAGGCAGAGCTTCCCTCCCAGAATATGCCAACACATACAGTTCCAGACTCGCTTCACTCAAGGCTGTACTATTACTTTGAGGTTACATCAAGAGCTAAGAGCAGGTTTGCTGCTTCCTTGCTTGCTTCTACTAGCCAGAGCCCTCGGCAGTTCAGTGATTTTCTTTTTCCTTGTCCCTTTGTGGTCAGTTTGAATTTATAATACTGCACATTCAGCAGTGCAACAGTTCAAAGTGGTCTTTAAAGGTGGAAGCCCCCAGTGCAAACCTCATTAATTACACAGGAATATTTCCCCAGCATGCTGCAGAGGACAAGATGGATTTCTGCCCCAGTCAGCTTTTGCATTTCAAATGTCAGTACATAAAAGGGTACCTATGGATAAAGAAGGGGCTGTAGCTCAGCTCTTCCAGGCACAATGGACCCATCAATGACAGTTCTCAGTGTGACCGGTCACTCTCCTGCAACTGGTGGTGCTTGAACAAGTGTGATGCAGTGAGGAGGAACAAGGAGGTGATTCCAGCTGTGCTTGTGGCATTGGCACAACCACCACTGGAGATGTGTCCACCGTTTTCTATATCCACATTCAAAGGGGACACTGAAATTCAGCTGCACAGACAAGATGATGCTTGTCAACAACTCCTTAAAGCAAGGGCATAACTGCAGCTTAAATGCAGATCAGCAAAGCAGTGGATAATGCACATCTACAGAAACATGGCCCTGCTGTCATAGTCTGTATAAACTCTTCAGTCCTCACACACCACAAATTCCTCTGAGCAGCATTCCCTGGACTTGCTTACTTTACTTGCAAGATGTTATCCATCCTTCAGGGCTCACAGTTGTTTATCTGAACATTTACATCTAATCTACAGGTTAACTCCACATTTACAAGGGGAAAACTCTTCAGGACCTTTACCTACATCCATCTGTGAAAATGCAGCACTTGGACCTTCCTGTCCCCTCGCAAGGGAAGAGGAAGAGTTGTCCAGTCACATTAAGTGGTATATGGGACAATGAGATAAAGAACATCTTAAAAAGAAATAGAAGTCAGTTTATGCACTCTGCATACGTCATGACACTTATTGCTGTAAGTAGGCTCTCCACAGAAATCTGGTGGTGCCAAAGGACAGCTTACCAGCTACACCTACCCATTTAGTGAACCACTGCCCACACACACCACAGCAGAGGAGCAGCCATGTAGAACAAAGAATGCTCCAGCACACTTTCATCCTTACTGGCTTTATGAGCTACTTGTGCAAAGTGAAATTCAAATCTAAAGAAATAATGACATTTAACCTTCTTAATCTTCCTATCAAGGATGCCACCAAGCATTAGAACTTCCCATTGCTCTCCAGAGGCAGTTGAGGAACTGTCTATCTGTGTACTCATTCCTACTTCTGTCTTCCCTTGAAACCAGCACCAGCGGAGTTTTGCAGTTGGAATGCAATGGGCGACAACCTCGTAAGAACAAATCCTGTAAAGATCCTGGGTTTGAACTGGCAGAGAGGAGATTTAGACCTGATGTTAGGAGGAAGTTCTTTCCAGTGAGGGTGGTGAGGCTCTGGAACAGGCTGCCCAGGCAGGTTGTGGCTGCTCCCTCTCTGGAGGTGTTCAAGGCCAGGTTGGACGAGGCCTTGAGTGAGCTGTGCCAGTGGGAGGTGTCCCTGCCTATGGTAGGGGGTTGGAACTAGATGATCCTTGAGGTCCCTTCCAACCTTACCATTCTATGATTCTATGATTAAGCACCACTGTGAAATCACTTTGAAAACTCTGAATGTAGCTACAAGTAGCAATTACGATTTTGCCAGGTTGACTTCAATCTCCCTTCTGAAGTGTCTTCAGCAGGGACCTTTTCTAAAGGCTGTTGTGCTGTTTTCCTGCTCATACCATTCCCAGTCTCTGACACCTACAATGCTGGAGGCATTCCTTACACCACACGACCCTTAACACCTCTGCAGGGTAGTGGCCAATCTTCCAGAGACAGGAGCACTGCTCACACCGACAGCAGGTCACTCCTGTAAAGCTTTTCACAGGGGATTTTCATTCTCTGGTATGTGCTCAGTCCCTCAGTCCTGCTGAGAAAAGGTGAAGGATGCTGCAGGATTAGACCCTGAGATGCAGTATTCAATCCTCTTCTCTATCACCTGCAGTGCTCTGAGCACAGCATGCCTTGTGATTTTTGCCAAGTAGACATCTCCTTCCTGGGTTATGATATTAAACCATTTAATAAAACAGCAGAGAGGCTGTGAAAAGGAACCAACTGCAGATTTGCTACTTTAGTGTCTGGACAATGGCTTAGACTGAACCAGCCTTTGCTGATAAGAACACAGGCACCTAAGAACAAAACTAAATCTAATTTTGACTATTTGTCTGGAAGGCAAAAAATGGTCTTAAATTGCTGGTACGTGCCTTGCAGCCTGTGAGAGATGTGATGCTTACTAAATTAAAAGTATTAAGTACTACAGTTTCAAATCTGTTTGTTATTTGTTTATATTTGTTCAATATTTTCTAGGGTAACACATGGAGGAAAAAAAAAAAACCGAAGTGACTGCTAACAGATGATTCTGAATTGCTGGTTTGGGTAGCATGAAGTGAAAACACAACTTGGTTGTTGAAAGAGCAGAGCAAACAGAAGGCTTGGTCACCACCACCCCATCCTGAAACATAAACAGGAACTTTGCTCAGGAGCTGGCATTAGCTTGACACACAGCACAGTTATTAGCTTCAACATCAAGCACATTTTCAGCCTATCTACCTCACAGCAACTTCTCCTGTGTGCCCCAGAGCACATTAAAGCGTGCTAGTAAGAGTGATTACAAAGCACCCGCTAGATCAAGGAGGTTCTGCTGCAATATTCTCACTTCCATTTAAATGATAATTTACCCCACTCAGCTAACAAAAGAGAGGCAGGACACTGTATACGTAGTAGCTGGCATAAACACCTTCAGTTATTCCTTCCCATTTTTAACTTGTGGTTAAATTTAACAGACTTCAAAGTGCAAGTAGATTAAAGCTCCATCTAGTGCCAGGGTCTTGGAAGTTAACTGAAGGATTTGCAGTCCCAAAATAGCAAACCTGCTCCCCAAACTGTCAAGAATCAGCCAGCCTGGCAGGCAGGAAGGAGAGGAGGGAGGCAGCACACTCCTCCCTGAGCCAGCCGCCAGCACCGGAGGCACTCTCAAAAGAAGGGGGAAGTCTGCAACTGCTCAGGAAAAGAAGAGATTTGAATCCTGGGCTTCCCACTTCTTGTCAAGTGCTCTCAAGGGTTGTGTGGGAAGGGTGGCAGCACCCAGGCTCCTCGTAGAGCCAGACACCCCTTCATTTAGCAGAGGTACCCTGGTGCTGGTGCCATTCCCAAAGCGCAGCCTCAGGCCATGCTCTTCAATCAACCACGCCGGAGGAGAGCTGCCTCAGGCTGTCTGTGCTGCAGGGCAGGAATCCTACCCAAAATTCACACAAAACCATGCTAAATACTAAATATACCTATACTGACTCTTCTTTGGTGAGCTGACAGCAGGCAGGCTAGCTGCTGCTCACAGCTTGAACCAGGCACTTTGGGGCTAGTGAGAAATTTGAAAAAAAACCCCAAACCAAAAAACAATTGCACCAAATTGAAAAGAATTGCAAAAAAAAAAACCTCTGACACAAACAAAAAAACTCCACCAACGTGTGCCCATTTCTGCTTCATTAAAGAATGAGACATAGTTGTATTTCTGCAAAGCAGTCTAAGGTTAGAACTGTTATCATCTCTCTGGAAAAATACAGCCTTTTTATATTTCAGAATTATTATTAAATGCTTTTGCAGACAGTGACTGTCTTGAGTAGAAATTATATGTGACAGATAAATTTATGCATCTGTGATCCAAACATCTTTTGGACTTCTAACAAATAACAAGCAGCCAGAGCAAAATTGTTTGTGATCAGAGGAGGAAACCTCATCCAAATAAATGCCTTTACAGATGCTGCCACTGAAAGGAAGCTTCATGAAGGAAATAACATTGTGAAGAAAGCTTTGGAGTTCCCTGCCTAAAGCAGAGGCAGGCTGAGTAAGCAGCAGAAGGTAGTGCAAAAGCACTCATCTGAAGGCAAGCAGAAAGGGCTGTCAGCCCAGCTACCAGAAGATGACCCTGCACAGGCAGCCAAGAACCAGACACAGCCTGTAATGCACCCTTGGGTGGCCAGGAAGGTGCTGCTGATCTTGTGGAGTTATTGCAGGGCACCCACAACACAATGCCACGCCAGGAAAACTTTTGTTCTTGGCGTAGGCTAACGCAGCGCATAAATACAGACCGGCAACTAAAAAGGTAGAATTATACACCAGTTGACTTTGACAGAACAAAACCCGACCAACAGATGAAGCCTGGGAGAAGTCAGATGTTCTTTTTTCATCTAACATCACTCCTCAGTGTGGCAAATGAAGTTTAAGCAGAGACCAGAAGTACACGAAAAGCGCCTGTTGAGAGCCCACGCTTGCTCTGCTCCATTTCCCACCTTTCTTTTTCCATCCCTCTTAACTTTGTGCTTCTCCAGCTCCCTTACTGCATTTCTCAGCCTTAGTTTTTGCTTTCCAGATTAACTCCTTTACAACCTTTCACCCAGTGAGATGATCAGTTAACAAAGGCATGTAGTGAGTCACCACTCAGCCAGGATACAACGAAATAACCAGGAGCTGGGACTGAAGATGCCACCACCTTCCTTCCGCTGTGTCACGCTGCCCACCACCTTACTGGATTTCACAGCACAGACCCTCCTTTCATAACTGAGGAGCTAACAGAGGGCTGCCTGTTTGGGTTCTGTTTGCTATATTTACAGCAAACCAAAATATGACAGGATCCAAGTACAGTCAGGAGGCTAACATGGGTAGGTCTGAATGCAGAGAAGGGTGGGTCACACAGGCTCAGTGCTGCACATCTCACCTTGGGACTGTCACCAAAAACCTCAGAGCACCTGTCCCAGTAAGAATCAACACAGAATATACTTTAATTTCCAGAACTAAGGTTCATTTTTGGTTGGCCACCGGTGAGCTTCATAGAATAGAATGGTTTGGGTTGTAAGGGACCTTGAAGATGATTCAGTTCCAACCCCCTGCAGGAACACCTTTCGTGACAGCAGATTGCTTAATGGTCTCATACAACCTGGCCCTAAACACCTCCAGGGAGAGGGCATCCACAAGCTCCCTGGGCAACCTGTTCCAGTGTCCCACAACACTCACTGCAAATAATTTCTTCACAATTTCCCTGCTGAGAGCTCCAGAGCTGAGAGATTAAGAACTCAACCTAAAAATCTCAAAGCTGAGCAAAGTTCTGTGGTTTCAGACATTTTTTTTCAGTGTTTTGGCCAACCTATAAATCAGATTCACAAAGAATTGCAATTTGGTGGATTTTCTGGAGCCACCAACATGGAAGCATCCTCATACTCATATCCATCTGATACAGCAACACCCCTAAGCTTGTATCTGATTTTAAAAGTTACATTTTGGGTTGGTTATGTTTGAACTGGATGACTAAGGAAAGGAAATTCTTCCTAACTGCTTACCTCATTAACCCTCAGGAAGACAAATGTTTTGCTGAGTTATCTCTGCTGCTAAAACTGTACCAGGCAAACCTCCTTGTGGGGACAAAACTCTGATCCACACGTCGAGTTAAATGGTGTAAGACACACCAGAAAAGCATCCTTTGCTGAGCTTTCTGGATGATTTCAGGTGCTGATGTACAGGGCTCTGTACATGCATGACGAGAATTCTGCTAGCACTGGATGGGAGCTTTTTGAGACACAGCTGTAGGATCACTGTTGCATTTAATCATAGAATCATAGAATGGTAAGGTTGGAAGGGACCTCAAGGATCATCTAGTTCCAACCCCCTGCCATAGGCAGGGACACCTCCCACTAGTACAGCTCACTCAAGGCCTCATCCAATCTGGCCTTGAACACATCCAGGGAGGGAGCATCCACAACCTCCCTGGGCAACCTGTTCCAGTGCCTCACCACCCTTACTGTAAAGAACTTCCTCCTAACATCCAGTCTAAATCTCCCCTCTGCCAGTTTAAGCCCATTGCCCCTTGTCCTGTCATTGCAGGACCTTGTAAATAATCCTTCCCCAGCCTTCCTGTAGGCCCCCTTCAGATACTGGAAGGTTACTATCAGGTCCCCTCGAAGCCTTCTCTTCTCCAGGCTGAAGAGCCCCAACTCTCTCAGCCTGTCCTCACAGCAGAGCTGCTGCAGCCCTCTGATCATCTTTGTGGCCCTCCTCTGGACCCACTCCAACACTTCCATGTCCTTCCTGTGCTGAGGGTTCCAGAACTGCACACAGTACTCCAGGTGGGGTCTGACGAGAGCAGAGCAAAGTGGCAGAATCCCCTCCCTTGCCCTGCTGGCCACGCTGCTCTTGATGCAGCCTAGGACTCGGTTGGATTTCTTATCTCGATTTCTTATCACTGTGTTTTCTAAAGCTAGCCTCAAGTTTCCAGCTCATTAATATGTCCTTTTAACCATTAATTTCTAGCTAACACTCCCAACCCTTGGTGGCTCCCTCCTTTTTCAGCCAAGTCACTTAGGTAACCCTTGAAGGATCCTGCAAAGCTGTTCTCTAGCCTCAGCAGAAGGCTCCCTGCTCCTTGGTTTTCCCTCAGCAGGAGTCAGTCTCCTTGCTTGTCACACTTCTAAATCAGTTCTGCCCTCTGCACTTCCGAAAGCTCTTGTGGTATAGAGACAGAACACCACAGGAAACCCAGCATGGTCAGAAGAGAAAGTCACCAGGGAGCACCGCAAGCTGACGTCAGCGGCAGGCACCGGAGGCCAACCATGAAGCATTCAGCTCTGGCTCTGCCAACTTCAGCTTCCACACACGAGTCGAGCTGCCCTGTGTGCATGGTTGCTAGTCCTTGCTGTCCACACCAAAATGCTGGCTAAGGTGACCTGCACATAGGCTAAAGTGGTGAAACCAGGAAGAACCTGGAACATCACAAGAAATCTCACCTTTAGCTGTCCAGCTGTTTCGAGCGCAGCAGCAGCATTGGTGCTTCCAAAGCCTGGCAGAAAACTGCCAGTTATTTCACTCACAAAATATAAACACTCCTTCAAGCTTCTGGCCAATTTCAACTTGGATGTTACTAATATAAAAGCAGTGGAGTTTCTCACAAAGCTATAAAAAGAACACTGGGGCTAAGCACAGCGGGGACTTGAAGATTCTTTCAAATGATTATTTTCCTTAGATGTGATCCAATGTAAATTGCAGACAAAGTGCTGAACTGAAGCAAAGAGACTAATAATTGTTACAAGCTGCATTAAAAAAAAAACAAACAACAAAACAACTCAAACTGTGTCAAATATCTTCCATGCAGAAGAACTACCAGGCAGAATGAAGTAAAATATAAGAACTCATGATGTAGCAACTCTTTATTGTACATGTTTAGCCTGTGCTTAGACAGCAGCACTGCACACATTAGTGCAGGTGCTGATGTTCAAGCAACCTGCTACATCTAACAGTTTTAACAACAAAAATCTCTGTTTATACAGAAATCCTTCACTTAAATGTCTCAGATGCCAGTTAAGGCTGGTAACAAAAATAAACCTGCAACTCCCCTCTCCCACAGTCTTTTAATGCACAGAGCACATTCTCATTTTCTTCACTCCAACAGCCTGGAAGGTGCTGTAGTGTCTATACAAATAGCATTATAATGATTGTATAACACAGAACATGACCAAACGAGGCAACTAATAGTGAAAATGGAATTAAAGGTTTATGGTTTCTAGAAGCAGCACTGGTGGCTGCTGAATCTGCAAATGATATGAGCTACCTGGTAGTTTCATAACATTAAGTAACAGTAACCTAATTCAGACTTCACCTTCAAAATCTATTACTAGTGTTACTCCACAAACAACATGACTAAAGGCAAACTACCAAGGAGGTGGCAAATCCTCTGCTCTGGTCCCATCCTTTATGTTCAGGAGGTCCCAGACATGCATGCAGCCGTTTCCAATTTAAACCATTAAGGCAGTATCCTCAGTGTGGCTAACATAATCCAAGCAGCTCTCACACTTCCAATCACCTGGCCTGTGCAGCTGTTAGAGCAGGTGACATTTCCTGCAAAGCAGTGTTAGTGTCACCAGGCCCACTCTGCCCTCTTTGACACTCCAGTGAAATGTGGTCCAAGCACCAAGCCCACCACACACTAAACTGGCCAGGCTCTGCCGACACTGTGCAGTGCCTCACACAGGGGTTCAGCAGTGGCTAAAGCCATGCTCCCCAGACCTGGAACAGCTCCTCACTGTCACTGACCATCAAGTCTCAACCTCCCATGAAACAGCACAGGACATGAGGTTGTGAGGGCTTGGTCCTCGGGCAGACGGGATGGATGAATGTGAGGAAGGCTGCTCACAAGAAGGCAAGATACCTCCAAACTTGAGGAGGTGTAGCCTTTGGCTGGGGGGCTGGAAGCCCACATATTCTCATGTGAGATACCTCCACACTTCTACCGAGCAGCCTGCTGTCCGTGACAAGGCCATCTCTTGGTAATCAGAGGATAATGATACTGGCAAACAGGCAGCTCTGAAATTCCCAAGGTCTGCCATTTATTAAACCCAGGTACTAAGAGTGAAACTATTTGGAATCCTTATTGCAGGTTGCAAAACCAACAAGAAGCCCAAACCCCATACAGACAAAACCAGATATGTTTTGATTGAACTCTAAAACAAATGGACCCATCAGCCTCCTGTTTATTCCAGAGGAGTGTATCCCATTCCATGCAGGTCCCAAGGTTAAACTGGAACTCACTATGGACACACATTAAGAAAGACCAGCACCTCTTGACTGCAACTTCAGACAGAAGACAACTTTTCTCCTTCCCATGGAAGGAATCTGCAGAGGGAGGATGATGACAGTGATCCAAACCTCACAAAAAGATTTAGCTATTTTAAAAATAAAAATTCAAAAGCAAATTTAAAGTCTGCAACTAAATTTGCAGTCAAAATGACACAAGGATGTTTCTGGCATATGTGGATGGCAGGAAAAGGAAAAAGCAAAGTTCTGGTGCTGTCCAAATTCAGAAGGAGAAAGGCACTGTGAAAATAAAGAAAAAAAAAATTAGGGAATTATGCTAAAAGGTGGCAATAAGTTGTTTTTTGTTTTTGTTTTCAGTATCCAGTAGCTATCTCTGCGAGTATCTGAACAACACTCAAACCTGTGACAACCAAACTAGGTTTTAAAAGGACTAAGATCAGCCCTAAGTATGCCGTAGGAATATCCATTATAAACAGCTGGAGAATATTCTCCCTGGGACATAAAACCTCAGGAAAAGGCAAATTCAACTTTTGCATCCTGTGTCTTGGCATATTCAGGTGCAAAATCTAACTTACTGAATTCAAGGTTCCAAGTTAAATACATGGAATGCCATTTCACAACCCACCTGTCTCCACCTCCTAGAGAATCACACCAGGGCACCAAGCAAGGCAAAGCCACTTAACCCAAATGGAGTTCACAATATCCCAATTGAGGAAGACCGAGATGAGGCCCTGAAACATGTCATTGTTGTAGGGCAGTGATCCTGCCCAGAGCCCAGCATCAATGCTGCAAAAATACTGGTGTCAGATCTGGATGTCTTACAAAGGAATATGTAAACTATTTCAACACAAACTGGGTGGAACCTGGAAGAATACAACCTGAAATCACTACTTACTAACCCATCAGAACTAAAACATAACAGAGGTGAGTCTGCCAGATGGGGAACCCACCACATCAGTAGAAGAGCAGCAATTTGATGCAGCCAATGCTCTTCCTACACAGACAGCACAGGGGTTCAGGCCAGCAGGGCAGTAGGCTACGGCCAACAATCATCAGTGTCACCAGCGGCACTTTCGCAAGGGCTGCTGAGTTAGACAAAAGACATGAAACATAGATAAATAAACCGTGAGGTAACACTGCCTGCCAGGAGACGGGCCTGGGGGAGCGGGCAGCCTCTGCCCCGGGACCCCCAGCCGCACGTTGGAGCAGGCTCTGCTCTGCTCCACCGAACTGACACTGGGTCTGCTACAGCAGTCTTGAGCCATAACTGGGGTTACCCTAGCAACGACTGCGCTTCTAGCAGGGCTCCACAGGGCAACTTCTCCCCATGTGCCCAGCCTCAGGGCCGGCGCAAGGAGGTGAAAACACCGCACAGGAGGTGAAAACACCGCACAGTAGGCGTCGCAGCCGGTACTCACCCCCTGCGCGGCCGCGCTCGGCGCTCCGGACAGCGCAGGCAGGAGCGTCAGGTGCCCGCCTAGGGCAGCGGGCCTAGGGCTGCGAGCCGAGGCTCAGGGCAGCCAGCGGTGCTGCAGCGGGGGCTCACGGACCGCCTGGCCTCGCCGCGCCTCCCGCCCGGGCCGGG
>VWZE01013647.1:448312-484004 GCA_013396675.1 Eubucco bourcierii
GACTCAGAGGTCTCTGTCGAACGGCACCACTTAGGGACATTCTAGTATTTGCTTCTATTGTTGGGCCTTGTGGATAATGTACAGATTGAAACATTCTTGTTGCTGATTTGTCCATTTCTTTCCCTGCACTTTGTTACATCTGGGATACAGTCTAACTCATCTGATTTAATATGCATTTCAAAAAATGCCATAACTATTAAAAAAAAACCACCTTGTTTACAGACAGATGAAATAAATTTATTCCAACCAAACAATATCAAGGCTTGTTGATAATTCTTTCCCTCCCCAGGAGTCCAGTTCTGGGCCCCCCTGTTTAAGAGGGACATAGAACTACCTGAGAGAGCCCAGTGCAGAGCCACAAAGATGATTAAGGGAATGGAACATCTCTCTTTATGAGGAGGGATTGAGGGAGCTGGGGCTGTAGGGAAGGAGACTGAGATGTGACCTCAGCAATGGTTATCAAGATGTAGAGTGCCACGAGGATGGAGTCAGGCTCTGCGTGGTGATGCTCGATGACAGGACAAGGGGCAGTTAGTGGAAGTTGAGGCATAGGAAGTTCCCTGGAAACAGTAGGAATTTTTTCCCTGTGAGGGTGACAACCCTGGAACTGGCTGCCCAGGGTGGGGTATGGAGTCTCCCTTAGAGATACTCAAAACCCACCTGGATGTGTTCCTGCTGCTCTGGCACAGAGTTTGGATTGGATGAGCTTTGGAAGTCCCTTCCAGCCCCTGACATTCTGTGATTCCAGGGACCTTCCTTACCTCGACTGACTATGCTTACACCAGACAGAAGTTCACCTGTGTGCTTTGTGAGACAGCAACAGGATGATTGTACAGCTTTGGGGTAGATGATCTCAGATTAGGAGGTGGTTGTCGCTCTGCATTTGTCTACTCCATGGCAAGGGGTTCCCCTGTAAGATGAGCACCTCATGAGCAATCCTTGAGCCTGGAGCTAGAGGAGACCTTTGCCACAAGGTCTGTTTGTTGATGTGTGTGTGGTTGGCTAACTGCAGGATGAGGATGTGCCCTCCCCAGAAGGGAGAGACTGAAAGCCTCTTTTAGTCCGGAGGAATTCTCACTGTTGGTGCTTCTGCTGCCCAAGCACTCTGAACACATGGCTCTGCAAACAAACTGAACAAAGGGAACTGGAGGTTGGGGGGGAGGAAAGAGCCCAAACCAGAGGGGGTTAATCTCTAGCTAAGGCTTTGCTCTTCTTGGCCCTCACAACACTGCCAGTTCTATTAAAACGCCTTTGTTCTCCCCACCCTTCACCTACATCTTAACCAGTGCAAGTCTTGTGCCCCCTCTTTGCCTGTCACCAGGTCCTGGTCCAGCTAAACCTTTGTTTTATTCTCCCTGACTCAGTGCCTGACCTGTGCCTCCCTGCTCAGTGCTCCAGACAGGAGAACAGAACCAGCTGGCAGCAGCACCAGGCAGGGTTACATTTAGCCGAGGCTGCAAGCCGCTTGCTGCCCCCATCAAGAGACATCAGTATGTGAATCTCTTTGCTGCATCTAACCCTTCATGCACAGCTGCACTCACATCCTGCCTGGCTGATATCCATCCCTGAAGGCTTTCTGCAGCAAGGCCACCACTGGAATTTGCCTCTCCAGGGTCAGGACTGGGCACTGCCAGTGACACAAAGTACTTCTCATTCCACTCCTTATGTAACATTGTCCTGTCTGACCAGATCCCCCCTCGGCAGCTCTCTACATCAACACCTTTCTGGGCAGGAATTAGTTGCTTCAATTACTTTTTCAAATACATTTGTTGTTGGATTTCCACAGCAGAATGCTTGTGACTCTGATTTTCTGCAGCTTACCTAAAATATCTTTCTTGAGTAACCTGGGCCCTCACCACACGCTGCTCTCTGGAAATGGGAGCTGAATGCAGACGATTCAAACACAAAGGGTTGTTTTCCTGCACTAAAGGTCTGGACACTGCACTGTGGTAGTGCTCACCAGCTGCCAGCTTTTGCTTGCAAAGTTACTGCAAGAGATACAGTGAAACAAGCTGTTAACATCTGAGAGATCAGCTCCACAGTAACATTCTGTCTGCCACAGTTGGAGGCCCCTGCAGCCCCGGGTAGCCGCTGTTCCCTCCTGCCCCGGGCAAGACTGGATCACTTGAGGTCCCACCTGCCAGCTCTGTTGCACCACTCAGCACTGCCACAGCTCCTCCAGCCATCACGGTCTAGAGCCTCTCACCGTTTCACCACTCTGGATTCAGTGACAGGGTTTGTAAGTGAAGTCCCTTGGCCTGTACAGTTCCTGTGCTCGCAGGCTGTTCCTTTTTTACCAAACAAGATGGGGTTTGGTATGCTCACTTGCACACTTCTGCCTCCAGTCCCTGCTGGCTCTTCTGCAGCTCCCAGTGCGCTCAGGGTGGGTTACTGCCTGCCCTGCTGCTGGGGAGCTCCCCTTGTGCTCACAGGCTTTGGAATGTTGCATCTTGTCTCACATCAGCAGTTCCCAGCCATGAGGAAGCCAAGCACCCCACCTCCCCTTCCCCGTTTGTTTGCTTTTGTAGCAAATTTTTTTTTCAAGGCCTGGGTGAAGAACAGAGCTGACATCTGTTTCAGAAAAAGAGGTGGAAGGAGCAGGGAAGATGTTCACACAAAGAGCAGTGAAGAGGCAGAACTGTGTCAAAGGCTGTTTCTGAGGGTAGTTCTGCAGTTGCTCAGCCTCTCTTCCATCTCAGGACAGTAATTCACCACTGGCTGGGCACTCCACCTCCCCTCCTTCCCCAGCAGATTTTAACCATAGCAGCCATTATTACTTAGCGCTTCAGAGGGTCTTCCTCCTGCAATGAACCTGTTCTTTAGGACTGTTAAAATTCAGCAGGAACAGCCAACTCCTCTGAGCTGCTGACAGCACTGCAGCTGGAGGCATCAGCCCCTGTTTAACATTCATCTTATTTTCCATGTAAGTCCCCATCACTACTGCTGTCCAAACAACAGCCCTGGACCTCTCCCAGCAGCAGGGTGAGGAGGTATTGTTTGGTTTGCTATTTGTCTGCTCCAGTCCTTGATTACTGACCTGTCAAGAAAAACCCTTGTCAGGCCCATCCCTCTCAGTTGCTTTTCACTGTATTCCCACCCCTCCTAACAAATGAAGCCTCCCCTTCCCCCTTGATGAGGGCACATTTGAATTCCTGTCCTCTCGGCTCTTTTTCCCAACAGTTTGCTCTCACTGTGCAGTGGAAGGTTGGGTGCAAGCTGGTTTTGTGAGGAGCTCTTTCACTGGTCACACCAATACAGTACTTCCTGTAGTTGCCAGCAAGACCTGTGCAGTTCTATGTAGAGATAAAATGCTTCAGGGGTCTCAGGAAATCCTTTGAACTTCAGACACTGCTTCCAACTCCTTACTAAAAGAAACTCTTTTCAGCTAGACAGTCAAGGAGGAATCTCATTAAAGCACCAACATTCTTTTGTCAAAGCCACTAGAGACTGATGAGTGACACCCACAGAAAGCCCTGAGCACCAGCTGCTCATGGCACATGGGGAGGGAGTGGTGCTGTCTCACCTGGCTGATGCAGATCAGAGCCTAGAGAAAAATGCCTCCTCACTTCTTCATGTGGGTCTGGACAGGGCCTGTCCTTTGAGACTGAACAACTATCCAACAAGCTGTAGCAAATTCCCCACAGGGAAGTCTGCTGCCTCCCTGAGGCCCAGGTCAGAGATGTTCCAGGAAGCCCCCTAGGCCGGTAGGGTCCTCTGGTTATAGCCCATTACTGGTCATACAGGTTGGAAGCGGGTGAGGGTGAGTACGGAAGTGCACAAGCAATTAAAAAGGATTTCAAGACACTGGGGCCACTGGTTGAAGGATTAGGAGCTCAGGTGGTGTTCTCTTCAGTCCCTTCAGTGGCAGGGTAGACTGCACTGAGCAGAACAGGAAACCACAGCTGAAAAACATGGCTCAGGGGCTGGTGCCTCAAGCAGAATTCTGATTTCTCTGATCATGGGAACACTGGGAATTTTGTGAACATTTCAATGGCACCGGGGCTGCCGGGGAGGAGAGTTCAGCTGTGCTGAAAGGGGAAAAGGACTCTTCTGAGTTGGTAAGGCTCAATGATAGGGCTTTAAACTAGGTTCAGAGGCAGAAAGGGATAAAAGCAAAGAGATGAGCCTAGAAGTGGTGTCTGCCCATGGCAGAGGTGAAACTGATAGCCCAGCAGAAAAGCATCTATACCAATGCACACAGCATGGGCAACAAGGAAGAACCAGAAGGCTCTGTGCAGCAGGGCAGCTATAACATAGCTGTCATCACACACCACCTACAAAAAAGGCTGAAAGGAGGACCCAGAGAACTCCAGGCCTGTCAGCCTGACCTTGGTATCAGAGATTACAGAGCATCTTGGGTGTGCTCACATGGAAAGCGCAGGTTAACAGGGTCCTGCTTGACCAACCCCCATCTCTTCTGTGACCAGGTGGATGAGGGAAAGGCTGTGGATGTTGCCTACCTGGATTTGAGTAAAGCCTTTGACACCATCTCCCATGGCATTTTCCTGGAGACCTTCGTGGCCCATGGCATAGCCAGGTGCACTCCTTGCTCTGAGCCAGTTCCAGAGAATGATTTCTGTGGCTAGGCTGAGGTGAGGGGATACAGCTGCACTGTCAGGTCAGAAACCACAAGTGGAAGCAGCTCACCTGCAATCACCTCAGCCCAGGGGCTGTTGCCTTCACCTTCCCCAGCCACAGCTCTGCAGGCACTGCCAGGTGAGCAGAAAACACCAATGGCATCAGCCTTGTCCTTCCCTCTCCCCACCACAAGTTACCTTTCCAGACCCAGACCGGCCCAAACCTCCTCCAAGTGAAGATTTCAGTTTTTCTGTGTACCCTGCTCCTCCAGCACCTCAAACACACAGAGCCCAGGTCAGCCTTTACTGAGAGAGTTTCACCAGGTCTGTGTCCTGATCTTTAAACACACTTGAACCTTGGCAGTGAACCTAGAAGAGCACACAAGGGACGTTAGAGTACAAAAAACTCCTTCTGCTAAAGTGGAAAACAAGTTTATTAACATTCTTTCAAGCTTTCCTTGTTCAAGGCCATATAAAAAAAAAAAAAAACCTCTGCATGTTGATGACAGGTCTTGTTTGTACTCTGCACAGCCTACATTTTGCTCCCCCTCGTCCCCCGGTGAGTACTGAGCTCTGTTACCAGCTGAAACATTTGTTGCAGCTCAGCTGTTTGAAAAAGAACAAATTCTCTATATACATTGTTTAGCAGACGAATGCAGCATCAAATGCTCTTTAGTAAGAGGTATATGAGTTGAGGATCAAGAGAATACTTAGCTAAATCATCCCTCTATCTGGAACAACACCTCTGGCTTTGGTCACTGCCTCCCTCCTCCCCCCAACTCCCACAGCATCACTGGAAACCAGACTGCATCCTAGTGGCAAAAGGGGATAGTTAATGTGCTTCTGGTGGATCTTACCTCGTGGATTGCTCAAAACTAAAACATATATAACCTAAGTTTCCTTACCCTAGGAACTGCTCAATGGAACAGCTTAAACTCAGC
The DNA here is from genome assembly GCA_013396675.1 of Eubucco bourcierii. NCBI lineage: Eukaryota > Metazoa > Chordata > Aves > Piciformes > Ramphastidae > Eubucco > Eubucco bourcierii. The sequence continues at coordinate 453,831 of VWZE01013647.1, forward strand.
TACTGTGACAAACTCCAGAGGATTATATGGAATCGCTGCTCTGGGATGCAAGTGGATTTTTCTTCTGCTTTGTTTGTCACACCAGCACATGGAACATTGATCTGTTTTACGGGTTTTTTTTTCTTCCAGTAGTGGTGACAGCTTTTAGGAAAACTCTCTACAAACATGCAAATACAGTTTTTGTCAGGCTTAAGGGGTAACACATACCATACACGTAATAAATATTGCTATCAGTATGACCCCCTGGCAGCAACAAAATGGCAAAAAAAGTTACTTCCAGATAACCCCCCGTTCAACAAGATACCTACAGAGTCTGTGATACTTCTATTGACAGAAACTATTAACGTTGTTCATTAGCATGGTGAAGTCCAGTTAACATGTTTTGAGAAGACAGAATGTGTGACTGAATACCTGAACTGAAAATAAACCTAGCGGTAATGATTTAACCATAGTACTACTACATGAACTGCTGCTCCTACCAAAGAAACCAAAAGGATTACAGGTTAAAATATACTCCCTACATAAAGGTTTGTGAAGCATAGCCTTAAGAACTCCTGCTCATACACTACTCGTGGTTAGTAGTCTCAGACAGTGTTGGCCACTCGGTACTCCCTGTCGTCACCGGGCTGCAGCTGCACCACTACGCTCTCCTCGCTGGCTCCGTTCTCCGCGTCGCTGCTGTCGATGTTGTCGTTGTCATCCTCCTCGTACTCTGAGGACTCAGTCATGTTCTGGTGGGAGTGGGACTCTGAGAGAGCCCCGAAGGACTGAGTGCTGACTGAGGCCAAAGGCCTAAGCAGAGGAGTATTTTCAGACACTTCGTTGTCTTCCTGGCTGCTGTCTGTCTCCGAGTCGGAGTCCCCCTGAGAAGGGACCACCTTCTGCTTGCATACAGGACAGGTCTTTTTTGTTTTTGTCAGCCAGGGGTCCACACACTTGCAGTGATATGCTGTTAAAAAACAAAATGCAAGCACATCACTATCCCAGCGAGAGAGACAAGGAAACCTGCTAACCTTTAGCAACACAGGAGAATTTAAGTCAGGCAGAGCACTTCATAGGTAGGTTTGCCAGCACTGCGCTGCCTGCCCCAACGGATGGATGCATGCAAGAACCACTCATTGCCTCCCAGAGCAGTCCTGCAGTAAGCCACCTCTGACCACACTGACTTGAGGAACTTCTGGAGGAACTACACTCCCCTTGCAGCAGTCATGCCCACTACCATCACCATCCTCACAGCCCTGCTGACCTCCATCAAGACCTTATCAAAGCACTTTGCTATCAATAAAACTGCCAGATGATGGATTGTGTGGATTTTAAATGAGGTCCACAGCTGGCACTGCAGCTTAGAAATGTTTGAAAGTCTTTCTTATGGCATTGAAAATTGGGCCCTGCTTATTAACAGACTCCTGCCTGCCACAGAGCTAAGTGCAAGGGCAAGCAGGTTGTGGTTAGTGCCTGCTCAAGCAGGTCAGCAGCACATTCCCCACAAGAACTGACCATGGTGGCTCTGGTTTGTTTTCTTTATTTTTCAACAATCTTTTATATGGTGATGCAGTCCCTAGGTGGGACAAATGCTGTGGATCTGTTCTTCCAAGAACACTATCAACCTGTTTTGGAATTGTTTTTATTATCTGAGGATTTGCCAAGCTCAGCATGCCACTTGCTGCGCTCACTGTGGCTGTATGGCTGTGACATCAGCTGCCTCTTCCTCACATCCCTTAGTGGTGTGGTGCTTGGTGTTTGCTGCTGCAGTGCCTGGGAAGAGCAGAAATTTGCTGAGAAAAACCTGGGTCAAACTGCAACCAGCCAAAATGGCTGTAACACAGTGAACAGACTGGGAGGGAGAGACAGGGTCTCAGGTCATGAAAGATAAATCCTATTTTTCTTGATAGATTTTACACAGCTTTTACAAAACAGACAAAGTTCCAATGTAGAGCCAGTCTTGGGTCCAGGCTTCTCCCAGATTTCCAAATACAAGCTCTTAAAATGCTCCCTGTGCTTGCACACAGCTAAAAGCAGCCTTGCCTTGGAGGCAGACACAGACCTAACCACCAGCTGGAGGTTTTGCAGCAGGTTGCACCTGAGGAAGGCCTTCAGGAAGTGCACAACTTGTCACAGCAATAACATCCCACTCATTTCTGCCTAGGGCAGGGGTCTGCATGGCTACAGGACAGACTACATCCCCCACCCTTACCTCTGTTCACCAATGTCTGAATTATGTTCATGGTTTAATTGCCTTGGAAAAAAGCAAAAGCCCATTTTTAATGTAAAAACAACTCAGGAATGTGTTTTGTTATTAAACACAGACATTTAAAGGACAGCCCAGGCTTTTTTTTTCACGTGTTCATCGAAAAAAACCCAACAAACCAGCAAGTGGGATCTGCCAGCCTTTTTGCTTTTCAGAAGAGAAAAACCCAAGTCTGTTCTTTTCCCAATCTGTACACACACTCCTGCATATCAGCAAAAACAGATGTTATAAATCAATCAGTAAACACATTCACTGTGGGGTTCAGATGCGGTTTGTAGAGAGCTATTTTAATACAAATATCAAAGCTAAAACACAGCTGCTTACCATGAGAACAAGGAAGGATTCTGAGCTTGTCTCCATCCTCATATTCATCCAGACAAATGGCACATACATCGTATTCATCTCCTGCAGCACAGAAACGACAGTGTCACAGATTTGCAGCAGACCTCAAACACACACAGACAGGTTCTCTTGGGTAGGATCACAGGCTGAAGAAAAATTCCCTTCCCTCTCTATGCAAGGGGCAGGCTCTTTAAAGCTCTACAGTTGACTGCTCCATTTCTCTATTAAGACCACTGCCCATTCACCATACCTTAAAGTCAACAAAAATGATTTGAACTGTGTGTAGTGCCGCCTCTGCGACGCTCCTCCCACAACCCGCGTGCAGTGCCGCCTCTGCGACGCTCCTCCCACAACCCGCGTGCAGTGCCGCCTCTGCGACGCTCCTCCCACAACCCGCGTGCAGTGCCGCCTCTGCGACGCTCCTCCCACAACCCGCGTGCAGTGCCGCCTCTGCGACGCTCCTCCCACAACCCGCGTGCAGTGCCGCCTCNCGCTCCTCCCACAACCTGTGTGCAATGCCACCTCTGCAACGCTCCTCCCCTAAACCATGTGCAGTGCCGCCTCTGCAACGCTCCTCCCACAACCTGTGTGCAGTGCCACCTCTGCAACACTCCTCCCACAACCCGCGTGCAGTGCCGCCTCTGCGACGCTCCTCCCCCAAACTGCGTGCAGTGCCGCCTCTGCGACGCTCCTCCCACAACCCGCGTGCAGTGCCGCCTCTACGACGCTCCTCCCACAACCCGCGTGCAGTGCCGCCTCTGCGACGCTACTCCCACAACCCGCNAACCATGTGCAGTGCCGCCTCTGCAACGCTCCTCCCACAACCTGTGTGCAGTGCCACCTCTGCAACACTCCTCCCACAACCCGCGTGCAGTGCCGCCTCTGCGACGCTCCTCCCCCAAACTGCGTGCAGTGCCGCCTCTGCGACGCTCCTCCCACAACCCGCGTGCAGTGCCGCCTCTACGACGCTCCTCCCACAACCCGCGTGCAGTGCCGCCTCTGCGACGCTCCTCCCACAACCCGCATGCAGTGTCGCCTCTGCAATGCTCTACCATTCTTATTAAAAGGATTTAAAATACAAGATTCACTTTACTATGCAGGTGCTGAAAAAACACAGCCACAGACAAGTGGGTAGAAACCAGAATAATGATCAAGAATGAGAGTCCAGTCCCAGAAGAAAAGTCAAACCCCACAAACGGACAGGCAGCACTGACATCGTGAACACTGTACTGTGTTATACAGCCAAAGTGCAAGCACTTCTTATAAGCCAACATATTCCCATTTAGTTCTTCTCAACAGCTTCACAACACAGCCCTTTCATCAAAGCAAATGGTTCTTTCCCTTCTCCTGGCAGTCACTGACCCACTGCTGCCTAGGGCTGCACACTCTCCTCACCATGAAGTCTTTTTTAGATGCCCAAACTACAGTGTACCAAGAAAATAAATAGAAAAATCAGTTTGTTCCAGCCAGCCTCTCCTCCCATGAAGCCCTCCCTGCCAGCAGAATGAACTGCAAGCCTTCCTATCACTTGACTAACACATGTTTGGTTGAAGGGCTGGAAAGTTAGAGGGTCAAGTGATCCAAAGTATGTTTGTACATCCTATCATAAGGGCAGTCATCTGCTCAACACATGGTGTTAGGCTGCCTGCAACCTGGTTACACACTTTGTGACGAGAAAAGTCACCAATGAGAAGTGTCTTAGGAGAAAAAGATGCCATGGTCCACCTTGCCTAAAGGATGGACACCACAGGTAAAGCCTGCTACGTCCTGGGAGGGTGGTGGAAACAACTTCATTCACTCTGCATGTTTTGGCTAAGTATCCCTAAGAGCATTCCTGTGCCCAACCTACACCATCTTCACTGCTTCTTCTTGATTTCTCAGTGCTCAGCAGTTTACATTCTCACCACCTTAAGGGTTAGCTAAGATCCTGAAGTTTACAATTCAGCAGGTAGGGTAAGGAAGTAAGTTGCACCTGATGCCATCAAAATGATGTTAGGAAGAAGTTCTTCACCATGAAGGTGGTGAGACACCGGAACAGGTTGCCCAGGGGGGTGGTGAAAGCCTCATCCCTGGAAGTCTTTAAGGCCATGCTGGATGTGGCTCTGGGCAACCTGATCTAGCATGAGGTGTCCCTGCTCATGGCAAGGGAGTCGGAAAGAGATGATCCTTGAGGTGCCTTCCAGCCCTGATAATTCTATGATGTGCAAAGAAATTCACTCACTCATATACCAAATACAAATGGGAAAAGGTTCACAGCACAGGAAGTGTCCACCTTGTTCCTAGTGCCCCTCAGAGCAGTTTTCTCCGTCTCCTTCCAGTTCTTTCCAAATTCTTCCCACCCTGAGCCCCACCCATCCTGCAGGTGTTGCCTCATCAGTCACCCTCACAACTCAATTCTCTAGCCCACTTCAGTAAGGCAGCTGCCTTCCTCTCCATTAGTCAACCATCATATGTTTAAGCAGCCCTCAAAGTGGTAGCACACTGAGGCAGTGAGGCAGCCCCTGGCAAGTGAAACAACTCAGTGGTGAAGCATCACATCCATTGCTAGGCCAGGTGAATACAGATCAAGTTTTCAATGCTGAAGTTGAGGCCACAGATCCACCCAGCAGCAGACTGGCTAACAAAGGGATCGTTCTGAGTCTGCCAAGGCCACTCCAGCCAGCTCTACAAGTCATCTTCCACTGCACAGTAATTACACAACAAGCCCTCAGCCCAACTGCTTCTTCACCTGCCCCTGCTGGATCCATCAGCTGCAGCCCATCTGCTTCCTTTCTCCAACAGATCACAGCATAAATTAATTAAGGTTATTACCCAGATTCCTGCTCTCCTGGTGGCTCGGGGAAGAGAGGCAGCCCAGGCTACAGCCAGGACTGGGAACACAAGCCCTCCTCAGTGCTGAGACCTGCATGACTTTACTGTGAGCCCTGGAGCCTCCCGGTTAGCTTCACCTCTGTGACATGGCCAGCAGTGAACTGAAGATTGTGTTTCCAGAAGGGATACTCTGCAGACATCTTTTTCTCAAATGCCTATTGCTGCATTTTAGAAGCTGGCTCAGAACCACCAAAACTGAGGGAGGAAAATAAGGAAATAGAGAAATGGCTGTCATCCTGGCCTGGATTCAGGAGCAGTGTGGCCAGCAGGAGCAGGGAGGTTCTTGTGCCCCTGTGCTCAGCACTGCTCAGGCCACAGCTTGAGTGCTGTGTCCAGTTCTGGGTTCTTCAGTTTAAGAAAGATGTTGAGGTGCTGGAAGGTGTCCAGAGAAGGGCAGCAAGGCTGGGGAGGGGCCTGGAGCACAGCCCTGTGAGGAGAGGCTGAGGGAGCTGGGGGTGTGCAGCCTGCAGAAGAGGAGGCTCAGGGCAGACGTCATTGCTCTCTGCAGCTACCTGAAGGGAGGTTGTAGCTAGCCGGGGTTGGGCTCTGCTGCCAGGTACCCAGCAAGAGAATGAGGGGACAAAGTCTCAAGTTGTGCCAGGGGAGGTCTAGGCTGGATGTCTGGAGGAAGTTGTTGCCATAGAGAGTGATTGGCATTGGAATGGGCTGCCCAGGGAGGTGGTGGAGTCACTGTCCCTGGAGGTGTTCAAGCAAAGCCTGGATGGGACTAGTTGACTGGGTAGGGCTGGATGATAGGTTGGGCCGGGTGAGCTTGGAACTCTCTTCCAACCTGTCTGATTCTATGATTCTGTGAAAATAAAGTATCTTGCTCAACTCATCTGTGTAGCAAGCAGGATTTCCTCTCTCAGCTTGGCACATTGCTGCAATCTTTTCAGAAGCACTGAAATATCCATCACCTGTCTCTGTACTTAAGAACAAAGTAAAATGCAAACACCAACCCAGCAAGACTTGGGCAGACCTCTGTCAGACTGTTAAGTACACTGTGAAGCCAAGCAGATGGGTCTGTAATTAGATCAGTTATAATCCCATTTGCAGGGAAAAAACAAGTAAATAAATAATTTCAGAACACATAAAAATGCAGAATTCCAGAGCAGATTTTTTCAGGCACACTGAGCTATTCCCTGTTCCTGTTCAATGATATGGAGGACTCTGCACATAAAGAGCCAACCACAGAAATTCCATGCAGGTAACCAAAAAAAAAAAAAAATTGTTATCTGTTTACATGGACACATCCTCCTGTCTGGCTGTCACACATGCTGGGGCTTTCTCCCACCTGCACAACAAGCATTTCAAAGCTGGCTGGCCAAAGTTAAGCTCTTCTGTCATACTTAAACCAGATAACCAAACATGAAAATGATCAGGGGGCTGAAGCATCTCTTCTACAAGGACAGGCTGAGGGAGCTGGGGGTGTCTGGCCTGAAGACTCCAGGGAGACCTAATGGCAGCCTGCCAGTACCTGAAGAGGGCTACAGGGAGGCTGCAGAGGGACTATTTGCAAAGGCCTGCAGTGACAGGATGAGGGCAATGGCTTCAAGTTAGAGCAGAGCAGATTTAGATTGGATGTTAGGAACAAGTTCTGCACCATGGAGGTGTGGAACATTGGAACAGGTTTTCCAGGGAGTTCGTTGAGCTTCTATCCCTGGAGATATTTGCTGCCAGGCTCAACAAGACTCTCAGTAGCCTGATCTAGTGGAGAATGTCCCTGTTCACTGAATGGGGGGTTGGATTAGATGACCTCTGGAGGTCTCTTCCAACCCAAAGCATTTTATGATTCTATATTTTTCAGAAGTCTTGTGGCTGTAGCAACTCTACAGTTGTGGATTCTTTATCAGGTACCTAACCACTCATTTAAGAACCAAGTTTTAGACACTCAATGCAGGAAAAACTCTGCTTCATTGATTTTTAATTTCTTAATAGCATGCCCACACATCTTTCTGTCACAGCATTCCCTCTTCACTAAATTTAGGATGTTTTCTGCAGGAGTGAGAGCTTACACTGTGATTTTATTGCACTTAAGATCTAAAAATCTTTTCAGCATTGGCCCAGATTCCATTTTAGTCTAGAGTTAAGCTAGCTTGGGAATAATGTTAGAGATTTCTGAAAAGAAATTCTACAGCATGTACCAATTCACAAAATTTCTAACCTCCAATTTCTTTCTTCTAAGCTATTGTTCCTCAGACTCCTTGGGTTTGCTAATGACCAAGTTCCAGGCACAGTGAATGGATCTGTTGGGTTGGGTTTTTTGCTGCATTCGTTTTTGTTACAGACATCACACAAAAGGTATCAACTCCCACTTGACTGTTGTAAGGAACAACACAACACCTACCTCCAAGCTCTGCCAGCCCAGAAAAATGGATATTCACACAGCAGGGTATGCTGCTTTCTGTGGAGTTACTCAAAGGCCAGGCTTGTTGATGAGGACTCTGCAAAGACAGCCACTGCCACAGCCCCTGCTCACCACAGAAACACCAAGTCCCTGATTACAGCCCACTGAGATTAGTAACAAATGCCCACACTTTACAGTGGTGTTTGACTCAAATCCTGTTCAGAGACAGTTCAGGTAATTCCTATGTTAACAGTTCTCACTTATAGAATCATATAGAGCCATGGTTTAGGTTGGAAGGAACATCAGAGATCATCCAGTTCCAACCCCCTGCCATAGGCAGGGAAACCTCCCACCAGAAGAGGTTGCTCAAGGCCTCATCCAGCCTGGCCTTGAACACCTTCAGGGAGGTTGTGGAGCACAGAAGCACAGAATGTGATCACAGATTCTGTGCTTCTGTGCTCCACAACCTTCCTAGGCAACCTGTGCCAGTGTCTCACCACCCTCACTTCCTCCTGACATCCAGTTTCAATCTCCCCTCTGCCAGTTCAAACCCATTCCTCCTTGTCCTGTCATTGCAAGACCTTGTCAATAGTCCCTCCCCAGACTTCCTATAGGTCCCCTTCAGATACTGGAAGGTCACTTTAAGGTCTCCTGGAAGCCTTCTCTTCTCCAGGCTGCAGAGCCCCAACTCTCTCAGCCTGTCCTCACAGCAGAGCTGCTGCAGCCCTCTGAGCATCTTCATGCCCTCCTCTGGACCCGCTCCAACAGTTCCATGTCCTTCCTGTGCTGGGGGCTCCAGACCTGCACACAGGACTCCAGGTGGGGACTGACAAGAGCAGAGTAAAGGGGCAGAATCCTCTCCCTTGCCCTGCTGGCCACACTGCTCTTGATGCCAGTACTATTTGCCTGGTAGCCTGTTAAACTGCAGAAATCCACTGAAGCCAGCTTTCCCTTTAAAAAACCTCTTCACAGTGCAGGGAAATCACTGATTAGACAGGGATTTGTGATACACAAAGCACTGCTAGAGAAGAAGCAGCATCTGTAGGGTCTTAGCTTCAGTATTGGACTATTTCAATACAAAGGGATTTTTAAGAATATGGTGGAGAAAAAAAAAAAGAGTACATCATTCCTAAAAGGCATGCTTACAGCCCACAGGATTGTTTTCCCTCATCCTTCCAGAGCAAAGTAGCAAAGTCTAGGATTGTTTGGTGCATCATCACGAGACTGAAGGGAATGGTTCCAGAACCATCGAAGCATAAAATGGTTTCAGTTGCAAAGGATCTCCAAATGTCATCCAGTTCAATCCCTCTCAGTCAGCAGGGACATCCTCAGCTAGATAAGGCTGCCCAGAGCCCTGTCAAGCCTCACCTTGAATATGTCCAGGGATTGGGCCTCAACCATCTCCCTGGACAACCTGTTGCAGTGTTCCAGGACTCTCATAGGCAGAACTTGCTCCTAACATCCAATTTCAATCTGCTCTGCTCTAGTTTGAAGCCACTGCCCTCGTCCTGTCACTGCAGGCCTTTGCAAACAGTCCCTCTGCAGCCTTCCTGTAGCCCTTTTCAGGCACTGGCAGGTTGCTATTTAGTCTGCCCAGAGCCTTCTCTTGTCCAAGTTAAGCAACCCCAGCTCCCTCAGCCTCTCCTCAAAAGAGATGTACTCCAGCCCCCTGCTAACTTTGGTGGTCCTCCTCTGGACCCACTTCATCAGGTCCTCAAAGAGAATTTGCCACCATGACAATCATGTCTTGAGATCTCCCACCTTCAGAACAAAAGCACAGAGCAATGTCTTGTGATTTAATTGCCAAAGCTAACATACTGGAAGTACTGTGTCAAGCTTTTTTAACTTCTAGTCAAAGGACTTAAAGTAAGGTCAGGGATTAATTTCATAGCAGTAGAACCAAAGTGAACATTTGTTTAGAGGAAGTGAAATCCTAGTTGAAAATTTCTCTTCCATTTTCACAAGGCACTGAATGCAGTGGACACCTGAATGCTTACAGTCACTGACTGACTGAGGAAAGCAGCCACAAGATCATAGAATCATAGAATGGTAAGGTTGGAAGGGACCTCAAGGATCATCTAGTTCCAATCCTCTGTACCTCCCACTAGCACAGGTCACTCAAGGCCTCATCCAATCTGGCCTTGAACCCCTCCAGGGAGGGAGCAGCCACAACCTCCCTGGGCAACCTGTGCCAGTGTCTCACCACCCTCACTGTAAAGAACTTCCTCCTAACATCCAGTCTAAATCTCCCCTCTGCCAGTTCAAACCCATTGCCCCTTGTCCTGTCGTTGCAGGACCTTGTAAATAATCCCTCCCCAGCCTTCCTGTAGGCCCCCTTCAGATATTGGAAGGCTACTATCAGATGTCTTCCTACAGTGGCTGCTTAGTTCTGTAGCTCTGAGTTATTGCAGATGCACAAAATTAACTGGAAGAGACAGTAAATGACTTTTCTGAAACAACCTTCCCTTTACAAACTGCTTTTTTAAGTACAAGACAATTTACTTTGTATTTTTATTCCAATCAGATTTCATGAGGCATCAGTAAGAGGGGGGAAAAAATAATAATAGTTATATTAGTTGAAGATAAGTTTGAGAGCTCATTTTAAATCCATAGCTACAGATAACAGCAAGGTTCAGTCAACTCTGCAGAGGAAAACATTGTTTTTCCTTGCCCCACACCCCCAGGCTGACTACCACAGCATCAATGCTGCATCCCCTCCAACTGAACACCTGCTCTGCACAAAATGAGCAGTGCCATCAATAATGCAGGTTGGCTTTACCAAGGGCAAAGAACAGCAAATGGTTCTATCCCTGCAGCCAGGCACACCCCCCAAGGAGGTCTCTGGTCAATACATTCTCTGCTGACACTGTTCTGTAGCCATTATTCAGCTCATTTGAGTACTTTTCCCATCTGTTCTTATACCTTGCAACAGGTGGATGAATGAAAAAAAAAATAATCAGATGGTAAAATGAAAAGTAGATTATTTTTTCCTCCTTTTAAGGAGCAGACTATAATAGAGAAGAACCTAAGGTAGCTTTTCAAGTCCACTGAAGAACAGAACTAAATACAGTTTTATCTCTCACCTTGTCATTAGATAAAGTTAATCACTACAAAGAATCACAGTAGCAAGCATTTTGGCAGTAAATCTGAACTGCTCTTGCCCGCCCTCACAGACACATTGTGATGAATGAAAGGATCATTCCACTGGACCAGCAGATAAATTACAGCCACAAGACAGTTGTGTTTGTGTTGTTTCCACAGGGTCAAGCAATTTACCTGCTGCTAGCAGTCACCAGTTTCCAGACAAAGAATCACAGAGTAGCTTGGGTTGGAAAGGACCTTTAAAGGTCACCTAAAATCAACCTCCCTGCAGTCAGCAGGCACATTTGCAACTAGAGCAGGTTGCTTAGAGGCCTAAACAACCTGACCTGGGATGTTTCAAGGATGGGGCATCTACCACCTCTCTGGGTAACCTGGGTCAGGGTCTCATCACCCTCTGTGTAAGAAACATCATCCTTCTATCTAAAGCTCCTCTCTTTTAGTTTAACCCATTACCACTTGTCCTGTCACCACAGGCCAGGATCAAAAGTCTATCCCCAGCTTTCTGCTTGGTCCCTTTAAGCCCTGAAAGACCACCAGAAGGTCTCTCTGGTGCCTTCTCTTCTCCAGGCTGAGCGACCCCAACTCTCTCAGCCAGGCCTCACACAGCAGAGTACTTCCAGCCCTCCCATCATTGCTGTGGCCTCTGGTCCCACACCAACAGGTCCATATCTCTGCTGTGCTGAGGACTCCAGGGCTGGCCCCAGCACTGCAGGAGGGAGTTCCAAATAACAAGAACAATGCACCCCAGTGACTGGCTGCTGCGGTCATCCTTAATGAGAGCTTTGTTGAATTTCAGTACTGATTTTGGGGTACAGCAATTTTAATTCCTAACCACAGCCTGCACATGGTGCCTGCTCTGCTGCCACAGAAGGAGGGTCAGAACTCCTCTAGTTCAGTGAGGACAGGGTCAAGTCAACCTTTCTGTGTGCTTTCACTCCAAGCTCTACCATCTCTTGCAAGTGTACTCAAAAATATCTTCAAAACTACAAACCTCCACAATGTAGCTTGGTTTTTTTTTCTGTCTGAAAAACAGTGGGGTCTAGTTAAACAAAGGATGAACCACTTGCCTTTCTTAAATTTATGTACAGGAAGTTTCTTCAGCTGATCCTTCCTCAGCCGATTCCTTCTTGCTCTGTGTCTGTCTTGCACGAATTTTGTGATCTGAAAACAGATGCAAGACAACCTGAACAGCAAGTTAAAGCAATAAAACAACAAGCAAGGTTTTGATTTGCAAGTCTTCACAGTAAGGTAGTCTAAAGGGAACCCCAGGTCAAACCTCTTCCCTGGCCTGCCCTCAAAGATGAAGCCAAACAAGGCTAAAGGATGCTCCTAATGACCATGACACTTGGAAAATGCACAGGATTTTTTAGGAAAGAAAAGAGGGGAAAAAAAAAAATGTCTGTCCATGCTATCTGAAATAATGGCTGCAGCTGCAGTCTCCTCCCAAGGCCCATGCACAATGGGATGGCATTCTTCAAGGCAGAACACAACTCATTAGCTTTGCCAGGGTTTGCTTATTGTTTAGATCATCACAGCTCTTTCAGAGGACTGTTGCCATCAGAACTGTGTTGACAGGAGCTAGATGTGGTCTGGGGAGCAGCAAGAGGGTTACTTCAAGCCATAGGTAGTTTGCTGTCTTCAACTACACCACAGATTCCCTTTCCACTTTCTTAATAGGCCCCAATGCTGTTTCTGCTTGGTTTCTAGTTGTAGTATCTGTGATGTGTCTTTTTTTTTTTTCCCCCTCAAATGCAGTAACAAACCAATCCCAAAATGCTCTTAGCCAAAGTACAGACACCAACAAGCCTGAAATGTGCAGAGCTGCTCCACATCTAACTGGGCAGTGGGTAAGGTACCCACAGACAGTACTAATGTCAGAAATAACATTCATCTGTGTGCCTTGAGGACCCCTGAAGGGCACTGATCTGCTTCCTAACATTACTTTTTTGGTAAGTATGAATATTTGAATACTACAAATAAACCACCTGAGCCTAATCGATTCCAGCAAAAGAAAATGTCTTTCTACATCACACCTGGCTTCACTTTTTAAGTACCTCTGGATCTAAAAATGTTTGTTCAGGCTCTTTTCACCCCAGGTAAACAAAGAGCTGCATGATTCAGCTGCAGTTATTCTGGTGGGATGCAGTCTCACTTGTCATGCCACCCTACAACTTATCACTAGTGAGCCCAACTGTACCCTGTTCCCTCTTTTCACTTGTACTACTCTGGAAAATGCTTCCAGATACCTCTCCCCACTTTCAGTCACAGTTCAACGTGAGCTGTGTAGACACAGTCTGAGATTTGCAACATTGCACAACCTCTTCCAAAACCCTCCAAACATGTGCCCCAAGTACCCAGCAGAAGTACTTGCAGACATACCATGCCATTTCCTCCCAGTTCCTGCCTGCCTTCCCTCTACAACACAACCCTAAGCCATGGAAAGAACCCTTCACTTCAGTCCTGACTGCCTACTGACACTAACAGAAGAGAAATTCAGGCATCTCAAATCCTTTGTTTTTATAACTGAGTCACATTTGGAAAAATAAACCCTAAATCCCTGTCCACAGACATGCCCTTCTTTGTCTGTCCTCACAGTGCACAAGCTCTGTGCTGTGGCAGGTTCTGAGCTTGCTGACTAATGATTGCTGAGACCTGCACTCTGGAACAGTAGGACTGACCCTCATTAATCAGTACAAGTTTCCTAAGCCAGGACATGCTCTCAGTGTACAAGAGCACAAGGACAGGTCATTATGGGGTGAGGAGGAGTGAGGTTGTGCAGGGAAAGAGCAGCAGCAAGGACAATTCTTTCTAAGTAGTTGTATTACAGGGAAAAAGTCATAAGGGCTCCTGACCCTAAGGGCCAAAATTCTGCACCTGTTTGCTGAGACAAAGGATTGCAGGTAAGCAGAGCAGGGATGTGTGCAGTACACAAAGTTGCTGCTATTCCCTTAGAGTCACAGAATGGTAAGGTTGGAAGGGACCTCAAGGATCATCTAGTTCCAACCCCCTGCCATAGGCAGGGACACCTCCCACTGGTACAGGTCACTCAAGGTCTCATCCAACCTGGCCTTGAACACCTCCAGGGAGGNGGCATTGCAAGACCTTGTCAACAGTCCCTCTCCAGCCTTCCTGTAGGTCCCCTTCAGATCCTGGAAGGCTACTCCAAGGTCTCCTGGAAGCCTTCTCTTCTCCAGGCTGCAGAGCCCCAACTCTCTCAGCCTGTCCTCACAGCAGAGCTGCTGCAGTCCTCTGAGCATCTTCGTGGCCTCCTCTGGACTGACTCAAACAGTTCCATGTCCTTCCTGTGCTAGGGGCTCCAGAACTGCACACAGGACTCCAGGTTGTGTCTGAGGAGAGCAGAGCACAGGGGCAGAATCCCCTCCCTTGCTCTGCTGCCCACACTGCTCTTGCTGCAGCCCAGGACCCAGTTGCTATGTGGGCTGCATGTGCACACTGCAGGCTCATGTTGAGTTTTTCATTACCCCAGGCTCCCAGGTCCTTTTCCTCAGGGCTGCTCTCAGCCATTCACCTCCTTACTGTATCTTTTCATTTATCAGCTCCAGTGACAGGATGACTTTGAGAGGGAAAAAGAGTTATAAAAAGAAAGAACTTACCATAAATATGACAATGAGAATAAGACAGATGCCCACTATTATTAGGAAAGGGATTAAGTAGTATTCCAAAGGAAGACTGAACTCTGGGATCAACACGACGTGGCCACTGTAGGGGAAAACAGACAGAACTTTCTAAATAGGTTAAAATTTACTGAGCAATTAAAGAGTAAATACAATGGAAACCAACATTAAAATCAAAGGTTATTGCCAAAGGAATACAGACCTGTGCACTCAACACATCTTCATCTGATAGCCACAAGAGGTAAATAACAGGACAAAAACAATGCCTCTTAGAACACCTTCAGAGTGAAAAGTACTCTGTGACTTCAATCTTAAGGAAATCTAAAGCAACCAGAGAAACAACCTCATAGCTGCTTCTATGGCAGAATTATAAAAGACCCCAAGATGATTATCATGACACCATGATCACACAGGTGGTTTCATTTCAAACCATGAAGTATGCACCCTTTGTCCTCTGGGTAGGCAATCATTTACAGTACAGCAACCAAAAGTCTTAGAATCACAGAACTGTTAGGGCTGGAAGGGACTCCAAGGATCATCCAGTTCCAACCCCCCTGCTGTGGGCAGGGACACCTCTCACTAGATCAGGTTGCCCAGAGTCCCATCCAGCCTGATCTTAAACACCTCCAGGGATGAGGCTTCCACCACCTCACTGGGCAACCTGTTCCAGGGTCTCACCACCCTCATGGTGAAGAACTTCTTCCTAACATCCAATCTGAATCTACCCACTTCTAGTTTTGCTCTATTCCCCCCAGTCCTGTCACTCCCTGACATCCTGAACAGTCCCTCAGCAGTTTTCTTGTAACCCTCTTCAGATACTGGCAGGCCAAAATAAGGTCTCCTTGGAGCCTTCTCCTCTCCAGGTTGAACAACCCAAACTCTGTCAGTCTGTCCCCATAGCAGAGGAGCTCCAGCCTCTGATCATCCTTGTGGCCCTTCTCTGGACACCTTCCAGCACCTCCAGATCTTTCCTGTAATAGGAGACCCAGAACTGGACACAGTATTCCAAATGGGGTCTCACCAGAGTGGAGTAGAGGGGGAGAACCACCTCCCTCAACCTGCTAGCCACACTTCCCTTGATGCAGCCCAGCATACAGTTAGCTTTCTGGACTGCAGGTGCACACTGACAGCTCATACTGAGCTTCTCACTCACCAGTACCCCCAAGTCCTTGTCTTCAGTCTTTTTAAAGAACCTGATAAACAGATGCTGGCAACTGAATCTCTGAACACCAGTATTTGCTGACACTTAAGGAAGTCAACTGCCATTTCCTGCTCTGCTGGCACAAGCAGCCAGAAGCACCTGAGGAGGTACAACATGTAAAAGTGTTAGTAGCTCTAGAAGCACCACTCAGGTAGAGACTCGTTTTGCTTAGCAAGCAGTTTCATCAGCAAGATGTCTACTTAAGGATGACACAACCTAGTTCTTCTGGTTAACTTTGTGAAAGAACATCAGGGACCTGAAGAAGTAAGGTCATTAGACTAACAATCCAAAACACCTCCTTCTCTGTCCTACTCTCAGGGTAAATACTTTAACTACCTTGTTCTTGCAGCGCCTTTTCTTTTTAAAGCTTTAAAGTCAAAAGCAGAACAGCAGCACTGCAAACCTAACCATGCATCCCCTTAGAGCCACCTTAAATGCACCCTGTAGTTCCACCTAGCACAGGAAGTTGTCTCTGACTTCCTCTAGAACTACTAACACAAATAAAGATCCACTCTTTATTGAAGGCCAGCACCTGACTTTCATGGGAATGGACACAAAGTACAAAGAACACTCTTAGACCTGAAGCACACATCCCCTTGTGAGCATTTCTGTGATTCCTGGTTCATTATCTCAACTCAAATGTTTAATGTTGCATCAAAGTGCAAGAATTAGCATTTGATAGATACATGGCAAGCCCCCAGCAGGAAAGCAATTTAGAGTTCAGATGCTTTCCACTCATTGCTCTTAGGCACAAAGTTCCACCTGGAATACCTCCAGACTCTGTCATCACAACATTTCACAGAGAAACACAGAATGACAGGGGTTGGAAGGGGCCTCTGGAGATCATCCAGTCCAACTCACCTGCCAAGAGCAGGTTCACCTAGAGCAGGCTGCACAAGATGGCATCCAGGTGGGCTTTGAATGAGTGCAGAGTAGGGAACTCCACTTCTCTGGGCAGACTGTTGGGGTGCTCCAGTACCCTCAGCGTAAAGCTCCTCTTCATATACAGATGGAACTTCCTATGTTGAGGTTTATGCCAATTACCTCATTCTACCACTGGGCACCCTTAAAACAAGACTGGCCCTACCCTCTTGATGCCCACACTTTAAGCATTAATAAGCATTGATGAGAGCCCCCCTGTCCCCATCTTCCACTCTCCAGCCCAAAAAGCTGCAAGTCCCTCAGCCTCCCTAGTCCTCTTTGCTATACGCTCTCGAGTAGTTCCCTGTCCTTGAACTGGGAAGCCCAGAACTGGAGACACAGTACTCCAAATGTGGCCTCACCAGGGCAGAGGGTGAGGAAAACCTTCCTCAACCTGCTTGTCATGCTCTTCTTGATATATCCCAGGATTCCACTGGCCTTCCAGGCCAAAAGGGCACATGGTTGGCTCAAGGTCAAATCCAGAAACACTCAAAAGAGACCATGACTTAACACAAGGAATAACACAGCTGTAAGTGACTTACCCCTTTTCATAAGTAAATTCTTCCTTCAGAGAATTGGCTGATGTCTCACCAATGAAGACAGAAGGAATGTCAATCTTCTTCAAAACCTCAACTGCAGAAAATAGGCAAGGAAATAAAGGTGTTATTATGTGGACAGTCCAGGGGCACTCTTGAGACATAGGACTTGAACACAATGAGACTATCACAATGCAAAGGCACACTGAAACATACAGACTGATAAACCTGGGCCACATCTTCATGGTGCATAAGAAGTGGCATTATTTGTCCTACCTGAATACTCAGAGGCTTAACTGCAGGTCTAGAATTCTTCAAAACTCTTAATGGACTAATTCTTAATAGTCAGAGGGAGCACAAACCCAAAATATTTTAACAGAAAGAGCAACTTTAACCAGAACATCATTCTGAGAAGACTTAGATGGATTCTCATCAATGTCTCCCAATATCTGAGGGTTGGATATAAGGAAGGAAAGGACAGGGACAGTTTCTTCTCAATTGTGCCCTGGGATAGCACAAGGGGCAATGGATGGAAACTATGGCACAGGAAGTTCCACCTCAACATGAGGTAGAACTTCTTTACTGTAAGGGTCACAAAGCACTGGACAGGCTGCCCAGAGAGGTTGTGAAGCTTCCTTTTCTGAAGACTTTCCAGCCTTGTCTGGATGTGTTCTTGTGTGACCTGCACTAGATTATGGTGCTGCTCTGGTAGGGGGGGTCGGACTTGAGGACCTCCAGAGGCCCCTTCCAACCCCTAACATCCTGTGACTCTGTGATCCTACTCAAGACTTGATAAAAGCCACAGGGTTCCATTGATTCCCAGAACCTCTTGACAAATCCTATGGTTTTATGATCTGGTATTGTAAATTTTAATTAATCTTTCTTCCCTGCTTTTCACCCTATACATAAACAAACACATTGGAAACAGGTGTGGCTAGAAAAGGTCACAAAGAAGAATGAAAAGGATGAACAAACTCCACACCTCTATTTCACTCTCAAGAAAGTGGATGGAACTGCCTCCCCCTCCTTTGCTTATTTGTGAAAGCAATAAAGAGCTCAAAAGGTGCAGCACAGAACTTTCAATAATTTTTCAGATGTCTCCACAGCTTCACATCATATGTTTTCCTCTAACTTATGAATTCACATTTTAAAGGGTCAAAGTATGAGTTTAGTTGATACCAAAGTATGCAGGCTCCCCAAGACACAAGCATCCATGGCCAAGTGTCAGCTCATACTACTGAAGACTGCACAGCGAACTTTGTTCTACATTTTCATTTCTCAGTGAAACCTGAAAGTACTATTTACATGGGTTGGGAACTCTTAGGTTACTATTTACATGGGTTGGGAACTCTTCAGAATCACTTCCACAGAGCTCTCTGGGTTGCTCAGCTCCAATTTAGTTCACTGGCAGTTCATTCAGTGGGCTTTCAACTTGGAAAGAATTTCTTGTTCTCATTTACGTTCTTGTTCCATACTGAGCAAGCTCAAAACAAAGAAATGGCACAAATGGAAAAGAGAAGACTCTGAGGTGATGCTATTGTGGTCTCCCAGTATCTGGAGGGGGCTACAGGACAGTTGTTGAGGGACTACTTAGGGCGTCAGGTAGTGATAGGACTGGGAGGAATGGAGCAAAACTGGAAGTGGGTAGATTCAGATTGGATGTTAGGAAGAAGTTATTCAGCATGAGACACTGGAACAGGCTGCCCAAGGAAGCCTCATCCCTGAAGGTTTTTAAGGCCAGGTTGGATGGGACTCTGGGCAACTCGATCTAGTGAGAGGTGGCCCTGCCCACAGCAGGGGTTGGAACTGGATGATCTTTGAGGTCACTTCCAACACTGACAATTCTGTGATTCCATGAAATAAGCCCTACCAGCATCACAGACCAAAAGCACAATGCCAGCAGTATGACTTGATTACAAGGTGTTCTGCACACATTCACCCCCGGAAAGATTAAAATCCTGACAGCAAGCATCAGAATCAATCAGAAAATGTCACACTGGCCTCTAAACACCAACTGAGAATACAGATGTAATATGCACCCACAGGAAATGGCAGAGGGGGACCTGGTAGTGCTGAGTATGAGCCAGCAGTGTGCCCAAGTGGCACGGACAGCCAATGGTGTCTTGGCCTGTATGAGGAGTAGTGTGGGACAGCACTGGGGATGTCATTGTGTCCTGTACTGGCACTGGTGAGCCCTCGCTTTGAGCACTGTGTGCAGTTCTGGGCCCCTCACTGCAAGAAGGATATTGAGGTGCTGGAGTGGGTACAGAGGAGAGTGATGAGACTGGGAAAGGGACTGGAGAGTAAGTCCAACCCCCCTGCCACAGCAGGATCACCTGTACCAGATCACACAGGAATGTGTCCAGGCAGGTTTTGAGTATCTCCAGAGTGGGAGACTCCACAACCCCCTGGGCAGCTTGTGCCAGGCTTCTGGCACCCTCACAGGGAAAAAAAGTCCTCTTCTTGTTTAAATGAAACTTCCTGTGGCTCAGCTTCCACCCATTGCCCCTTGGCCTGTCATTGGGCACCACCAGCCTGGTTCCAGCCTCCTGGCACTCACCCTGCATGTATTGATAACCATTGGCGAGGTCACCGCTCAGTCTCCTCTTCTCCCAGCAGCACAGCCCCAGTTCCCTCAGGCTCTCCCCCTAACAGATATTCCATTCCCTTCAGCATCTTTGTGGCTCTGTGTTGGACACTCTCAAGCAGTTCTATGTCCCTCTTGAACTGGGGGGCCCAGAACTGGACACTTGTGCCAGGACAAAAGGGCATGGCCTGAAGTTGTGCCAACAGAGGGTTAGGCTGGATGTAAGGAAGCACATCCTCCCAGAAAGGGTAATTAGACACTGGGATGGACTGCCCAGGGAGGTGGTGGAGTTGCCATCCCTGGAGGTGTCTAAGGGAAGATTGGACGTAGCACTTAGTGCCGCAGTCTGGTTGATGTGGTGGTGTTAACTTACAGGCTGGACTTGATGATCTCAGAGGTCTGTTCTAGCCTCAATAACTCTGTGATTCTGTAAAACCAGAATCCATGTCCACAGGAACAGAAGAATGTGCATGATAGTGCAACAACAAAACAGAACCACTAATACATTCTAGGAAGTCCTATTTTAAAGGCTTAATCTCCTTCCAAAAGAGTAATTTTTTCCCTCACTTTTCTTGTATTTCTACTTAATAGCACATCAGCTACTTTTCACATTGACCATACAAACCTATCTCATGCATTTAGCCATTTAACCCAGAACAGCCGAACCCAAGTGTAAAGGAAAAAAATAAAACAAACCCAAAAATAAAACAAATCCCAAATAATATGGAAGTAGAGATTCATGTTCTTTGTGAACATCTGGGTGGTGAATGGCTGGAGAGCAGCCCTGAGGAAAAGGACCTTGGAGTCTGGGTTGATGAAAAGCTCAACATGAGCCTGCAGTGTGCACATGCAGTCCAGACAGCCAACCGAGTCCTAGGCTGCATCAAGAGAAGCGTGGCCAGCAGGGCAAGGGAGGGGATTCTGCCCCTTTACTCTGCTCTCGTCAGACCCCACCTGGAGTACTGTGTGCAGTTCTGGAACCCTCAGCACAGGAAGGACATGGAAGTGTTGGAGCGGGTCCAGAGGAGGGCCACAAAGATGATCAGAGGGCTGGAGCAGCTCTCCTATGAGGACAGGCTGAGGGAGTTGGGGCTCTTCAGCCTGGAGAAGAGAAGGCTTCGAGGGGACCTGATAGTAGCCTTCCAGTATCTGAAGGGGGCCTACAGGAAGGCTGGGGAAGGATTATTTACAAGGTCCTGCAATGACAGGACAAGGGGCAATGGGCTTAAACTGGCAGAGGGGAGATTTAGACTGGATGTTAGGAGGAAGTTCTTTACAGTGAGGGTGGTGAGGCACTGGAACGGGTTACCCAGGGAGGTTGTGGATGCTCCCTCCCTGGAGGTGTTCAAGGTCAGATTGGATGAGGCCTTGAGTAACCTGTACTAGTGGGAGGTGTCCCTGCCTATGGCAGGGGGTTGGAACTGGATGATCCTTGAGGTCCCTTCCAACCTTACCATTCTATGATTCTATCTCTCATTTTAAACTGCTAAAAGAGCAAGTGGATTGCTGGGTAGGGTGTGGGTGGGTTCAGTTTGGGCAGTTTCAAGGAGCGGTTTGGGTTTGTAGTTTGTTGTTTAGTTGGTTTCATTGTTGGCTTTTGTTTGTTTGGTTTGTTTTTTCTTTGGGGGGGGTGGTGGTGGTGATGTTTTTCATTTTTAAGTGAGAGTTGATTGTACTACTTGCTACTTCTTTCAATCCTGTGGGTGGAATGGTTTTCAAACAGGAGAGAAGTGATACCTGTACTTACTGTCGTTGGATCCCATGCTTATGAGGTCGTCAGAATCAACATTGTGAACTATAGCTGCCTTGTATCCAGCTCTCTGTGCATTTAAAACCTGCCAGCCACACACAATACTTGTTAGAAAGATTTCTCCTTCAAGATACAGTGACCTCTCTGACCTACCCAAGACTTTCAGGAAGCCATAAACACTAGCACAACTTAATCTGCACTTGCAAAGCAAGTGTCACCTCTCTAAATAAAATCATCACTGCACTTACACTCATGTAATTGTGTCATTTTCCCAGAAAAATCATTTAGTATCTTCTGCAGACAGACAGTTCTTAGATATATTAAAAACAGAATGAAAAACTTCCTTGTGGATATAGTTAAAAAAAGAAAGAAATCATACCTGAAAATAAAGGCACTAACTTTGGTAATCTAGAAATCACCACTGGATAGCTGAAGTCACATGAGCAGTATCTCTTTTGTGCCTTTAAAGATGTGTAAATATCTTACTTGACAGCCCAGGTATGAGAAGCTTTCCCATGGAAAAACCCAACACAACAGCAAACCCAAAGAGCTTACCTTGATATCAAAGTTGCACTCAAGCCTTCGGATTAACACGATAAAAGCACCGGAGGAGTTGTCTTTCAGTGGAGGAGGGGCTATAGGCTCACAGGCATTCTCTGGCTTGGAATTTATTAGGAATCCCTAGAAAACAAGAATAGAAACAGGAGTTTCACTTCTCTTTGCCTTAACAAAAGGCTTGGTAGACAAGGGTAAGGAAGTAAAACCTCACAATTTCTAACAACAGCTAAACAAACTCAGTCAGGTATGACGGCAAGATTCTGCTACATCCCTGACTGTTTATCTTGACACATCAGAATCTTTAGGTCTGGAAGGCATTTAAAAGTTAAAAAGAACAGTTCTGCCAGTTACACCACCTGGAGATCCTAACTCAGACTTTGCAAGTTAATTCAGCTACAGGAACACTGTGGAACTATTGTTGTGTGAAGCCTGAAAGAGAAAGCTCAAGTCTAACAGCCTGAGGAGCACCAACACAAACTTAGCTTGGCAAGTCAAAGGGATAAATCAAAGGAAGTTATTTGTGTGCTATTGGCAGTCATTGAGCACACAAACCAGCTGGATTGCTACAGTGAGCAAGGACTACACAGATCATCGATCCTGCCACTGGTGAAGGAGTCAGAAAGCAGGAAATTCTGGTGATATCAATCCTGAAATCACCTTTGGATTCTTTTCAGGTGACTGAGTTATAATTGCATCACTGCAAATGTTTGGCATAGAAGCTCTCCTAAGTTAATGCTTTAATACCTGCTGAACAGCTCCACAGCTTCTCTCAGAGGACTCAGGGATGTACTGACACCAGCCCCTCTCCACAACGTTGCTGCTTCAGGGTTGGTTGCCCCCTTGCAGTGCCTTCCCTACCCATCTGAGTGCTCTGCAAAGGCTGCTGGTACACACATTTATGCAAGGCAAGTGCCAAAAGAACATCATGCCCACTGCACAATGCTCTTTGTTCTGGCTCTAAAGAGAACAGACCTCCCTTTTTTCTTTGACTAGGATATGCCTGCTTCCTTGGTCACCTGAGAAGGAGTTTTGTTATTAGATTAATTAGTTAATAATTAGTGATAATAATTAGATTCCCTTCTGTCAGTCTCCTCACAACAGATTTTCAAAACCAAGAGCCAGAAAAATCCAGCCCATACACCCAGAGAAGGCTTTGCCTACCCTTCATAAGAATCATAGAATAGCAAGGTCAGAAGGGACCTCAAGGATCATCAAGTCCCAACCCCTGGCCATAGGCAGGGACACCTCCCACTAGTACAGGTCACTCAAGGCCTCATCCAACCTGTCCTTGAACACCTCCAGGGAGGGAGCAGCCACAACCTCCCTGGGCAACCTGTGCCAGTGTCTCATCACCCTCACTGCAAACAACTTCCTCCTACCATCCAGTCTAAATCTCCCCTCTGCCAGTTTAAACCCAGAAATTCCTTTCTATGTAAGGTCACAGTGTGAGAGGGGATTTTGGACAGCAACACTATGGCAAATCATCTGCCACTCCTTTAAGATCCACACTACTTGGAATCACTTTTAAAGGCAAAGCAGATAAAAAACATGAATTGCCAGAAAATATGAACCTAAGTAATGTGTTTTGTGCAAATAAAGACCACAAGAAGATGCACTTCTGTGGGTTCAAGAAGTTATTGCTCCAGTTCTAGATTTGTCCTCAAGAGCTTTAAAATCTGTTCTCACTGACAACTCTACATAAATAGATGTCACCACCTGTGGGGAAATTATTATGTGCAGCAATTCCATTACATAATTACATCTAAATACACACATAAACTGCCAGTTTAAATACCTAAAATATATGCAAGTTTATATATGTGCAGTTTATAAGAAGTCAGTTTAAATGTACTCCATATAAAATCCCACATTTTGTCCATATAAATTTTGTAACAGAGAACTGATTCTGTTTTAAAGAATAGTTTTTTGCAGTCATAACATCCCTTTCTGGCAGAGAATCACAGAATCATTTTGGTTGGTGAAGACCTCCAAGATTATTGAGTCAAACTATCAAAGCTGCACCAGCAATCTGATTCTTGCCAAGTCTGTGGTGACAGGCAAAATATGACATAACCTGTAGTAATTAAAAGCAACAGCCACTGAAAAGTGTACATTGGTTTGCTGACAATCCAATGCAGGTTCCTGAGCCTCCCCTGATGCACAGCTAACAGTATCACCAAGGTTGGAAAAGACCTCAAAGCTCATCAAGTCCAACCCATTACCACAGACCTCAAGACCAGACCATGGCACCAAGTGCCACGTCCAAACCCACCTTGAACACCTCCAGGGATGGTGACTCCACCACCTCCCTGGGCAGCCCATTCCAGCAGTCAATGACTCTCTCAGTGAAGAACTTTCTCCTCACCTCCAGCCTAAACTTCCCCTGGCACAGCTTGAGACTGTGTCCTCTTGTTCTGGTGCTGGTTGCCTGAGAGAAGAAAGCAACCTCCCCCGGCTACAAGCATCCTTCAGGTAGTTTTAGACGGCAGTAAGGTCTACCCTGCCAGCTCCCTCAGCCTCTCTCCATAGGGCTGTGCTCNCAGGCCAGGATGCCATTGGCCTTCTTGGCCACCTGGGCACACTGCTGGCTCATGTTCAGGTAGGTGTCAATCAGCACCCCCAGATCCCTCTCTGTTTGGCTGCTCTCCAGCCACTCCCACCCCAGCCTGTAGCTCTGCATGGGGTTGTTGTGGCCAAAGTGCAGCACCTGGCACTTGGATTTGTTGAATGCCATCCCTTTGGACTCTGCCCATCTGCCCAGGCGGTCGAGGTCCTGCTGCAGAGCCCTTCTGCCCTCCAACCCAGCAACATCAGCCCCCAGCTTGGTGTCAGCTGCAAATTTGCTGGTGACTGACTCGATCCTGCTGTTAGGTAGCACCATGAAGGGTATCTACACTTTCCTAACTGGAGTGGTGTGTCTGGAGCCAACTGCACCCACAGAGAAGTTCCACACAAATCTCACAAGGTCTGGTCATAGACACAGAAACCAAAACACAAGTCTTTAGTTTTTATCAATGGCACCATATGTTCTTAAATCTCTTGAACTGAAATGTCCTCCCAAGGACACAGGCACAAATCACTGACCACTTCATGCTTAGAGAGCATACAAGCCAAAACCAAAGACAAAAAAAGCAACTACATTCATGTTCTGGTAGCAGTTAGCACAGAATGTGGCAGGTAGTGTTTTAAAAGGTGTATATCAATATATGAAAGTAGTGTATATCAATATATTAATATATGAAAGTAGTGTATATCAATATATTAATATATTGAAGTAGTAGATAATTGTCAATCTATTTCAACCAATATCCTTGCATTTAAAAACCAAGTTATTAAAAACATAATGCAAGCAAAACCCATTTGCTATCCCATCCAGGACTGAAGTTCACTATTATTTCTACATGGGTAATACCTACCCTAGCTAAGACAGAGAGCTAACAGTTGAAAAGGTTAGAATCAAAGCTCCTTATATCTATTTTTGATGTATTAAACTGTCTCCCTACTCGGACAAATCATTTAATCGCCCTCTGCTTCTCAAAATAGTCCGTAAGAAGTGTACACTCCTCTCCAGGACAGAGCACACTGGGCAAGGAAATGGATTCTTCCCAAGGTTCCATTTGCAGAGGAATTCTTGGAGTTACAGGAATTCTTACAGCAACTTATTCCCTTTTGGGACTGATGACAACAATGCTGTGCAAAGCTCCAACCTTGCACCAGGTTCATTTTTTGCATGTTGTTTACACCCAGGCACTGCAGCATCAGTAGGGCTGCACCATCAGGTCTGGGGCCACACAGGCTGCAGCAGCAAAAGGACAGCTGCTCTCTGCCCCCACAAGCTGTTCAGGGCTTCCAGAAGTGTAGGAATGATTCTGGTTTGGGTTACAGAAGAGGTGTTCAGCAGATAACAGCCTTCCATGTATCTATTCAGAATTAATACATATCATTTAAATACATTTTTACCTTCAAGCCTTCTGCTGGCAGTCTGTAGCCAAATCTGGCAGGGAGATCATCAAAGGTCTGTGTTCCATTTTCAAGGTTATACTAAGAGAAATAAATTTAAAAGAAAACTCAGGTTTGCAACAAGAGAGAAAGAGATCATAGTGTCATTTAGGGTGGAAAGATCTTTCAGACCATCAAGACAACAAGTGTTGACAACAACAAACACTACTACTTTTTAAGTTTGAAATGCTCATCAAAGGATTTCTTGTGGCTATGCCACTGAAATCATAAAACTGTTTCTTTCACTTACATTAAAAAAAAATTATCTAGTCAAGCAAGAATTTGTTAAATTATCTGTTAAAGCTTTCTTTCTGCTGTCTGCAATTCAAAGATCACTGTATTTGCAGAACAGAAACTACAGAGACCCACAAAATCAAGAATCTGAAGATCTGGGCGGGTTAGGGATGGTGTTCTTGCTTGTTTTTCTTGCTTTGAATTCACTTGCACACAAGGAAGAACAGCTCTTAACAGGTGGTTTTTACCACAAGCAAAGAATAGCCTCCACATGTTCTCACTTCGCAACCCCTCACCAGCTACTCAGGTTAGCAGCTGAGAATTCTCTCTCTGTTGTTTTTGGTTCATAATGACTATGAGCTCTCATTTCAAAACAAAGGAATACTGTACAGGCCTTAAATCTGTGGCAGCTTTGTTTGCCTTTTCATTGTTTTTGGGTTTTTTTTGGTAGCTCTATCACACACCTATGGAATGAAGAATCCATGCAATAAAAAGTGCAAATTTTATGTATGCTCCTTTTTTTTCCTTTTTAATTTAAAAAGAAAAAAAGAAGTCAGTTTCCTGTAAAAGTTGTGAATTATGCAGCAGTTCCCTTGAATGCTCATCAACTTGTAAATTTTATTAGTTGAGTGATCAGAAATATTTGTCTATTCTTTGTATCATCCAACTCTCCTACACAGTGGGTAGGTAAAGGCTGTGTTTATTTCAGAGCAACAGGACATCTCCTAACAGCCAGAAAGAGATTGAGGATCTCAAACTCTACTTCAAAGGAAAACGTGATTTATCTCAACCCTTTCAAGACAGCTTCCCTCCCAGGCTTTGGCAAAATTGAGGGGAAAGAGATAGGAATGGAGTTAAATTTCAAGGGAGTGTTGTTGTTCTGTGCAATGCATCTGCTCCACACAGCCTCTCCCCCAGTCTTCTACCCTAGCACAGCTGTAGGCCAGTACACTGCCCTCCTCCATCCTCACTATTCACCCATCTGCCTACTTCAAAATGTCCTTCCTCAGGTTCTGCTGCTCTAAGTTTTACTTTCCATCAACAAGCAAGCCCAACCTTAAGCTAGGAGTCAGACACAAACCTAAGAGTCAGATACAAATCTATTTATTTTTAAAATAACCAACTGTGCTTCACATACATGTGACAGTATTGATACGAAGAATGCTTCACCTGAGGCTGCCACTATGCAAAAAACACAAAATGAAAATAAGACATCTATTTTGGTGGACCCAAAATTTCAGCCAGAATTTTCCTTCCCAAACATGGCAATCAAAGCCATGAAGTCTCTCAAGACTGTGAGCTATCTGTATGCCTTCAATTCTATGTGACACTGCACAAACACTCTCTCCTCCTATGCCTATCTCTTCAGCATTCCCCTGGCTCTGCCTCAGAACAAAGTTTTAGTTTCTGGCTCATCTCCTTGTACCTTATTCCAAAGATATTCCCAAAACAGAGCTGTAACTTCAAAATATCCAAGAATAAAAGACACTTAATTTCTTGATGGAATTATCTTACAGCACTACACATGAGGAGTTTAAACAGAAGAAAAACAAAGCACCAAAAAGGTTTCTTTTCTTTAATTAAGGTTTGTGGGTTTTGTTCTGTTTTGAGTATCTTTTCTAAGGGAGGAAGTAACATTTAAAGAGGAAAACATGAAAAGAGGAAGCACAGGCTTCATGAGAAAGGGAAGGAGGGATGGGAAATCATCAGCCAGCCAGTTTAAAATTTCACAATAGAGTGGTGATGTCAGTTCCATAACAAAGCAGGTATCTCTCTCTGCATTAATTGGATCTTCAGGTTGTTGCTATGCTGATATGTGTTTACCAAACTGAACAGATTTACCAAAACTGAAATTGCTGTCAGAACTAAGTAACAATT
This sequence comes from Eubucco bourcierii, assembly GCA_013396675.1. Lineage (NCBI taxonomy): Eukaryota > Metazoa > Chordata > Aves > Piciformes > Ramphastidae > Eubucco > Eubucco bourcierii. The sequence goes on from VWZE01013647.1 coordinate 482,040, forward strand.
GAATTATTTTCACAGGGTTATAACATGTTTTCTGATCAGGTTGAAACTATTTTTTAATGCCTAAGGGAATTAATTGCTTTACTGAGCACACATCACCTGTAAGCTCTTTTGAAACTGCACATTTTTACATCACTAAACCAAACATTAAGCCAAGTCTGCTTCAAACAACATTTACTGCCCTAACAGATTCACTGACCAGAATAGTTTAGAAGAAGATTAAATTTTATGGAGATTTCATTTATGTAGACAAAGATACTTACTGCTAAAATATCTGCCTCCACGGGTAAAAGGTTCAGGAAAGCAAATAACTGAACAGTCAGGATAGTGTATATCTGAGTGGCAGACAACATCAGCATTCCTATTGACAACAGCATATTTTATTGAATACCTGCAACAACAACAACAAGAAAATAGGGTCAGAGCACAAAACAAACATTTCCCTCTGGCACTTCACTGGGCTCTACCATTCAGGTAAAATCTCTCCTCTAAGGAAGTGGACAAAATGTTATTTTATGTCCTCTTTTGAGAAACAAGTATCCTTTAATTGGTATAATGATTTTAGAGATACAAAACTCTTTTCCTGAGAGCATGTAGCCTCACAGGGAACACAAAAATCATAACAGCACTTCAACGCAGGAATGGGAAGGTACACAGGAATGAACATCCACATGGTATTAATCATCCTCAGGTATTCCTGATTTTAATCTTTCCTTCTTCTAGTATAAAAATCTAAATCATCAAAATTCCTCATGCACATGGAGCAACTCTACTGAAAAGATTTATTGTAAATTGTGCTGGTTTGAGGCTAATTGGAATATTTTAATAGAGAAAATTACACTATAGGCTGTGAAAGGAAAACATGGCGATGTCTACTTCACTCTTAGGCTTGCTGAGATGGTTAAGGGAAGAAACCAAAACATTAGATAAGTCAGTCTGTCTGTAGGGGTACAGTAGATTAAAATAAATTTGCAGATTAATCCTCACTAACCACTTTTATTCTAACCCCCCATGCCAATCCTCCGAGCTCACCTTGTGTGTAAGGCAAACCTTGGGGTAAGGTACAGGGGCAGGGAGGAGGAAGGGTGGTTGGGAGCCCCTCCTGGGGTCTCTGATTTCTGGGAGGGGAGTTGTGTTTCTGTATTACCTTTAACTTATATATTTCTGTAAATATTCCTGCACATAGTGTATATCTCTGCTTGTACATTGTGCTGAGCTGTAGATATAGCTTCAGTCCTTTACTTCCAGCTGGCTGAGTTCTAGTCTGGGTCATTTTACAAAGCGTGGGGGGCGAGGAACTCCCAAACCATCACATAAATATACACTTGCAAACTCTGTGTGCTACCAACAAATACAAAATAGCTCCATCAGGAATTTCACTGAAGCTGAGTGCTTCCGTGTGACTCATGGTCTGGACAGCAGATTTGGTCTCCAGTGAAGTGAGACCTTAAAAAAAAAAAAGAAGACACAAGTACCCTGCAAAGTGTGCTTGTACATACTTCACAAGCTCGTGTCATTCAAAAGAGGTTAGTTCTGCTTTGTCAGTAAATTTTCTTCAAAAGCAGCTGCAAAAAGCAACAGCTCGTGTCTAGAAACACAGGGAAGTGTTTTGTAACAGAAACTGGTATTTAAAATAATTGATTGGTCATTAATCAAAGCAAAAATGAAACCCAAACAAAAAACATATGTGGAGAAGGGTTAGAAGGAAGCACACCAAATATTTTAATGTTTTTCTTTGACACATGGATTTTTAATTTTTTTTTAAGACTGTGTTAAAAACATCAAAGGTCTGGATGCCTCCCTTATAGGAGCAATGATACCTGCATCCTTACTGATTACAGTATCACAGTATCATCAAGGTTGGAAGAGACCTCAAAGATCACCAAGTCCAACCCATTACCACAGACCTCGAGACCAGACCATGGCACCAAGTGCCATGTCCAAACCTGCCTTGAACACCTCCAGGGA
>VWZE01013647.1:484258-518599 GCA_013396675.1 Eubucco bourcierii
GGCCACCTGGGCACACTGCTGGCTCATGTTTAGGCAGGTGTCAATCAGCACCCCCAGATCCCTTTCTGTTTGGCTGCTCTCCAGACACTCCCACCCCAGCCAATGATGTCATTGAGTGTATCATATGACCCTCAAAAAACACCTCAACAATCAGTCCCCTGCCCAAAATCACCACCACTCACCCCCAAAAAACAAAAAAGAGACATTTGCATCTGTTTGCCTGAGTAGAATTTTGTACTCCTCTCCCTCCCAAATATTAACACCTGCATTCACTGCGGTGGTAACAGATTTCACTCCCCACCCCTCTTACCATAGAATCAGTCAGGGTTGGAAGGCACCACAAGGATCATCTAGTTCCAACCCCCTGCCATGGGCAGGGACACCCTAACCTAGATTAGGCTGGCCAGAACCTCATCCAGCCTGGCCTTAAACATCTCCAGGGAACAGATTATAAACTGACCAGTTTTACATCCCCTATCTCCTGAAACCACAAACTTTCACGTGAACACAACACAAATATTAAAGACACAGTGTTTAAATACTGAGTATTTCAATTCTTTCCAGCAAAAGACATGAGCTAACACTTAAGATAATAATCAAGCCATGGTACTGCCCATCTGAAAGTCAGCATTCTTTGATTCTTACACATCACTTTCCACTTGTCTCACCCAGATCATTATTTTTTCTGACACCAATTAGAGTCACAATCTAGACAACAAACCTGACTTGGGTTAAAATGTAATTTCCTCTGCTGATGAAGGCTGTTCCTTCAGAACACAGAATTTACTGAATGTCTGTGAAAAGCCAACTTCCCACACATTTTGAGAGGCTTCAAACTGATGTTCTGACAATCCACAAGCACACAAACAAACAACTGCAAACTTGCAGCATTCACCAAAGGTTGTGTTTAATTTAGTGAGAATGGAAAGATTCAATCTTTCAGCATTTAACTTCATGCCATGCCCCTTTACTCTGCTCTCTTCACACCCCATCTGGAGTCCTGTGTGCAGTTCTGGAGCCTCCAGCACAGGAAGGACATGGAACTGTTGGAGCGGGTCCAGAGGAGGCCACCAAGATGCTCAGAGGGCTGCAGCAGCTCTGCTGCGAGGACAGGCTGAGAGAGTTGGGGCTCTGCAGCCTGGAGAAGAGAAGGCTTCCAGGAGACCTTACAGTAACCTTTCAGGATCTGAAGGGGGCCTACAGGAAGGCTGAGGATGGACTATTGACAAGGTCTTGCAATGACAGGACAAGGGGCAATGGGTTTGAACTGGCAGAGGGGAGATTTAGACTGGATGTTAGGAGGAAGTTGTTTCCAGTGAGGGTGGTGAGACACTGGCACAGGTTGCCCAAGGAGGCTGTGGCTGCTCCCTCCCTGGAGGTGTTCAAGGCCAGGTTGGAGGAGGCCTTGAGTGACCTGTGCTAGTGGGAGGTGTCCCTGCCTATGGCAGGGGGTTGGAACTAGAAGATCCTTGAGGTCCCTTCCAACCTTACCATTCTATGATTCCATGTGCCCCTGTCACTTCATCCAACACAGACCTTTCAGCTCCTAACACAAACAAAAGGCAGTTAAATAACAGACACCCACATGAAGGTAAAAATTCTACTGGCTAAGCAGCAAAAAAACAGGCAACCAAAACCTTGGGTTGAGCAAAGGAAAGGAATTGGTTTCAGCCTTCCACATTGCCGACTTATGTCTCCCAGTGCCTGCTACTCACATACTGAGCAAAGCAAAGTTTTGTTGGGGAAAAATATGCCATTTCTACAGAAACAGGCAAACGAGTAAAACTAAGTTCCACAAAGAGCCATAAAAGTAGCATTTCCTCATTTCTGAGGCCTTGAATTTCCATGTAAACTGTACCTTTTAATACTTCCCCGCCCCCCATTTAGAAGCCTCCTCAAGTTTTAAAGGGAGTTGTATTTCTGTGTATATACACATATCACAGCTTGCAGTAATGTGGAGGTTTGAGGTTTAGCCTGAATTTATGCTGCTGAGAAAGGAATGCCATTTGAACTGGAGGAACAGCTGGTTGACAAAGGCACAGAGACCTCCAGAGAGGAAAGATGTGGTGCTGGGTAAGAATAGTGGCCAGATGAACATCTTATCTTTTCTAAATATAGAAGCTCCTGTCCAGTATGATGTTCCCCAAACACAGGAAGGATTACTGCCATGCCTCTACCTCCCCATTCCCTCTCTCTATCAAAACTGAAGTAAAATAAAAAGAAACCATTGCTTGCTGCCTCTACCTCTTCACTGACTTCACCCTTCCAAGAAATCACAGCCAAGACCACCACATGTTCAGAATCAAGAATCATCTAAGAATTCCTGTCTTCCTGTCCTATCCTTTCTGGTGTTCTTAAGCAGGAAGCACTGTCCCTTGATCTGAGGCCCTCATCAGTACATGTAGCAAATATTGGGAGAGTTTGACTTGACTTAAACTGGCACTAATCTGAAGATAATTAAAATTTATTATTAATAATGGAAGGAAACAGCTGGAATTTTCAGGAACAGTTCTGATGATTCTGACTTGCTCATTCAGACATGTGATGCCTTGTGAAACTTTTGACTGGTTAGCAAAACAGAAGTTACAATCACAGAAATTTGTGATGAATTACAAAATCCATGATTTTTTTTTTTACTTCTCAATTAAGATTTACTGGTTTCTCTCATTAGTATGCCCAGACAAAGGGGACTGTCAGTGAAACTGGAAACATAAGGAACAATTGTTCAAAAAGACAATAATATTTGTGGTGCCTGAAGCAACAACACTCGAAGCTGCTGCAGTATTTCAGCTAACAGAGTTAATTCAGCACATACCTTACAACACAGAGAAAGCATTAAAATGGTATTGAGCAAGGTCAGAAAACACCAGGAAAAACGCTGCCCTTGCAAAGAACGTGCAGGCACAATGCACTCTTCTCTGTCAGTTACATGCAACCAGACACTTCTGGGTCCAAGCAGGATTGCGCCAAACACAAGCAAAAAAAGCCTTGCAATGGTTGATGTGCAGTGGCTTACTTGTAGCCTACGCTCTTCAATGTCGAGGCAGCTTACAGCACACAGGCAGGTGTAATTAAGGACTACACTGCCAACAACACGAGAAGTTAAGCTTGACTTTGCACTCATGTTTAACACTCTACACCCGATATTTCAGTATCTGTAGAAAAAGCTTCTCATAAGTAACTCCAGCCATTTTGAAAGTCTTATTTTTTCTTCCTACTTTGGATCCTAGAGGTCACAAATCAGATCAAGCCTGAGCAACTACATCCCTCCATCACATGGCTGAACAGGATCACCAAGCCGGAACTGAGGAGGGGAGAAGTTTGGGTGTGCTCTATCACAGCAATCTACAAACAGCAATTCAACCAGGAAACAAATATACTAATGTGGAATATATCAGAGAAGGAACCACCCACGAAGATAAGGCAGTATTGGCACTGCTGTATCTACTTCAGAAAACAGATTCCTAATTCTGCTCTTGAAGGGAGCACTATGTCCCTTCTCACTTGAAGACAACTAAATAAGCTCGATACAAGAACTGACAGGATATGATGGATACATCTATCTGCTGTACCAGACAGCAAGGACACCTTGCTGACCTCTTCACACACCACTGGCATTGTGTCTAGGGTAAGGATAACGACACAGTTACTAGTACCAACACATCGACCTCATCTGAAAACATCCTTCTGGATACAGTCCCTGCACACTGTCAACAATACCATTTTACACTAGATAATGTGCACAAACCTTGGGAATGTATTTAGAACAGATGTCAGGAAATTAATGTGGCTTGGGACACAGTTGAGACTATTCAGAGCTTCTGGTCACTATTCACAAACCAAGCTCCACAAAGTACACATCAGTACCAAATCTTCAGAAGCTCGTATCTCGATCAGTTCAAAACTTATCTGATAGAAGAAAACAACACAAAGCAACTCCTTGTCCACATGGTTACACTCATGCTTCAACCTTCTCAAGTAAACAGCTCCTTCTCTTCCTACTGGTAAAAAAACCAAACCTAAGCTGCACATCTGTATTAAGCTTAAACTCCATTTTACTGCCAAATAGGATGCTTACAGCAACCACAAAATTCATAGGAGCATACAGAAACTTTTTCCTGCCACAAACTCAGTGACAACGTTCTAAATATTTTGGTAGCCTGGGTTCCACTTTCCAAAACTCCACAAGCAAGGATGAATAAAAGTTACACAGAAAATGTCAAGAATTTTTCAGCCATATGCTCAAAAGCTCCAAAGACTCTGTTTTTTTGCGTTTTGATGTCACCGTATGGTTACTGATCTGAATCTCCTTCTAAGACCGAGCCACAGAACTGAGAAACCAATGCACACAGTGTTCTCGGATCTGGTAAGAAGCAGTAACTACTCCTCCCGATTTGTTTTCGCCTTTTTACAAGCAATTTGATGTTCAGACGGACAGACTCCATGCTTCTTATTAGCTTACCAAATACAACCAGCATCTCAGTGAACAGTCAGCCTCAGAGAAACCATGCATAGGCAGAGCCGTGAAATACCAGAGAGAGAGTTGAGTTTTCATCAGCCTAAAACGACGTTCGGAAAGGCTTTAGAGGCCTCCCTCTCCCTCCTGCCGAAGCAGGTCTCCGCGTAGGCTGCAGCAAGGCCTGCGAAGAAGGGAAGCACCCAAGCCAGAGGCAGCCGGGCACAGGGCGTGGGGCCGGCCGTGGCTCCGCCCGAGCCGCGGAGGCCGGGCAAGCGACCCCGCCTAGCCGCTCCAAGGGTGGAGGTAAATAAACGCTACGCAATGGAGCGACGGGCCCAACGACCCCTTCACCGCCGCGGAGTCTTGACACCCGGAAGCAGAGAAGAGCCACAAGGGAACCCAGCGACCGCGTTCCCCGCCCCGGCGGCGCTCACCTGCGAGCCCGGCACAGGGCCCGGCGCGGTGTGCCCAAGGCCGCGCCTACGCCGAGTCCATGGCGCACACGGTCCCCGCAGCCGCCACGGCGGAAGTCCCACCCTGCCGCTGCGCCAGCAAGGGGAGGTGGCCAGGGACAGGCGATTAGCTTCAAGAGCTGCCACTCAGTCGTGAAGCGTGACGCGAGGCGGGCGTAGCCGCGCTGAAGGAAGGTGCCGGCCCCGCCTTCGCCAGACCCCGCCCGCCAGAGACCGGCGAGTCCCGGGAGTGAGCGAGGGTTACGCATATGCCCGCTGCCGCGGCTCTCTGGTACTGGCGGCTTTATCAGCGCTGCAAGTGCCGAGGTTCGCCGTCGCCTGGGAGCTGACAGCATGAGGGACAGCGGAGCGATCCGCGAGTGTCCTGGGCGAAAGCCGGTAACGGAGATTCGCGTAGGCGTGTCCTGGTACAGGTGCTGGCCCGGTGTTGGGCCGCCCCTCCCGCTCGGATGGACTCCGGGTTCGTGGGCGCGGTAGCCGCTGCCCGCGTCCGGGCTGTGCGGCGGAGCAGACGGCTACGCGCAGAACCGGGTGGGCTTCGCAACGGGCACCGAATTCCAGAACTGTGGGGGAAACAAGAGGTTTTTATTCCCCTCCGGTAACTTTAGCCCAGCTCAAGTTAAACAAACCGAAACCAGCCACGATAACACACCTCCTGCCACTAGCTACTGCCGGGACAGGAATTCCTTCTTCCCCCTCCCTAGGCGCTGCTGCGCAGGCGCCGAGCAGGGTCGGACCGCCCCTTCCTGGTTGGGTGACGGCGGAGCGCGGGGATGCTGCTGGTGCTGTCGGAGGAGCAGAAGGCGCACCTGGGCGTCCTGCCGCGAGCGGGCGGCGCAGGTCTGCCATCGGTCCTGAGACAGGCACCGGCTACCCTGCGGCCGGCTCGGCTAGGCCCGCGGGGGGCTGAGGAGGCACAGCCCTGCTGGCGGGAGGGGGTGGCAGTCAGCGGCGGATGTTCGGGGCCTAAACAGAATCCCCTCCTCTCGTTTCAGCCGTCGGCGAACTGGGCCGTCTGGCGGTGGAGCTGCTGCGGCGGGGCGCAGCGCCGCGGGCCTGGGAGGCGGCCGCCAGTAAGAGCCGGGCGGGAAGATTGTCATGGGCCGCGGGGAAACCAGGACCCGGGAACGGGGGCCGGGTTGGGCGACGCCAGTAGCCCGTAGCGGCGGCGGTCCCCCAAAAGGTGTCCCCGGCGCACGGCAGCAGCTGTACGGGGCTGCCTAGGGGCTAGCTCCGCCCCCAGCTGCCGGAAGAGCGGAGGCTGCTGGCGGGCAGCATGAAGCCTCCCGAGCAGCATGTGGTTAGGCGGTGCCGTGGTGTGTACGGTGCTCCCGGCAGGACCCTGCTTTCTGCGTTCTAGTCTGCAGATTCACCACTTGGCTCCCGGGCGTGGGCGTCCAGCTCCGTGGCGTGCCGTAAGAAATTGGTTTGGGATTTTCTTAAGGATTTTGGATTTTTGTTTCTTTGTTCGGGGAGCGAGACTCTAACTCGCTGCTTAGTTTCCTTACATTATTACTTGAAGGGTGCTGCAGCCCTCTGCTTTTTTTTCTTTCTATGCTTATATTGCAAGTTAACTCTGGATAGGTTTGCAATTGGCCGTTGCTACCGCAACTTAATAAAGAAATAAAAGGTACTTTGTGCTTTTTTTTAAAGGAAAGCTTAACATCGATGTTGATACCATTCAGCATGGAGTAGAAGGGCTATCATATCTGCTTACTGAGAGCTCCAAGCTTATGGTAAGGATGCCTTTGCATCTTGAATTTAAGGACACACACAAGAGAGGTCCTCTCCATAGTGCTGAAAAGGGAAAACCTGGTTCCAGTTGTAATTTTAAAAGCCTTCTCTTGCGTTGTGCTGCTGAAACACTGAGTCTGCCTGCACTGACTGGCATTTGTGTTCAGTGTCTGCAACCAAGGCTTGACAACATTTAACAGCACATAGCAAGAAATTGCAGCGGCTTAGTCCATATAGAGACATGCACCTCAGTGTTAAGCTCTGTGTAAATAGTAGAGCTAGAATGAGGGTGTTATTTAGCTATAGCATGGGGGGTGTGCTGTGCTAGCCCAGTTACACGTTCCTCATGTTCTGATAGGGTAAGTTTGAGAGCTCTTTTTCAGCTCCCTGCCATCAGAAGTTTGGGTGGGTGTAAGCAAGTATTAAATGAAATTGGTTAGATAATAACTGTTTCCATTGGAAGAACTTTTTGCTATTGATGTAGTAGAATATTTGAACAGTGAAGAGAGCAAGAAGGGATAGAGAGACAAGTAGTTTCCAGATAAACTTAATCAGGAGTTGTTCTGAAGGGCTGGAGGGAAGGAATTTAAGCACTGCAGAATCTTTCCTTGAAGTAAGGTGACCCAAATGTCAGAAATGACTGTGTGTTAGGGTAGGATCACAGGTTGTCAGGAGTTGGAATGGACTTAAAGAGATCATAGAGTCCAATCCCACTGCCAGAGCAGGACCAGACAATCTAGCTCAGGTCACAGGTAGAATATGGTGATCAGAGGGTGTGTTTATGGTGTGGATGTATTGCAGTAGTGTCATGTTCTGGTAAGTAAACCATTTCCACAATGATGGGCCAAGCTTCTCCAGGTAAAATGATGGAATCACAGAGTAACTTGGGTTGGAAGGGACCTTTAAAGGTAACAGAGTTTAACCCTCCTGATCAGGGACTTGTAGTGCTGACTTACAGGAATCCGCTTCTTGAGGCTACTTTTGAGTTACTGTAATGTGTAACTGGTGCTCACTTAGCTGTGGAGACATTCATAGAATGGTAAGGTTGGAAGGGACCTCAAGGATCATCTAGTTCCAACCCCCTGCCATAGGCATTCAGACAGTTCAGAGTATTTATAAGCTGAGTATCAATATTATCTTAACATGCTGCTGATAAATTGATGATTGAATTTGTACTTCCTCATGACAAAGCTCAGATGCTTTCGTGTGCCGCATTTTAGTTCTCATATGCAAATGCTTGAATGCGAGGATGTTGAATATTTTTGAACCAAGCAATTGAAAGCTGTTCCTGAAGCTCATGCAGCAATACCTCAATAGAAGCATAGAATGGTAAGGTTGGAAGGGACCTCAAGGATCATCTAGTTCCAACCCCCTGCCATAGGCAGGGACACCTCCCACTAGTACAGCTCACTCAAGGCCTCCTCCAACCTGGCCTTGAACATCTTGAGGGAGGGAGCAGCCACAACCTCCCTGGGCAACTTGTGCCAATACCTGTAAATCACTTAAAACCCGGCCAGTTTGTTTTGTTCTAACTGTAGAACTGTCCTCACATGTTCCTGCAGGAAAACAACTGCCCTATACCACACATAATGCTTACTTAACAGTTTCGTTTCCAGCAAATAACTGATTCTTATATGGTTCTGTATTAAGGCTCAAATTCTTATTTCTAGATCTCTGAGGTAGACTTCCAAGAGTCCGTTCAAGTTTTGGGATTCTCGGATGAACTGAACCAGTTACTGCTCCAACTGTACCTTGACAACAGGAAGGAGATCCGAAGCATCCTCAGTGAGCTGGCCCCAAAGCTTCCCAGCTATCACAGCCTGGAATGGAGATTGGATGTGCAGGTGACCTGCTTTATCTTTTCAGTACTTGGTATTTTACTCCACATTTTTTAACGTCATCAACAACTGCTAAGCAATTAAGTTGTTTTATTCCAAAGGAACTGAGGCAGCACTTCTTCGTGTATTTAAAACTGACATAATTTTGCTACTGCACCAAAGATAGCTAGTTGTGAGATGGACAGGATGTGTCATGATGCAGTGATGCTTTATGAAAATTGAATTCATAGCTTCATAGGCCTTTTGAAATGTAAGCATAGACTAAGCATATCTCATCAGACCCCACCTGGAGTCCTGTGTGCAGTTCTGGAGCCCCCAGCACAGGAAGGACATGGAACTGTTGGATCGGGTCCAGAGGAGGCCGTGAAAATGCTCAGAGGGCTGCAGCAGCTCTGCTATGAGGACAGGCTGAGAGAGTTGGGGCTCTGCAGCCTGGAGAAGAGAAGGCTTCCAGGAGACCTTAGAGTAGCCTTCCAGTATCTGAAGGGGGCCTACAGGAAGGCTGGGGAGGGACTATTGACAAGGTCTTGTAATGGCAGGACAAGGCGCAATGGATTTAAACTGGCAGAGGGGAGATTGAAACTGGATGTTAGGAGGAAGTTCTTTACAGTGAGGGTGGTGAGACACTGGCACAGGTTGCCCAGGGAGGTTGTGGCTGCTCTGTCCCTGGAGGTGTTCAAGGCCAGGTTGGACAAGGCCTTGAGTGACCTGTTCTGTTGGGAGGTGTCCCTGCCTATGGCAGGGGGTTGGAACTAGGTGATCCTTGAGGTCCCTTCCAACCTTACCATTCTATGATTCTATATTTGGTGCTGATTATCACCCAATTTTCAGAATGAAAGCATTGATTAAAGTCCATTAGTATTGCCTAAGGATAAAACTAAATACGGATTGTGCCTGTCTTTAACGTGAAGAAAAAAAAAAGATTTATAAACAGCCATGCAAACTTGTTGTGAATTGTCAATATCCATCTTCTGTTTCCTGTTCCCATTTCATTTCCCCTGCCTCACTCAGCTTGCAAGCCGAAGTTTGAGACAACAGATTAAGCCTGCTGTGACTCTAAAGCTGCATCTCAATCAGAATGAAGATCAAACTGCCCAAGTGCTGCAAACTGACCCTTCCACTCTCCTCCATCTAATCCAGCAACTGGAGCAAGCACTGGGGGAAATGAAAACAAACCACTGCAGGAGAATAGTGCGCAACATGAAGTAGTGCCGGTGCCAGGCTGGGGGCTTACTCAGCTAAAGCAATGCTCACAGATACATTTTGAGGAAAAATAAACATCTGGATCAGATGAAATGCTTTCCTGTGCCAGGATCTTAAGCCACTAATGACTGGTTGCATGTACCCTGGTGCTAACTTTGCACCTCTGCCTTAGAGGAGGTAGGAAACTGGCTTTGCTTTGATGGCAAATGCAGAAACTTAACATGCTGTGCTGAGGATTATTTTAACCAGTATAGTTCCACGTGAAAGCTTTTCTTGCAGTAAGTAGAGCTCTCTCAGTATTATATGAAGGTGCACATTTATGTTTATCAGGTAGTTTTTCCCCTGGGTTTTGGTTTGATGGAGGTTTTTCAAAACCAACTCTGTACTGGTGGGCATGATAACTAACAGGATGTTCCCTTCCTCTAGACTCATGTAAGAGTACATGTGGGAGTCCTGCCCTCTCTAGAGGGTTCACCCAGCTTGGGCTGGGTGCTGCACTGCTTTCCTACCCTTCTTACATAAGGGAAGAAAGTCTCAGCATGTTGACATTACCATTTAGTAAAGCTGGCTCTAGCCCCTGCCAGGCAGGCTCAGTGGGCTGCAGGGAGCAGTCACCACAGAAAACCCAGTGGCCCAAACACGTCAGCTCGCCGATCATAGATAAAGGGGAGCTGGATCCCAGCCAAATCATGGGCTAGAGGGCAGATTCAGCAGGTAATTTCTGCTAAATCCCATCTTCATCTTGTGATGGAACAGTTTTTGTTCTGTTCTTTGGATGGTGTGCTCATAAAAGAAAGGCTAACTAAGAATTGTGGAAAAATAAATGATTCTTTCCCATTTCTCTAATAAAGGTTTTGTCTAGAGTCACTTTTCAGTGGTAATTAATGCAGTATTTGGTAGCTTTTGTGAATAAGGTTAAATACTTACACTGAAGGACATTTACCTGTCACTGCTGTGTATGTTTTGCTTTGCTGCAAATTTAACTGTGTTTTGCAGAGCTGCCCTTCCTGTTTATGTCAAGTAACTTTTATGAATTAAGCAGCTTCTGAGTGGCTCCCTGGCACCTTTGTGACAGACCACCAAATGCTAGTGCATAAAACAACTAAAATTCCACCTGGTTTAAGCATAAACTGGGTTATTTTCTTAGAAGCAGAGTTAGATTCCTCCCTTAGCTATGTCCTTCTCAACAGATTTGTATCCCGGTTTATTTTTCCCTGGTCTAAACAGCAGAGGGCAGAAAGTTTGGTTTTATAATCTACAAAGGAGAAGTTTTGCTATGCAATCATTTTCAGGGTCTGGCTTCTGATAAGAGCTGTTCACGGTTTCTAGATGTAGCTTGGAATGTATTTTTCCTTTTCCAAATTCATGATCAACTTTAAACTGATAACAAAACTTCCAGTATTCAAGCACTGTAAAACACTGTTCACATTTCAAGTGGCTTAGTTAATTTGCTAAGCCACTTAGCACAAAAACAGTTAACATAACCCAGTTCTTAAAACTGAGTTTCTTTGGTATTGTGAAATGTTTATATTATTTTGAGCACTGAGTAAACTCAAGCAGCAGTGCTTTTCTTCCTCCTGATTGTGTTTTTTAATCCTTTTTTAGTATCTCTCTATGATCACTGTGCATTTTGGAATGTCTATTGTTCAAGTTTCTGAGCCAAGTTTTAATTCCCCTTTTTTGAGGTGTATTTAGACTTTCCTACAGGCTTTATTTTGTTGTACTTTTGCATGTCCTTGCTTTGCTTTCTTGTAAGCTTTTTGAATGTACTTGACTGAATACAGTTTCACCTTTTAGCTGGCTAATTGATTAGATGTTCCTTGAAATATGTGGGGAGAACCATTCTCATTAAGCAGCTGTGGAGTTAGTTTAGATAACACACTTACATAAATCAGTATCTGAACTCTTAGATTAGGCCAGCAATTCTCATTCAACAGAAACCTCACTGAACTAAAGTTTTAACCTTGTTATTTTGCATTTAATGTTAAATGCATTAGACCTGTCTTAAATTTAGTGCTGTTTATCAAATGTGCCTCTGTACAGGCTCAAAGGTGCAAGTGGAGATTTTGTTCCAGTTGTAATGCCTGTTTGCTTTGTAATATTAACAATAGACAGCATGAAGCAAAGGAAGTTCAAGATTAGGAATAACCTGGCAGAACTCCATGAGTAAAGCTCTGCTTTATCTCACTTATCTAAAGAAAGGGAAGGAAGTCACACTGCTGGGCTTTGTGGTCAGGTACATGACAGCACAGTCACTCTTTTTAAATACTCTTCAAGAGAAGTGTAAATTGTGGTAGCTTTATTACTGCAGTTGTTATCAGGTTGAGGTTTCCCTCACCCATCATTGTATTTCTATCAATAGAAAATTATGGTATTTGATTTAGTGTTCTGGGGTTTGATTTATTTGACCTGGCAGGTTTTAAACGTTGCCAGCAGTTCTGCTGAAGGTGGAGCAGTGAGCAGATGCTCTTCCCTGATGGCTGCTGCAAACTGTTGATATGTAATCTGACCTGGTTCTGAGGTGGATGAGCAGTGAGTGCTGGCATGTCCCATTCCATGGGCTTTGATGCAAGGGGAATAACTGCTGAGACACAAACAGTGGTGCAGTTTTCTGGTCAGCACAGCTGTTCCTGGAATGGATGTCTGAGCAGTCACCTACTGTATGTTCATGTAGCTTTCTTGCCAGTGAAGTTACATCAGCTTGAAAAACAACATGAACTAAGCTGACAGAAGTTTGGTTTTTTGTTTTTTGTTTTTGGGGTTGTGGGGTTTTGTGTTCTTTTTTTGTGTGTGTGTGTGTGTGTGTTTGGTTTTGTTTGTTTGTTTGTTTTTTTCTTGGAGATGTTGGCTGGGGAGGTGTGCTGACATAGCTGCTTTGGTGAAACTGCTACACACCAGGTCTTTGTTTGAAGCAAGCCACATCACAGCTGGCTGTACAGGATACTCTTGGCACGTGTTCTGGGGTGCCAGCCAGAGCGTAAACAAGAGTTGCTGATTGGCATTACAAGCTGTGCAGCTTTTAAAGTGCAAATGCATGTGTGATGCACATGCACACCCTTACGTAGTGAAACTCACACTATGTAATTTGTGTTCTTTGCTCTCCCATTTATTCTGGAGGAGTACAAGCTTTTGTTTCATACACAGCTCTTCCTCGTGGAAGCATGGGAAGGCCACCAAGTGTAGTCCATGACTGCTTGAGGTCTACTTGGTACAAACCTGAACAGGACAGGAGCTGTGTTTGCTCTTCCTGGTCTGCACATAATTGTGACTTATTTATCCAGAAAGCTGAGATTTTTCCAGGGAATCCTGAATGTTTTATGTTACAGTAGATATCACATGTGCATCTTTGTCACCTAACTGGGCCTTCTCAGAAAACCTCTAATGTATGCAGGGCTTTGGTACAAAGCAGTGATGGATCTAGATGAAAAAATACAACATGGGGTCTTGTTTTTTTAAATCATTACCTGTGCATTATTTAAGGGTACATTTGAGAGTACACTTCCTTCTGATCTCTGCTTGGTCTTTCCATTCACGTATGGATTGAATTTGCTGCTAGAAGATGTACACCACTAATAAACTCATCCCTTGAACAACAGAAACTTGGATTATTCAGAAACACTTGAACAGTACATTATATTGATATAAAATGTCACTCCTTTTTTTATAATGTGTGATCTTGTAATTGGAAGAAAGAAGTAATGACAAGAGGCTTTCCGTGTCAGATATGTGGTCTGGTTCATTTATCACTGAGTCCAGCCTCAGTGTGAGGAAGTGTCATTGTCTTCCATGGACTGAACATACTGAACCATTTTCTGTAAAAGCTGGTGGCTGTTTACAAATTCTGCATCCCAAAAAGGAAGCTATTATTTTCTAAATAAAACACAATACAATTTGAATTTATTCTTACAGTTTTAATCGTTTTCAGGTGAGTGGAGAAAGATGCTTTAGCCTGATGCAAGTGCTACAACAGCAGCTGATTCTCTGTTACTGAGCAAAAATTGCAGCTGAAGTGTCATCCCCTCACTGGAGAACAGCTCTAGCTGTAATAAATATTGTTTAAATTTAGAACAGATGTGCACATACTCAGGAGATGCCACACTCTCTTATAGAAGTGGTCTAATTAACCTAGAAGAGATGTCACCAATGAATGAGATTAGCAGAGCCTTGCCTTGAATGGACATGTCATGTGGAAAGGAATGTGAGGTAGATGGGTGTGTCATTGTGGAGCCCTGGAGGAAGCAAAAAAAGCCCTTGTAAAGGCTGTATGGAAAATCACTCTGTTCAGATCATTATCTCTGCAATAACCACACACAATCACTTAACATCCGAAGGTTTTATACAAGGGGGAATAATAATAATGGAGGGGGGAAAAAAAAGGTATGTAATATCTGCACAACTCTGGGGCAGGTGGTGTGTGAGCAGAGCTGTCTGAGCTAGTAAAAATGCTGGTGGGTGCCCAGTAAGGAAGCAGGAGGAGGACGGTAGAGAAGACAGCATGGAAAATTTCTGAGGAAGGGAAGCATCAACAAGTCCCAGGAGCACTGGGTTTCCTGAACAGGAAAACAGCAGATGTGGAGAAAAAAAAATAAAGAGGAAAAAAAAAACCAAAACAACCAAGGAGATCTGCCAAGCCAATGGAAACATGGAACAGGAAATGTAAAGAAAAATACATGACAGGGAGCGTTTGTTGAAGCAAAGGCATCAGGAAATACACAAGCAAGATCTGTTCCATGGAGATGCCTGATCCTGATCCAGAGTTCTTGTACAGGCATCAGTACTAAACACTGATCACGGACAGAGCATTCAAGGATCAGGAGACTGAAGCTGCAGCAGCCAAGCGAAGTTCAGGATAGTTTGTGCTTCTTAAGAAATAAAGCAGCAAATTAATTCAGAAAAGAAATTTACTTACCAAGGCTTTTCTAATGTAGGTCCTGAACAGGATGTACTCTTACTGACCAGCATAGCCTGAAGTCTGTCCAAAATGCAGAAAGGAAATGAAGAAATGCATTACTAAAATACACTTGTGTGTTTGTGTAGCCAGTGTGTGGTATCTGTGTGCAGTTGTAACAACACTGCCTGCTTCCTACTTCAAAAGGCAGCACTGAAGTTGGAAAGTGACCAAAACAATTCTTCGTAGCACAGCTACCCCATTTAAGCAAATTTTGGTCACATCACCACTGAAAAGTTGATCCAACTGCACCGAAAAATGAGACAAGATTGAAAGCCAAATTATGTATTACGTGTACTTCAGAAAGATTCTCAGGCATATATTTTGAGGACAGCTCTGCCTTCTAGAATAAAGCACAAGTGCCTCTGAAGGGGTGGTCAGGATAGAGCCCAGTGTCACAGCTGTGTTTGCAATACCACCCCTGAGCAGGGAGCTGGCAAGATCGATGAGCCTGTGCTGCACAGCCCTGGCACTGGTCAGCAAAAGGCCGAACCTTGCCCAAAGTGCCACAACAGCATCTGCAGTCCATGTCGCTGTCGGCCTTGCCGTCGCTTGTTCCCCATGGTCATTGCATCACTGAATTATGCTCTGAAGCTTGTATGTGAGCTCGTTTAAGCATCGTTTTGCTCAATTAGCATCACCTGTGAAGTTCCTGTAGCTGCGCTGTGACCGTGAGGTACAGCTGTTCTGTCAGCCCCGCGGCGAGGGCCGGGCCGGGCACTCCCGGCGGGAAGCAAAGGGTCTCCGCACCTCCCGCGGCTCTGAGGGGCGCGAGTGGTGCCGCGGCCCTCGCGTTCCCTCAGAACGCCACGCACAGCCTCCCTGGTGCCGCCCCGGCCTCCGCCAACTCCGAGCGGTACAGGGGTGCGAGGACAGGCCTGGCGAACCCTAAGGGGCACCCAGCAGGCCCGAGCCTGAGCCTGAGCCCGAGCCCGGGCCCAGTCTTGTAGGAACACCTCAGCGTGTCTGGGCCACAGCCCCGCCGCCTCGAGGACCCCTGCACTGCCGGGAAGCCTACTCCGCTCCCACAGCTGCTCCGAACTCCCAAACTTTTAGCCGCGGTTGCATAACTGAGAGTGGGGCGGGGGCGGGGGCAGGGCCTGGGCTGCCGGGAGGAGCCGGCGCTGCCCTCTTCTCGCCGCTGCCCGGCGCGGCTTGGCCCGGCCCGGTCCGGGGGAGGGCACGGCGCTGCCCGGGGGTTGACCCGCCCGTCCCTCCGCCGGCCGCCCGGGACACTGACACCGCTGGCAGGGCCGCAGAGGCACTCTTCGCGCCGCCCGCTTCGCCGCCAGCCCCGGCAGAGCGGAGCTGATCGCGGAGAGCCGCCCGCACGTCCTCGGCGGCGGCTGGCAGCGAGGCCAGCCTCGGCCACCACCCGTCCACCCGCCGGGACGTCTGTGCCCGCCGTCGGCTCCGACGAGTAGAAGATGAACCCCGCTCCTGCACCGCCGCCGCCGGGCCAGCAGGTCATCCACGTAACGCAGGACCTGGACACGGAACTGGAAGCTCTCTTCAACGCGGTGATGAACCCCAAGCCCAGCTCCTGGAGGAAGAAGATCCTACCCGAATCCTTCTTCAAGGAGCCCGACTCGGGCTCGCACTCGCGACAGTCAAGCACGGACTCGGGCGGGCCCCCGCCGCGGCCCGCCGCCGCGCAGCACGTCCGCTCCCACTCCTCGCCCGCCTCGCTACTGGGTTCGGCGACCGCTCCTCAGCACGCTCACCTCCGCCAGCGCTCCTACGACGTGACGGACGAGCTGCCGCTGCCTCCCGGCTGGGAGATGGCGCTCACGCACACGGGACAGCGCTACTTCCTCAAGTGAGTGCAGCGGCGCCGGGCTCCCGCGACGGCAGGCGCTTACTGTGGCTCGCTTCGCACCGGAGCAGGCCAAGTTTGCGGCGGAGCTGGTGCAGAACAGCGCGGGGTGGGGGAGTCCGCCGGGTCGGCCGGGCAGCGGCGGCGCTGAGGGGGCAGCGACGTGAGGCGGAGGAGGGCAGCGGCGCGGGGCACAGCCGGGGCGGGAGGCGGCTGGGGCGAGAGACGCTGCCGTGAGATGAGGGCGGCCGAAATGGGGAGCAGTACCGTGAAGTGAGGGCGGCGGGGGGCACCCACTGGCGGGGAGGCGGCGACAGGGTCCGCCGAGACTCGCTGGAGCGGGGCTTCCCCGCGGCTGCCTCACACTAGCGCAGATTACGGCGGCGGCGCGGGCCGGTGGCCGCGCTCAACCGTACCTGGCAGCTGCCCGCTCCTGTGTCCTTGCTGCCGGCGTGCCGCACCGCCGGGGTTCAGGAGCTGCTTTTCACGGATCAGTTTGATAGCAGCCGTTCCGGGGAGAGTAACAGAACGCGGAGCAGGGCATTGCGTGTCCGTGAGCTGTCGGAATGCGGTCGGTTGGGCCGCGGGAACCGCACAGCTGGGCTCGCAGCCCAGGTCGGGCGGCTCGGGGCACGTAGGGCAGCGCGGGCCGGTGGGGGTATTTATAGCCCCCAGGACATGGTGGAGGACGCCTTCGGTTAGCGACAGGTTGGGAGAAGTGTGGCCACACAACTGCCGAGCTCTCCTGGCCGGGAATTCTGGGCAGGATGTTTTATTTGTGACATTTGGCATTTGGTTCGAAGCAGTTTAGTGGGCTACGGGACGGCGGTGAGGCAGCGGTGCCGTGTGTCAGAGCAGCTTCCGTATCGCTGCTCCGAATTTACTGCGGGTTGAAGGCGCTGTGTGAACAGGGAATATGCAGGGACAAAACATTTGCTAATGGAATGGAACAGTGACTGAGGAAGATCCTGCCTGAGGATGCTGCAGGAGAGCAGGGCCGCGTCCGTCCCAGCTGCCAGCCAGGAGAGCTGTGCCGGGAGTTCGCGCTCAGCCCTGCCTGCGTATTCATCAGTAACGAGCGGTGTGTAGAACATGCCTGGTGGGACGCGGGAGACAGAGAATGGTTACTGTTTAGAAAAATGAATACAATGCATAATTTACATCATTCTGTAGTGACTTCTTCTCGTCGTGGCCTTTAGAATTTCTAGAGGGCAACTCAGGGCCCTGGTCTTTGGATTGCTCCACGGTTTAGATTATTGCCTCTTGTCGTTCTCTTGAGGTACTAGCAAAGCATGGAAATAGCGTTTGTTTCTTTCTGTTATTCTGTCTGTGGTTTATAACACTGGGTAGACAAGTACCAGGGTCTGCATCTGGAGGTTTTCATTACTCTGTCACTTGAATGAGGTCTCTTTGATACAGACTTTACATAAATTTAATTTTTTTTTTTTTTGTCTCAACAACAGGACAGAGATAAAGTAGCTTTGTGGTGCGTTGTAACAATTCCTAAGGAAGTATTTGATACAAATTCTTGCTAGGGTTTGGCCAGCAGGTGTTTGCAGATACCTCTGGCTAAAAATTACAGAACATAATCTCTGCCTGCTCTTTGGCTTTTGACTAATATAAAAATGAGCTTTCCTGTCACGCATTCCTGATATAGAGACAGTTTTCCAAGTGCATGGATTCTTGCTGCTTGGGCCAAAAATGCAGGTCCCTTATTAAAAAAAAAACCAAACCCTGTGGATGAAAACCCAGAGTGTCTTTCTCTGTTCTCCCAGATCCTGTCAACAGTAACACTCCAATTAATAGCATCCTTTTTTGTATAAAAAGTTTTCATTGTATGTGTAATTTATTACCTGAGTTAGTCTTTGTTTTGTTTTATCCAAGAGAACTTTTCACATTTCTACCAAACCCCCTAATTAGTGGAATGATGTATTCACATCTGTCATCTATTTGCTTATATCCCCCTGTTTGGGGGAATAATACTGGACTATAAAAGAAACACATCTGAATTAGAATATTAATATTTTATACAATTACCAACATATTATATATAATGTATATATTACACACATATAGTATATGATATGTTATATATTATATGTACATATTATTATTAATATTATATAAATATATTTAAAACATTTGTGATTATTTTTCAGGTGAAAACAATTTTCTGCATAAATTTAATATGGTTCATGGGAAGCAGCAGTTAAGACTCTGCAGTAGTATATAGGGTTCAGTCAGATGATGCATTTAAAAATGCTCTTTGCCAAGCAGGCACACAGGGTTACTTCTTCCTGTATTCAAGACCTGCCTCTCCAAAATAACTGGCATTTCTTTCCAGCTTTATGATAAAGATTTGTTTATAATCATTAGCAAAACAAAACGGAGAAGGAAATGAGGAGCAAAGAGCCAAATTATGCCCTCTTGAAGCCCTGATTACCCATCAAAAGTTTTGATCGCAGTTTGTTGCCTTGTAATGTGTTTTCAAGAATTACTAAACAGAAGTGGTGATGGAACTGGCAGAGAGCCGTGAGCTAACCTTGCTGACCAGGAACCAGCCATAACTTGAAGCAGTCACACTCCTGCATGTCAGTTCCTGCAGAAATTTTCTGGCTGTGACTGGAAGAAACATAAGTAGCCTGGGGACCACTCCACCCTGTAATTAAATACCAGACCGCTGGGGTGGGGGATGGAACGGGGGCTAATGAGAACACACTTTAGAGCACTGTTATCTACAGCATTTTTCTCTGTGTGCATGTGTAGAAAAAAATGTAAGTGTGATTTCTTTCTGATAAAAAGGATTTGTTGAAAGACGGGCAACCTGCCTGGGGTAGCTCTTGTGCTGGTAAGTGGGGCTGTCAGCCGCCTATCGATCCACATGCTGAGCTGTGTACACACGTCCTCCACAAAGAATTTTTCAAGTATTGCTTTCCATCGATGTGCGTTTAGCCTCTTATTTCAGGTCGAAGCCTCAGGTGTTGCTGCTATCTCGGCGTGGGCAGAGCGCTTCTGGTAGGAGTGACTTTGATCCGTGTGGCACACAGCGCAGGGAGCGTGCGGCGTTTGCGCTGCACGGATTGGAGCATGTTGCCGCCGTTATCTTTATCACACTGGGGTTTTAGAACCTTCCTGTGAACGTTTGCCATACCAGGACATGTTTGCCAGTAAGAGAGAAGGCTAATTGCTCTCAGTGGGGGATCGACATGTTCAGGTGTTTTCCTGCTGGTTTCTGTTGAAGGAGAAGCTTGGTTTAACAGCTGATCAGTTTGATAGAAGGGCTTTGGTTAGTAGGTAGAGAGAGGTTCTCCTGCCCCTCTACTCTGCCCTAGTGAGGCCACATCTGCAGTACTGTGTCCAGTTCCAGGCCTCCCAGTTTGAGAGGGACATAGAACTGCTGGAAAGAGTCCAGCACAGAGCCAAAAAGACAATCAAGATAATGGAACATCTCTCTCACAAGGAGAGACTGAGGGAACTGGGGCTCTTTCGCTTGGAGAAGAAGAGACTGAGAGGTCACCTCATCAACGTGTCTAAAGATGTGCAGGGTGAGTGCCAGGAGGATGGAGCCAGGCTCTGCTGGGTAATGCCTCATAACAGGCCAAGGGGCAGTGGGTGGAAGATGAGGCATAGGAAGGCATCTAAATGTGAGGAGGATTTTTTTCCCTGTGAGGGTGACAGAACACTGGAACAAGCTGCCCGGGGGGTTGTGGAATCTCCCCCTCTGGGGATATTCAAACCCTGCCTGGATGTGTTCCTGTGTGATCTGGTATAGGAGATCTTGCTCTGGCAGGGGAGTTGGACTGGATGAGCTTTTGCTCTGGCAGGGGAGTTGGACTGGATGAGCTTTCAAGGTCCCTTCCAGCCCCTGGCATTCTATGATTCTATGATATTAGTGAGTATCTTCACCAGGGTGACACGAGAAGAGTCATGGAAGTACTGTGGAAATATTCCCTTTCTGAATGTTACAAACATTGTAATATGGTGATAGTTGAAGTGCTCGGATGATTTCCAAATGTAGCCTTTCCCTGGAGCCATTTGTGTTAATTCTGAAGGGACTTTTATTGTTTCATATTGGTGTGCTTGGCGCTGTGCGGTGTTCACAACAGTGTCACATTTCTGCCTCAGGAATGTAGTTACACAACTAGAAATGGGGGACACTGCATCAGGCATTGGCTGTGTGTTAAGTTCTGGTAAAAATGTGGAAAACACCAACACCTTTGCATGACAGCTCAGCAATATTGTTCCACAGTTACTCATGGATGTGATGCATGCCCTTTAAGGTGGGGCTTACATCAGTGGAGCCTGCTTTGGTCCTTGCAGAACAATGGTGCCAAAAAAGAGGCCGTGTGTCTTGGCTGTTCTTGGTGTCATGCCGTTGGAAGAGACCTTTACAAAAACTCATGGCATTTGGAACATTTAATCCACACTTTAAGGCATTTGTTTTGTCCTTGTCTCCAGTGGTTGTGAGACTTGGTGCTTGAACTCATCCCTTTGTCAGCATCTTGTTGTTATAAGTGGGTAGATTCAGATTGCATGTCAGGAAAAAGTTGCTTACCACGAGGGTGGTGATATACTGAAATGGGTTGCCCTGGTTGTGGTGGAAACCCCATCCCTGGAGGTTTTTAAGGTCAAGCTGGATGGGGTTCTGCACAGCTTGGTGTAGTGTGAAGTGTGGCAGAGGGTTGGCAACCCCATGGCAGGGAGTTGGAACTGGATGGTCTTTTAGTTCCCTTCCAATCCTGACTATTCTGTGAAAATAAGTTCTAATGTACAAGACAGTGTTGAGATGAGTTGCTACTGACTTCTGTCTGGAATGAATGCATGGATCTACTGGTGCAATACCAAACTTGAATCAATTAAAAACTCAACCACAGCTCACCTTTGCAACTCATTTTACAGATGCTTAGGAAGTTTTGAAATTGCAATAGACACATCAAAGCTAAATTTGCAGCTGTGATTGTCAGCATTAGAAATCTATCTGATTTGCTCCTTTGACTGGAGTCTGTAATTCAGGTACTGGTTTAGTGGTAATGATGTAAATCCAAAGATCTTCCTTAACTTTTGTGCAGTTGAGGTCTTGGCTTTTGGCTTTGCTAATGGTTTTGATTGCCCCAATTGAGGAAAATGAGCAGCGAGGTTATTTTTACTCTTTTTGTCAGCTTCTGTAGTCACCAGCTAAGAAGTGCTGTGCCTGACCATCTTGACTCTTGTTAAGCATATGACCCTATGAAAAACCATCTGCTTCTTAAGATGATAAATGTGCCCAGCTGAACAAGTTTGACAAGGGAAGGGTCTGTAAAGCCTGTACAGCTTTTTACTGCTCATCTCTTCACACCAGGCTGGAAGAGTCGGTGGTTAGGCTTTGACTCGCTGCTTCTTCGAATGCTTTGGATGAAGCTGAGAATTGTTTTTACCCACAGTTCCATCTCTTTGATTAAGGAGGTTATTGCAGGACAAGAGCTTCTTTGTCCCAGCATATTTAATGCTCTGGAGCCTAGCGTGACTAGCAGATACAAATTGTATGGAAGCAATTAAATCCAAAGGAAATGTCATGTGGGCTGAGTTTCAACATACAGACTTGTGGCATTTTCCCCTTTTCTTTGAGAGAGAGAGGGAGCAAGCAGTGGGCGTGATGGAGGGTGGAGGTGGGTTTTTGCTGTGGGGATTTTTTTTTCACATTGATTAAATCAAAGTCCAGACCTAGCAGTGAATGCTAATGCCTGTGACTGCTGCATGAACTCTTCAGGAATGTAGAGCTTGGGAGTGTTGCACTTCGCTGCAGTATTCCCTACCTGTGGCTGTTTTCTCGGGGCTGAAGCTGTAGTGAAGAGGCAGATGCAGGCTTGCTTAGAGAGCTGAGCAGAATGTATTGTGTTGGAATCATTGCTTGGTGTCACCACAAGTGGCTGCAGTACAAGTGGAGGTGTGGAGAAGGTGTTGGCTGTCTTGTGTTTCTCATGGCTGCCGGCATGCATGTGGCAACTGCAACCTCAAGCACAGAGCTGCAATTCCAGGGACAGCTTGCCCTGCAATGACACTTTCCCCACCCCATGCTCTGTGCAACATCTGTTGGCCCCTCACTGTTTTCTTGGTCAGAATGATGGTCTTGATGATCAGAGGGCTGGGGCACCTCTGCTGTGAGGAGAGACTGAGGGAGTTGGGGCTGTTCAGTTTGGACAGGAGAAGGCTCCCAGGTGATCTTATTGTGACTTTTCAGTATCTTAAATGGCCCTACTAGAAAGAGGGGCTTCTTAGGCTGTCAGGTAGTGATAGGACAGGGGGGAATGGAACAAAGCTAGAAATGGGTAGATTCAGACTGGATATTAGGAAGAAGTTCTCCAACATGAGGGTGGTGAGACTCTGGAACATGTTGCCCAGGAAGGTGGTGGAAGCCTCATCCCTGGAGGTGTTCAAGACCAGGCTGGATGAGGCTGTGGACAGCCTGATCTAGTGTGAAGTGTCCCTGCCCATGGCAAGGGGGTTGGAACTGGATGATACTTGTGTTTCCTTCCGATCCTGACTGATTCTATGATTCTAAACGGTCTCAGCCAAGAAATTCTTAAAAGCTGTGTCAAGTGTATTGTGTTTCCAAAATAAAAAGTGGCTTGAACTGGGAGAGTTCTGTTTATGTGAGATTCTTACAGGCTATTTCAGAACTTCAGGGTTGATGTGTTTTCTTAGGCTTCACCTTCACTGTGACACCCTCAAAAGCAGCAGCATCAGAGGAAGGGGAAGCACGAGTCACTGGGAAGCTGACTGAGGTTGCAGGAAACCAGTGCAGGTCCTGCTGGGCTGCAGGGTGGCTCTTAGGAAATCACATCACCTCTCTGCCTTCACTTGTGGTGTATCAAACTGGAGCAATCTGTTTTCCCACCTTGTAGGAGCTCATGTTGAAGTAGCTTGTTAAAAACTGAGGCACTGGCATGAAACTTGGGGAGTATCTGCAGTGATATTGATAGGGCAGGGCATGTGCAGTAAGAACTGGTTGGTGTCTGTCCTTGTCCCTGAAGAATTTCAGGGTGTTGAAACAGATTCTGTACAGGAACAAACACTAACTTGTTGCTCTCGCTGGTAAAGTTTGCATCCTTGTGCTGTGTTACCATTTTAGGTGCATGCAAAGCTGCTGTTTCTGTAGGGCAGCTCAGACTTCTATGATGGTCTTCTATGAACAGGTCACAATATGAATAGCTGAGGGGTGAGCAACTGATGGTGTTTACCTGGTCCTGAGCCAAGCCTTCGCCACTGTTCCGCACCACATCCTGGTCCCCAGGCGGGTGACACATGGGTTTGATGGGTGGAGCACTGGATGGGTAAAGAAGTGGCTTGAGGGCTGCACCCAAAGAGTGGCTGTCAATGGGTCCATGTCCCAGTGAAGGACAGTGACAAGCAGAGACCCTCAGGATCAGTGCTGGGACCAGACTTGTTCAACATCTTTGTTGGTGCCATGGACAGAGACATTGAGTGCAGCCCCAGCAAGTTTGCTGACCACACCAAGCTGTGTGGTGCAGCTTACAGCTGGAGGGCAGGGATGGCATCCTGAGGGACCTGGGCAGGCTGCAGAGGTGGGCACAAACCAACCTCAGGAGGGTCAATAAGATCGAGTGCAAGATCCTGCAACTGGGTCGAGGCAATGCCAAGCACCAATCCAGGCTGGGCAGTGCCTGGCTGGAGAGCAGCCCTGAGGAGAGGGACTTGGGGGTGCTGGTGAAGGAGAAGCTCAACATGAGCCAACAGAGTGCACTTGCAGCCCAGAGAGCTAACCAGAGCCTGGGCTGCATCAGGAGCAGTGTAGCCAGCAGGGCCAGGGAGGTGATTCTACCCCTCAGCTCCCCNAGAGTTGGGGCTGTTCAGTGTGGAGGAGAGGAGGCTCCCAGGTGACCTACTTGTGGCCTTGCAGTATCTGAAGTGGACTACAAAAAAGGGTTGGGAGGGACTTTTTAGACTGTCAGGTAGTGACAGGCCTGGAAGGAATAGAGCAAAGCTGTAGGTGGGGAGATTCAGCCTGGAGGTGAGGAGGAAGTTCTTCAGCATGAGGGTGGTGAGAGCCTGGCAGGGGTTGCCCAGGGAGGTGGTTGAGGCCCCATCCCTGGAGGTGTTTAAGGCCAGGTTGGGTGAGGTTCTGGCCAGCCTGATCTAGAGTAGGGTGTCCCTGCCTGTGGCAGGGCTATTGGAACTGGGTGATCCTCATGGTCCCTTCCAACCCTGTCTGATTCTGTGACTCCATGACTTCAGCCACCAGCATATCTTCCTGCAGTCATTGGTGGCTTGACCATTTTACCAGCAGCAGGGGTTTAGGATTCCTGGAGAGAACTGCAGATGGCTTTTACTATCCTCCTGTAGACTTGTTTACAAAAACTAACTGTGGTTTGTACAAACTACAGCAACATCCCAAACGTCTTCTGAGGTAGAAGAGAATTTTTATAGGAGCAGACTTCACATACTTAAGAGGAAGGCACTTTGCTCAGCTAGAGTTTGTTACAGAACATGTTTTCAGAGTTATCTTTCCCTGGTAAGTCACTTGGGGGATGTGGGTTTGGACCTTCCTATTTTTAAAAAAAAGAAAGAAAAAATCCTGAACTGTTCAGTGTAATTTGTTTGCTTAGCAGCGTTTGGTACACCTTAAGGTGGAAATAAGAATGTTGCTTTAGAAATGGAAGTATTTATCACTTGAAAAAGGCTTTGGGTTGTCTGATGGGTTGCATAGTTTGGGCACAAGTAGCTTTTCTAATCTTAACCTCTCTTCTGTATGACTTCTGTCAGAGCCACACAGGCATTTACCTCATCACTTGTCTGCAGCCTATCCCAGTACCGTTGCTTGCTTGGGGTAGGTATCAGGGCGCTCCAACAAAGCATCTTTGCCTCAGGAAATGGGTACAGCCTGCACTCTCTGTACAGCTTTGTGGGGAATGGAGGAAAAGGTCAACATTTCTGAGCTTACAAGAGCAGAATTTAGTGTGGGAGTTCTTCACAAAAGGGTTTTTTTTTATTTCACATTTGGTTTTGACACTGCGTTTTCCTAGTCACGTTTATCATTGTACCCATTCTGCTCTCTGCATTTAAAGAGAAATGGAAATGCTTTTGCCTTGAGAAGCTGGGAAGAATATTTTTTTGCTTAATTGCATAGCACATGGTTAGGGTTAGGATGATGTGAAGTTAATGTGAAAATTGTGAACCAGATTTTAGTGTAAAGTGTGTGTGTACACACCTCAGTGTGTGTGTTACTCCTCAAGCTGACACAACAACCTTGCTAGCAGGGGAGGTGTAGTGATGCCAGTGAATTTTTTTTTTACCATCCCTTCTTACTGCAGAGGTGGCTTAGTGAGAACTTCTACCAGATGTGCTTGGCTTCTGATGCTAATTAAAATAACTTGACATGATGAATAAACTGGTTTGTTTTTTTTTTTTTTCACTGATGCCTTCATTTGTCTTGCCCAGCCACAACATGCTGTTAAAATGACTCTTTTTGGGCAATGTCTAGAATGTAGAGTTGTTTGGGTTGTTTTTTTGTCCTCTGGATTCTCTCTTGTTATGAGAAAAAAAAACCCAATTCTATTCTACATGCCTCAAAATTTTACTTTTTGGGGGATTCTTATTCCTCAGATTTCCAGAGTTTTTTGGTTTTCCAGAGATGGAAAACATAAACACCAGAAGTAAAAAGAGTTTCTTCTCAGAAGTATCTCTGTGAGAATAGCATTTTTATATTAGGATATGCAAAATACTTGGTGTGATGGAGCTGTTAAAATTAGTATAGTTATTCTAGGCCACTGAAAATGGACTTTCAAAAAAAACTTTGTCATTTTCCTAGATGTATTTAATAAGTAAATAACAGGTTAAGAGGTAAGCCAGTGGAAAACATGCTCCAATTGATTTTTGCCTTATTTTGAGCTTCTGCTGAATGTAAGATAAAGTATAAAGACAGAATAAATATAGAAGGAAAAAGGAGCTAAAATATGTGTAGGAGTTTTACTTTTCAGGTTGCAGAGCAAGTACCAGTCTAGTGCTGATAGAAGTGGTGTATGGAGTGTGGACCCCTGCCAGCAACATCTTGAAAGAGCTGTACAGGAATGTGGAGGAGTTTGTAGCTGACCATGGGCTTGCAGCATGCGTGGCCTTGGAAGGGCACCTGCAGGCCCTGGGGCAGGCATCACACTGCTTTTGGCTGAGGAAAAGAGAATAGAGGCTGCTCTGTTACCTAAGGAAAACTGATCATAGAATCATAGAATAGTAGGGTTGGAAGGGACCTCAAGGATCATCTAGTTTCAACCCACTGCCATAGGCAGGGACACCTCCCACTAGCACAGGTCACTCAAGGTCTCCTCCAACCTGGCCTTGAACACCTCCAGGGAGGGAGCAGCCATAACCTCCCTGGGCAACCTATGCCAGTGCTTCACCACCCTCACTGCAAACAACTTCCTCGTAACATCCAGTCTAAATCTCCCCTCTGCCAGTTCAAACCCATTGCTCCTTGTCCTGTCATTAAAAAACCTTGTCAATAGTCCCTCCCCAGCCTTCCTGTAGCCTCCTTCAGATACTGGAAGGCTACTCCAAGGTCTCCTGGAAACCTTCTCTTCTCCAGGCTGCAGAGCCCCAACTCTCTCAGCCTGTCCTCACAGCAGAGCTGCTGCAGCTCTCTGAGCATCTGTGGCCTCCTTTGGNTGCCTACCCAGGTGCAGGACCTTACACTTGGCCTCACTGAATTTCATGAGGCTGACTTGGGCCCACCTCTCCAACCTGTCCAGGTCCCTCTGGATGGCATCCCTGCCCTCTAGCAAGTTGACTGTACCACACAGCTTAGTGAATTGCTTGACAGAAACAACCTTGCCATGATGCTTCATTGTCAAACATTTGGATGAAGGGTGACAGAACCCTGGAGCAGGCTGCCCAGAGATGTTGTGGAGTCTCTGTCTCTGGAGACAATCAAAACCCACCTGGATGTGTGCCCATGTGACTTCTCTAGGTGATCCTGCTCTGGCAGGGGGGTTGGACTGGATGAGCTTTTGAAGGTGCCTTCCAGCCACTAATGTTCCTTGGTTGTGCGAAGTTTGATGCTGTTGTGACAGGTCAGCATTTTGTGTTGCAGCAAGAAAATGTACCAGCAGTTTATGACATCAGAAGTGGTTACATGTGGTCTACATTCCAGAAAGCATCCCCAGGATGATCTGGGGTTGTGCTAGGTAAAATGAGTAATCCCATTTGTGCCTGGTGGTCTGCACTGTAAAACCCGCTTCAGAGCCGAGGCACTTAAGATTATCGTATGGAGCCTTCTGTGCTGATTTCCTTGTCAAATAACTGCAAAAACTTAGGCACTGAAATTGGTTCCAATATATACTCACAGTCAGATACTTCTCAAAGCATCCACAGGCTGTTTTCTGGCAATTACCACAGCTCTTTAACAGAAGCAGTGGGCTAGGAGGGGAAAGAGAAGCTCGAGTATAAAATAAACAGGGGTGCAATTCAGAGGTGGGAGCAGTCAGGTTGCATTTTGTGCTACTTCTGCTGTAGACACAGATGTAGTTTGAGTAGTTCTGGGGTGCTCTCTGGTTTGCTTTACTGGAAGTGTGCCTTTTGCTGAGGATATTGTGTAGTGAACATTTCCTTTTTCTGTTAGGATGGCCTCTACTAGAACAATATTTTCAGTAGCCCTTCTTTATCTTGAAAAAACAAATGTCTGATTCACGTTCTAGAAGAAAACAGGAAACTCTGAAGATGACAGGCTGAAAAAGAAAGGCTTACTGTGACTTACAATTTAAGTTACAAAGGTATAGACCAAACTGGAGGTAGCTCTTTGTTAAATACTGAGAGACTGTTGCACTTTTCCTTATATTAGCTGAACTGTGTATGGGAAACAATTCATGGTGAGCTTGCTAAAAAACAACTCCCCAAAAACCACCTTCACAGGAGTGCATCCAGGTGGATTTTTAATGTCTGCGGAGATGGAGACTCCACAACCTCTCTGGGCAGCCTAGTCCAGGGCTCTGTCACCCACACAGTGAAAAACTTTTTCCTTAAGTTCACATGGAACCTCCTCTGCTTCAACTTGCATCCGTTGCCCCTTGTCCTATCCTTGGACATCACTGAGCAGAGCCTGGCTCTGCCCTGACACTCACCCTTCACATCTATATAAACATCAATGAGGGCAACCCTCAGTCTCTTCTGCTCCAAGCTAAAGAGCCTCAGCTCCCTAGGCCTGTCCTCACAAGGGAGATGTTCTTCTGCCTTCAGCATCTTTGTGGCTTTCTGCTAGGCTCTTTCAAACACTTTCTTGAGGTCCTTCTTGAACTGGGATGTGCAGAACTGGACACAGTATTTCAGATGCAGCCTAACCAGGGCAGAGTAAAAGGAAAGAACTTCACCTGACCTACTAATTACACCCCTTCTAACTCACCCCAGGATAGAGGCACTGAGTGCAGCCTCAGCAAGTTTGGTGATGACACCAAGCTCTGTGGTGCAGCAGACAGCTGGAGGGCAGGGATGGCATCCTGAGGGACCTGGGCAGGCTGCAGAGGTGGGCACAAACCAACCTCAGGAGGTTCAACAAGACCAAGTGCAAGGTCCTATATCTGGGTCAAGGCAATGCCAAGCACCAATCCAGGCTGGGCAGTGCCTGGCTGGAGAGCAGCCCTGAGGAGAGGGACTTGGGGGTGCTGGTGAAGGAGAAGCTCAACATGAGCCAACAGAGTGCACTTGCAGCCCAGAGAGCTAACCAGAGCCTGGGCTGCATCAGGAGCAGTGTGACCAGCAGGGCCAGGGAGGTGAATCTCCCCCACTGCTGAGACCCCACCTGGAGTACTGCATCCAGTTCTGGAGCCTCTGAGACAAGAGGGATGTGGAGATGCTGTAGTGTGCCCAGAGAAGGGCCATGAGGATGAGCAGAGGGCTGGAGGTGCTCTGCTGTGAGGAGAGACTGAAAGAGTTGGGGCTGTTCAGTGTGGAGGAGAGGAGACTTCCAGGTGATCTTGTGACCTTCCAGGATCTGAAGTGGGCTACAAAAAAAGGTTGGGAGGGACTTTTTAGACTGTCAGGTAGTGACAGGCCTGGAAGGAATAGAGCAAAGCTGTAGGTGGGGAGATTCAGCCTGGAGGTGAGGAGGAAGTTCTTCAGCATGAGGGTGGCGAGAGCCTGGCAGGGGTTGCCCAGGGAGGTGGTTGAGGCCCCATCCCTGGAGGTGTTTAAGGCCAGGTTGGGTGAGGTTCTGGCCAGCCTGATCTAGAGTAGGGTGTCCCTGCCCATGGCAGGGGGGTTGGAACTGGATGTTTCTTGTGGTCCCTTGTGACCATGGCTTATCATTAGCATCTAAGGAACTTGGGAGATACTGAAGGATCACTCCTGCTTCCTCATGAGGGGAGCAGAGGGAGGTGCTGATAACCCCCCAAAAGCCTGCACTGATGGTTCCTCCTGCATAAAGCATCCCACTGCAGGTGGGCGAGAGGCAGCTATGCTGGCAAAGGTCTTCTGCACATAATTCTCACTTCAGGAAGTCTTGCTGATCTGTACCTGTGCCTGCCTTCTAAAAGGACAGATTTCCTTTCAAGCAGTGTCTGTTGGACACTCTAGTAATTCTCCAATCAGAAGTTCCTGATGTTCAGCTAAATCTTGCTGAAGTTCTGGCCTCATTTTGAAGCTCTCCAGTTACGTACAGAGAGCACCAATGCAGAACTGTCACCCTGCCTGGCTGAGGTCAACTGTCAGCTACCAGACATTGTTTCTTTATTTTGGAAAGGTTTTGTTTGGGCAAAGACTTGGTCTTTTAACCAGATCCTGCTTTTCATCTGTTTTCCATGGCAGACGATCACATTTCCCAACCATTTGCAAACAGTGACTGTCTGGCAGGATTTCCTGGATACACAGTAGTTTGAGACTGTAGAAGCCAACTTTCTGAACTCCAGTGATTAGTGTGGTTATTTGTACTGCCTTCTTTTCCATGGGAACTAATCAGCTCATCAAATGGAAGGTAGAAATAGGGGGAAAAAAAAAATCATCTACCAGCTAATCACCTCCACCACAAATCAACTAGGAAGAAAATGGGTTATGAACCCATGGGTTTATGGGTTAAACGGGTTATGAACCCATGGGTTTATGGGTTAAACGGGTTATGAACCCATGGGTTTATGGGTTAAACTGGCAGAGGGGAGATTTAGACTGGGTGTTCGGAGGAAGTTCTTTACAGTGAGGGTGGTGAGACACTGGCACAGGTTGCCCAGGGAAGTTGTGGCTGCTCCCTCCCTGGAGGTGTTCAAGGCCAGGTTGGAGGAGGCCTTAAGTGACCTGTGCTAGTGGGAGGTGTCCCTGCCTATGGCAGTGGGTTGGAACTAGATGAACTTTGAGGTCCCTTCCAACCTTACCATTCTGTGATTCTAAAAATAAGTGAGACAGGACACGTCCTTGAGCTCTGTGTACTGAAGGATTCTGAAGAACTGGAACCAATCTTGTGGGTGACAGAAGTTTTTGTAAGAAAGTCCTGAAAAAAGTTGTTTATAACTTGATCCTGCTTTTGTCTAGCAGAGCAAGATACTTCCTGAGGGCTTGTCCTATGGACAACAATGTGCCCTTGTGGCCAAGAGGGCCAATGGGATCCTGGGGTGTATTAAGCAGATTGAGAGCACTTCTCCTCTGCCTCTACACTGCCCTGGTGGGTCCCCATCTTGAGTATTGCATTCAGTGTTGGGTGCCACAGTTCGAGGGACAGGGATCTGCTGGAGAGAGTCCAAGGGAGGGTTACAAGGACAATGAGGGACCTGGAGCACTGCCTGGTGAGGAGAGGCTGAGCAACCTGGAGCTGCTTAGTCTGGAGAAGACTGAGAGGAGATCTAATAAATGTGTATAAGTATCTGAGGGCTGGGGGTCAGGAGCAGGGGGGACAGGCTCTGCTCACTTGATCCCTGGGATAGAACAAGCAGCAGTGTATGGAAGCTGCAGCACAGGAGGTTCCAGCTCAACACAGAGTTGCCCAGAGAGATTGTGGAGTCTCCTTCTCTGAAGCCTTTCAAGGCCTGTCTGGATGTGTTCCTGTGTGCCCTGAACTAGATTATCTGGTCCTGCTCTGGCAGAGGGGTTGGTGTTCTGGAGCACTCCAAATTTCTTCTCCCCCCTGACCTGCAAGTCACATTCTCTGATTCTGTCATCCACAACTTCCCTGGAGGTGTTCAAGGCCAGGTTAGATGAGACCTTGAGTGACCTGTTCTAGTGGGAGGTGTCCCTGGCAGTTGAAACTAGATGATGTTTGAGGTCCCTTCCAACCTACACCGTACTATGAGTCTTATTACATATAGCACTGAACAGAGAGCAGCGACCAAAAAACGATCTGGTGGTTAGATAAGCAGCAGGAAGCACAGATCCCTTCTCATCCCTCTGAGTCATCCCATTCTCTTTGTAGGAGCATCACTCTGAGTGAAATCAACAGATTTGCTCCCTTTCTTTTGCATCTGCTTTCCTTAAATGAATCTGCAGGTTAGGTGTGATGCATTTCATTGCTGGCAAGCCAGCAGGGCAGGACTTCGGCACTTGGAGTTAACAACCACAAAGTTGTTCCTGAAAGTTTTTTCAGTCAAAGCATCTACACTCCTTCCCCTCTTGTTTTCCAAAAGACTGAGAGGTTTGAAATTTTCAAATGATCTCAGCTACCTCATAGCCATTGTTGTGGTAGATAAATGTACACCCAAAGTAATTTTACTTACCTAAATACTTATATCTGGGATGCAATGAGTTAAGCTTGTTGCCTAAACATTATTTTTAGTTGATTGTGTTGTAACTAAGTCATAGGAGAAAATGCTTTTGGCAAAGTAAATCAAGTTTTACTGACAAGATGGAAATCTTGGTCTTAGGAGTTGGATTTGGGGCTCTGAGGAAAACAAACAACAACAACAAAAAGGATCCAGTTGTGCTCTGCATGTCTGTTGTGCTGTAACCATTGGCGTTGAACTATAAAGGCACTGAATGGTATTGAAATATAAATACTGCAAGTTCAGAGAGCAGAAACTCTTTTGACTTTTTGGAGCTTAATAAATGTACTGACCTGAAAGCTGAGTTAGTGAGAATGATCTCTGAATGAAGAGTTGCTGTACCAGGAGCTGCTTTGCACAAATGTGTGTGTTTTGAGCCAGAGTGCTCAGTTTCCAGTGAAGGAGCATCATCTGCTTGGGAAATGTGTTCCTCGAGCCAATTCATGTTATCATTTGGAAACTCTGACCAAGCAGAACTGGAAAAAGAGAGCTTATTGTAGGAAAGAGTTAGAACAACTGCTGTGCACATGTGAGAAGAAATTCTAGGGGCTCTGGTAACACCATCTTCTTGTCTTTTTAGGAAATGCTGATCCCTCTGTGATACCAAACCCAGCAGGTAGACAGGATTGTGCATGTGCCTAGCTTTGGAGTAGGACTTCATTTATTTCTGCGGACAGAAACTTTAAGAAAAGCATGTTTATTGCAAGGATTTATTGAATTTCATTGGTTTAAACTGGCAGAGGAGAGATTGAATGTTAGGAAGAAGTTCTTTGCAGTGAGGGTGGTGAGACAGTGGCAGAAGTTGCCCAGGGAGGTTGTGGCTGCTCCCTCCCTGGAGGTGTTCAAGGCCAGGTTGGAGGAGGCCTTGAGTGACCTGTACTAGTGGGAGGTGTCCCTGCCTATGGCAGGGGGTTGGAACTAGATGATCTTTGAGGTCCCTTCCAACCTTACCATTCTATGATTCTATAAGCAGACCCTCCTGGTTTGTCGATATGATCTCTTTGGGCATGGGTTTGTATTAGTAAATGGAAGCATTCACAGCAAAGCCTCTTTATAGCCCTCTGCTGCAAGTGAAGGACAGAGGATTGTTGCTCATTCTGTAACCTCCTGAACAACTTCTGTAACTTCATTAATCTGAAAATGTCATCTGTCTCTCACAAAGGAATATTTTGTCTTGAGATTACTACATTTCTCCCCCAAATAAACATTGTTTTAACAGAAGCCTTGAGATGTCTCTTTAAATACGGGTGCCACAGGCACTCATCAAGTAGACAAATGCAATTAATGCCATTATTTATGGAATACATTTAAAAATCCCATAAGAATGTTCTATATAATAGTTTTATTCAGTACCTTTTTTTTTTTTTCTTTTTTTCTTTCTCTCAGGAACTGGGATTTCATCCAAATTCTAAAGGTTAATTTGTCAATAGAACTCAAAGGGTGTTTTGTTTCCATTTGTATAACTAGTTTAATGTTTTGGTTTTTAAGTCCTCGGCGTATACCAACAATAGAATCAGTCAGCTACAGGGAAGCTTAGCAGGACATTCTTAAAGTTCTCTTCACAGTAGCAAATAATGCTGAAACTAATTCAGGAAAAGAAAAAAAAAAAAAGGCAACTCTTTTCACTGGAGAAGTTATTTTAATTAGTACTTAGCACAGGATAATAAATATTCAAATACTTAGGTTCCAGTTTCAAGATTAGAAAGTACGATGGACGTGGAGTCAGGGAACAAAGTTCATGGTTCAATCAGTTTAATAATTACATTGTGTCTCCTTGTTAAAGCTTCATGAAATTTTCATGAAAGATTTATCTGCATCAACAAGTGCCCTGGATTTTATCAACTCAGCCTGCAGGTTGGAGTACCGCAGACCCTCGCTTGAACCTGCTGCAGTAAAGGAACAGTTGAACTGTTGAGTGTTAGTTATTAATTTCTGCACATTGAGAGGAGGAGTGATCAAGAGATACTGAAGTTTGTGTTTGCATGCCTTTGGTGATGTAATGGGTGATAGGTGACATCTTACACTTTCCAACTGCGAGGATGAAAAGCTCAATATGAGCCTGCAGTGCATGTGCGCAGCCCAGACAACAACCGAGTCCTGGGCTGCATCAAGAGCAGTGTGGGCAGCAGGGCAAGGGAGGGGATTCTGCCC
>VWZE01013647.1:529742-543560 GCA_013396675.1 Eubucco bourcierii
CCTTCTCTTCTCCAGGCTGCAGAGCCCCAACTCCCTCAGCCTGTCCTCATAGCAGAGCTGCCGCAGCCCTCTGAGCATCTTTGTGGCCTCCTCTGGACCCGTGTTCCATGTCCTTCCTGTGCTGGGGGCTCCATGCCTTCAAATTGACTTGAGTATTCTACATTTCAGTGTTTGACATCCATCTGCAATGTGCAGTGGTTTGGGGGGGTGGGGGGAAGAGTCTGTTTTGGATTTAATTTTGTCACTTCTTGAGCAGCCTCTTATAGTAGGAGGTGTCCCTGCCTTTGGCAGGGGGTTGGAGCTAGATGGTCCTTGAAGTGCCTTTCAGCCTTACCATTCTATGATTTTGATACCCAGGAACCTGTAAGAATCTAAAAAAGGTTTATTTCTTCTATTTTCTTCTAATTTGGTTCCATTTTCCTGTATAAATAAAAAGGTACTGGTCCAAAATCTGTTGTCCCAGTATAAATCAAATGCATTTCAAGTGGAATGAATTTATGTCTATTAACATAACCTTTTTTTTTTTTGATACCTCTGTAGAAATAAAGGAGCAGAGATCTACATAAAAAGTGGAAATCAGGATGGGGGTGGTGGTGGGGAGGCTTCTCTGGCCTGAACCCAAGCCCTTTGTTTTAGACTCTTAGTCTGATTTCAGGGAAATGTTGGGTTTTTCAATTCTCTTGAGTTGCTAAATAAGCATTGTCTAATGTTTAACAGCCTTTAATAACTGTATAAAACCAAATTGGTTCAGTGATCATAGGAGGAAATTCTAGTAACAACCAGCCATTACTTGCTCTTGAATCATAATCTCACTGCCATAGTTGAGGGTTGTGTTTCAGACACTCTGTCTGCATGCTTTTTAATGAGGGAGATATGTTTGTGCCCTGCCAGGATGGCACCAAGAAGGGTAACCAAGGCCACTCGTGGGTCCCGGATGTGGCTGCTGAAAAGTTTACACAGAAAATTCCTGTGGTTTGTTGTGTTTTAAATGCAGTTGGGATCCTTCAGATCTGTGATTAATTCAGTTTTGGCTCTGCTTTTCAGTTCTACTCTTAAGTGAAGTAGTTGGCATTGCCTTGCTTCTCACCTGTCTTTAAAGTGCAGAGCGTTTTCTCTCTGAAAAGGGCAGCAGAGATGGTGAACAAAAGCAGTATTAGTTTTCAGCTGCAATTTCATAGCTGGTTTGCTTTGCATAGCAATTTCAAGAGGACTTTTATCTTTCCTCATGAATACTTCTGTGTGAGAGGGCAGCTCTGAATTTCTTAAAACTTGGTGGCATATTTTTAATTTGCAATTTATTTCAAATGGAAAAAAGGAAAAGGAAAAAAAAAAATATCTGCAAGGCAGGAAAGATACATCCTAGAAAGAGATTAACTTATTTGCTAAGTGATTTCGTTTTAACCTTTGTGCTTAAATTTTACAGCATTTGTATGTTGAAAACCAACAACCACCAAACAAACCACAAACCCCAACCCAAACAAAAAAAACCCAAAAAACCCAAAACCTAACCAACCAAGCAAAATAAAATCCAACATTTTGAAGTGAGAAATGTGCTTTGATATAAGCTTCATCGAGGCAGTGTTTTATTTCATCACTGAAGCTCATGCTTAAAAACATGTTTGTGACTGGGACAAAAAAAATCTTTTCTGTTATCATAGAATGGTAAGGTTGGAAGGGACCTCAAGGATCATCTAGTTCCAACCCCCTGCCATAGGCAGGGACACCTCCCACTAGTACAGCTCACTCAAGGCCTCATCCAATCTGGTCTTGAACACCTCCAGGGAAGGAGCATCCACAACCTCCCTGGGCAACCTGTTCCAGTGCCTCACCACCCTCACTGTGAAGAACTTCCTCCTAACATCCAGTCTAAATCTCCCCTCTGCCAGTTCAAACCCATTGCCCCTTGTCCTGTCCTTGCAGGACCTTGTAAATAATCCTTCCCCAGCCTTCCTGTAGGCCCCCTTCAGATACTGGAAGGCTACTATCGGGTCCCACTGGAACCTCCTCTTCTCCAGGCTGAAGAGCCCCAACTCTCTCAGCCTGTCCTCATAGCAGAGCTGCTGCAGCCCTCTGAGCATCTTTGTGGCCCTCCTCTGGACCTACTCCAACAGTTCCATGTCCTTCCTGTGCTGAGGGTTCCAGAACTGCACACAGTGCTCCAGGTGGGGTCTGACGAGAGCAGAGCAAAGTGGCAGAATCCCCTCCCTTGCCCTGCTGGCCACGCTTCTCTTGATGCAGCCTAGGACTCGGTTGGCTGCCTGGGCTGCACTCACACTGCAGGCTCATGTTGAGCTTTTCATCAACCCAGACTCCAAGGTCCTTTTCCTCAGGGCTGCTCTCCAACCATTCACCACCCAGTACTGACATTATATGTCAGTATTTCAAAATTCATAGCTTTGGTTAAGTTTAGCTTCTTTATTTGGGTTACAGTGCCAGAGGAGACAAAGCAATGGCACTTCATTTGAAGATGCTTTGCATCTCATTCAGGCACAATTAAGACTTAACAGAAAACATTAACCAGTTTATTGCTGTAGCAACATCTTTCATTCAAGATACCATGTCTTAATTTTCAACAAAGATCATTTAACTGGTCTGGATACAAGGATTATTACACTTGGAAAATAAGAGTGAAAAGAAGAAAAGCTAAAACATAATGATGGTTTACAATCACAGGGTCACAGAATTGTCAGGGTTGGAAGGGACCTCAAGGATCATTCAGCTCCAAGCCCCCTACCATGGGCAGGGACACTTTTGTACTTGATCAGGTGGCCCTGAGCAACATCCAGCCTGGCTTTAAAGACTTCCAGGGATGAGGCTTCCACCACCTCCTTGGCAACCTGTTCCAATGTCTCACCACCCTCATGCTGAAGAACTTCTTAGAATCACAGAATCATAGAATTGTCAGGATTGGAAGGGACTTCAATGATCATTTAGCTCCAACTCCACTGCCTTGGGCAGGGACTCTTTCTGCTAGATCATGTTGATTAGAGCCCCATCCAGCCTGGCTTTAAAAACTTCCAGGGATGAGGCTTCCACCTCCCTGGGCAACCTGTGCTGGCATCTCACCACCCTTATGGTGAAGAACTTAATCCTAATGTCTAATCTGAATCTCCCCCTCCATAGAATAGAATGGATCTATTCTATGATTGTATGATTCTATTCCCCCCAACCCTATCACTACCCAACATCCTAAACAGTCCCTCAGCAGCTTTCTTTGGACATCTTCCAGAGTGTTTTTATTACCACGTTCTCTTGTGCATGTGTGGATTCATCAAGTCATAGAAACATAGAATGGGAAGGTTGGAAGGGACCTCAAAGATCATCCAGTTCCAACCCCCTGCCATAGGCAGGGACACCTCCCACTAGTACAGGTCACTCAAGGACTCCTCCAACCTGGCCTTGAACACCTCCAGGGAGGGAGCAGCCACAGCCTCCCTGGGCAACCTGTGCCACTGTCTCACCACCCTCACTGCAAACAACTTCCTCCTGACATCCAGTCTAAATCTCCCCTCTGCCAGTTCAAACCCATTGCCCTTGTCCTGTCATTACAAGCCCTTGTCAGTAGTCCCTCCCCAGCCTTCCTGTAGGCCCCCTTCAGATTGTGGAAGGCTACTCTAAGGTCTCCTGGAAGCCTTCTCTTCTGCATGCTGCAGAACCCCAACTCTCTCAGCCTGTCCTCTGAGCATCTGTGTGTCCTCCTCTGGACCCCCTTCAACAGTTCCATCTCGTTCCTGTGCTGTGGGCTCCAGAACTGCACACAGGACTCTAGATGGGGTATTCAAGTAAAATTAGTTATACAGCAGCAGTGTACAAAAAGATAGAATGGCAGGGATAGGAAGTGAGAATTAAAAAATCAGTGATGATGGACAATTTCAGGTGGGTTAGGGTGAGATGAGAAGAGTAGACTAATATGGCATGAGAAAAGCAAACAGGATGTTTAGTCTGGAGAAGAGAAGCCTAAGGGGGAGATCTTAGTGCTTTCTGCAACTACCTAAAAGGAGGTGGTTGAGTGAGGCTGATGTTGGTCTCTTCTCCCAGGTAATAAGCAATGGGATGAGAGGAAGTGGACTTAAACTGTGCCAGGGGAGGTTTAGATTGGACATTAGGAAAAACTTTACTGAGAGAGTGGTGTGGGGTTGGAACAGGCTGCCCAGGGCAGGTGGTGGAGTCATCATCCCTGGAGGTGTTCAAGAAGCTGTAGTTGTGGTGCTTCAGGATGTTGTTTAGTGGTCATGGTAGTTATTTTAACTGATGGTCTTAAAGGTCTTTTCCAGCCTTAGTGATTGTATGATTCTGTGACTTCCATGCCATTGTGCCCTTGGGTATTTTGTGTTAAGCTTGTGTTTTATCTTTTCTTTCTCAGTCACATAGAGAAAATAACAACATGGCAAGATCCTCGCAAAACCATGAACCAGCCACTGAATCCCATGAGCCACCATCCTGCAGCTACTTCCACAGCAGTACCACAGAGGTCTATGGCAATGTCTCAGCCAAATCTCGGTGAGTACTGGGTGCCACCTCTATGGTGACAATGCAGAGGAGAGCCACTCCTGTGTGTGTATGCACAAGGCTGCAGTAATCTCAGCAGCTCATTAGGCCACAGCTTGAGTCCTGTGTCCTCTTCTGGGCCCCTCAATTTAAGAGAGATGTTGAGGTGCTGGAATGTGTCCAGAAAAGAGCAGCAAGGCTGGTGAGGGGCCTGGAGCACAGCCCTGTGAGGAGAGGCTGAGGGAGCTGGGGGTGTGCAACCTGCAGAAGAGGAGGCTCAGGGCAGACCTCATTGCTCTCTGCAGCTACCTAAAGGAAGTTGTAGCTAGGTGAGGTTGGGCTCTGCTGCCAGGCACCCAGGGACAGAACAAGGGGACACAGCCTCAAGCTGTGCCAGGGCAGGGTCAGGCTGGATGTTAGGAAGAAGTTCTTCACAGCAGGAGAGTGATTGGCATTGGAATGGGTTGCCCAGGGAGGTGGTGGTTTCACTGTCCCTGAAGGTGTTTAAAAGGAGGCTGGATGAGTCACTTAGTGCCAAGGGTTAGTTAATTAGAAGGGTTATGTGATGGGTTGGACATCCCTGAAGGTGTTTAAAAGGAGGCTGGGTGAGGCACTTAGTGCCAGGGGTTAGTTAGTGAAAAGGGTTAGGTTATAGGTTGGACTTGATGGTGTTAGTGGTCTTTTCCAAGCTGGTTAGTTCTGTGTTTCAGTGAATACCTTATGTGGCACTTTCAAGTACATGTGAGTGCAGCTTCCAGGACTGTTTTGAAATGATCTTGGCCAAAAGGAAGGCCCTTCCTGTTCTTTCGTGTTCTAACAGTGTTACTGCTGAGCCTGCTTTCTTGGGTCTGCTCAGACACTACAAAGAGCAATTTGTTGGTCTGGCAGGCAGAGCTCTAAGCCAGAAGTGATTGTGCCAACATCTTACAGACATCAGAGGAGAAATGGAAACTGGATCCCAGGTTGAGCCACTTTTCTGGCCATAATTTTGTAACTTTTTAGCAAATGAAACCTACACATCTGTCTTTTGCTTTAGCTTTTCTTTTTTTTTTTTTTTTTTTTTTTTTTTTTGGTACTGCAGGAATTAAAAGAAGTTTTTCTTTTGAAGATGTGCCACTTAAAAGGCTCTAAATATTCCAGGTCTGCATACTGGTCTGTGCTTCCAATTACTACCACATGTGTTTTCCTTGTTGTGCCTCTTGGAAGAGATGGAAAATCTGCTCTGTTCTGTACAGCCTGTTGCTTTGGTTTATAGGCCCACTC
Source organism: Eubucco bourcierii (assembly GCA_013396675.1). Classification (NCBI taxonomy): domain Eukaryota; kingdom Metazoa; phylum Chordata; class Aves; order Piciformes; family Ramphastidae; genus Eubucco; species Eubucco bourcierii. The sequence goes on from VWZE01013647.1 coordinate 535,494, forward strand.
ATCAGTGTTTGCTGGGAAGTGTACAAAGGCACTTACAAACAATCTGTCAGGAGCACAGAGTGTGACTAAGCGAATCCAAATCATGGTGTGCCTGTGCTTGAGACACAGAGAAACATGCACTGGAAGGTGATTCAGACTAGCAGATGAAAAAATCAGCTGTGTTTTGCTACCTTTTTTTTTTTCCCCTCACTGTGGTGTTATGTTGTCTATGAGCTACATATACTGATTTTCTTAGGACTTCAGCATGTAAAGCATTGCTTTTTTTAATGGTATATAACAAAGGCATCTGAAGGTTTCTCTTCCTTTGATGCATCTGGAAAACTACTGTGTGCCAGGCAGGTTTCTGTGCTCATTTACATACCACCACTAAGTTCAGTGGTGTTCCATGAATGAAAAGGGAAATTAGCCCAGAGATTGAAGGCATATTCACACAATTCACAGAATGTCAGGGGCTGGAAGGGACCTCCAAAGCTCATCCAGTCCAACCCTCCTGCCAGAGCAGGATCACCTAGATCAGATCACACAGGAATGTGTCCAGACAACTCTTGAATATCTCCAGAGCAGGAGACTCCACAACCCCGCTGGGCAGCCTGTGCCAGGCTTCTGGCACCCTCACAGGGAAAAAAAATCCTCCTCATGTTTAAATGAAACTTCCTCTGCCTCAGCTTCCACTCAGTGCCCCTTGTCCTGAGCATCACTGAGCAAAGCCTGGCTCTAGCCTCTTTGACACTCACGCTTTACATATTGTTGCAGGTTAGCTGATATTGAGACTTGCTCAGTCTGCTTTATCTAAATGTTTTACCTCTTGCTGTCCTCTTAAGACAGTTTGTAGATGGCTATACTAAGGAAAGGTCAACATTAACAGGAATCTAGGCTTTAAACTGTGTGTTTTGTTGTTGCAATGAAGCAGAGAAGACAACAGACTGAAGACAAGCAGAAACAAAAGCATTTCTTGCAGCATCAGAAGTGTTTCTTAAGTCCTGTTTACTTTGTGCTGCATCTCCACTATGGGTTAGTTTTCTGCTCATTCTGTAACAGTCTTCTTCAGCTGGTGGGTAAAATAGTAAGTGCCTCTTGCCAGACAGAGCCATTACTGTGGTGGATGCAGAGACTGTCTGTGGAAGGAGGGATATTGGTGCAGCCTTACATTAGGCATCTAACCCAGCTGCCTCGATCAGGAGGCTGAGCTCCATCTGAATTGAAAGGACAAGGAGAGCAGCTGAGTGCACCTAAACTGATGGTCAGACTCCCCACCTGACTGAAACAACTGAACTGTTTCCTGGAAGTGTCCAGATCCAAACCAGGGAAGCTATTCTGCCTTAATTAAGAAGTGGAGGATGTGTAGCAAGATCTAGGGGAGAAAAATAGTTACTTGTAAAGATTTCTTTTGCAACAATTTTCAATTAAATGCTGCTTGCTTTGTAGTCTTTCTCCGCTCTACGTTATGCAACAGTCAAAACCGTTGTTATTTTCATCCTGCTTCCTTCAAACTGTTTTTACAAAGAGATTTCTTCTGTGATTGTGCTCTTCATCCAGTTGGTGAGCACAATCTGGTCTTTATTTAAATGCTTTTTGAGTTTAACAGTTTGCAACTTATTTCGACAAAAAATAATAAACCCCTCTGCTAGTGTTGATGTTTTCTATAGAAATGAGTTTGCATTTCTCTGTGCAAGTACCTTGAAAAACTCATATGAAAAGAGCAGCCTCTCTCTGCAAAAAAAAAAAACCAAAAAAACTCAGAAGACTTTCTGGGCCAAGTGGCAAACATCCCAGCACAGTCACTTGTGGAATTTGGGCCCTACAGCAAATACAGAATCACAGAATTGTCAGGGCTGGAAGGGACCTCAGACATCATCCAGTTCCAACCTCCCTGTCATGAGTGGGGACACCTCACACTAGATCAGGTTGCTCAGAGCCACATCCAACCTGGCCTTAGATACCTCCAAGGATGAGGCTTCCACCACCTCTCTGGGCAACCTGTGCCAGTGTCTCACCACCCTCATGCTGAAGAACTTTTTCTGAACACGCAATCTGAATCTACCCTCTTTTAGTTTTGCTCCATTCCCCCCAGTCCTATCACTACCTGACATCCTAAACAGTCCCTCAGCAGCTTTCTTGTAGGACCCCTTCAGATACTGGAAGGCTACAATAAGATCTCCTCAGAACCTTCTTTTCTCCCTGCTGAAGAACTCAACTCTCTCAGCCTGTCCTCACAACAGTCCTCAATACCAGTTGCAGGCTGCAAGGTGCAGGTGTCCCAGGCCCTGTGTGAGTGACCAAGCTCTATGTCCTTACCATAGAAGCTTTCTCTACCAAGATGTGGTGACCCAAAGAGATACCAGCAGTGTAATTTAACTCTTAAAACATGCTGGTTCTGTAAGGTGGAAGGCATTCTGTAGTACATAATAGAACCTAACATGAAGAGTCTCTTACACCAGCAGCTGTTTGTGTTACAGGAATTAATCTGTGACTCTGAAAGGTTTCATTTTCAGCTCTGTTGCTAATGGTCATTTAATTGGGTCTAGATACAACTGGGACTTATGGCACTTTGTCTCTGCTTCCTCTTCTTTTAATCAGCCAGGAAATCCAACCAATAAAACAATGCAATAATCCTGTCTAAGAGCAATAAACACATGAACCAAATTTTCCATATCCTGCCATGATAAAAGAGGTGTAGCTGCTATTGTTTCAGGATGATAAAAGGCAGTTTTGGTTAGCCTGTCCAAGCCAGTCCTTGGAGATAAGAAGGCAGAAACTCCCAAAGTGTTTAAAAACAGCTGGTATGTGTTTGAGTGATAACTTACATGAAATGCCCTAGGTTTTGCCTGGCTTAGTTTATATTGGTTGGGAGTTGGGCTACAAATCTGTAAGGTGGAGAGAAAGGTGTTTTTTCCCCTCAGTGGAGCCCAGACCCTCACACCACCTGCCCTTTGGGGAGGCTTCCTGTTTTAGGTCAGTTTTAATTAGTGGATATCCTGAGAGAAACAGATACAGTTTGGTTGTGGTCAGTGTGAATTAGTTCTGGCACCTGCCCCTGCTTAATGAGAGCTGAGAGCACTATAGAGGACTCACACCTCCTGTGTCAATGAGAGTTATAAGACAGATCTAGAAAACAACAGGTTTGGTTTATTTCTTTTTTCCAGTTATTTGCAGTTAAAACCTCAAAAGAGTAATTTATCAGACAGCCTTCAAATGGAGCAATTTCTTTCTGTTTTAAGTGGCTGAGAGTTCCAGAGACTGATAGGAATCAACTTCATCATCAGGTAAATTAAATCCAGCTATCTGGAAGGACACACACCTTGAAGCCAGCAGCTGACCATCTAATAAATGTGAAATGTTAAAGGTTCCTGTGTTCAAAAGAGCTGTTGGTATTGTTTCCAAACCTAGTTGCTTTTAATTTTAACACGAAGAAGTTCCTGTTGGTGTAAGCATTTCCCTTCAAGGTCACCCAACCAAGCATGTGCTGCCAGGGCAAGTGGGGAGAGAGCCACTTCCATCATTCCCGACGGAAAGCAATGCAAAAGCTGAAGACTGCCTGAACCAGAAGTGAAAATTATTTAAGAGCTGTTTCAAATGGCCAGCAGTAATTGGTCATTAGCATTAAAGCAGCTCCCCCAGTCAAGCAACCCTCCTCCATTACTTGTGCTTATTGATTTATTGCTAAATGTGCTCACAGAGTAAACCTCCAACACTTGAAATATTTCCCTGCTCAATCAGCTTTGATGCTGCACCTGCAGGTTGTTAATTTGTGGTGTTTGAGGCTGGGTTGGTTGTTTTGTTGGTTTTTTTTTTTTAAGCTTGAATCGTTGAAGACAGGAAAGATTAGATAAAAGTGAATATCACAGAACTTGTAACAGTTGAAAGGGTTGAATTTTCTGCGTGGCTATTTTCAGCCCAGAAATCTGCATAAAGGAGTCTCTGTGCACTGGGATAGTACAACTTTTTGGTTTAATACTTTACAGATTTTTGGAACAAAACGAAGCAGAACTGAAAAGCAGCATTTTTTGCTGACCTTGTTGGAAGACTAACGCTGTTTCTGGGAAATAAGTGAAACAAGCAGTTCTTTGTTGGCAGAGGCAGGGAGAGAAAAGGAGGAGAGCCTGATCTTTTTTTTTTTCCCCTCTTCAGTGTCGTGACTCAGTCAAAACCCAAATGTGGCTGGGTTCCTTCTCCCTCTTTTTTTTCAGCTCCACAGACATTTGGTTTTCATAAGCCTGTGTTGCGTGACACCTGATGGCAGCCAGTCTGTATGAATTCAGCTGTGAGCTGCCTATAAACACACAGGAGAGATCCACAGTTGCATACAGACACTTCTGGTGCTAAAATAATAAAAGTTACCACAATCCCTTCAGTCCTTACGTCAGAAACGATTTGGAGTTGCCTGTTCTGGCTTCTGCAGCTTGCAGAGTATCTGATCCACGGATTACTGTGTGCAGTTCTGGAGCCCTCAGCACAGGAAGGACATGGAAGTGTTAGTGGGTCCAGAGGAGGCCATGAAGGTGCTCAGAGGGCTGCAGCAGCTCTGCTATGAGGACAGGCTGAGAGAGTTGGGGCTCTGCAGCCTGCAGAAGAGAAGGCTTCCGGAAGACCTTAGAGTAGCCTTCCAGGATCTGAAGGGGGCTACAGGAAGGCTGGGGAGGGACTATTGACAAGGTCTTGCAATGCCAGGACAAGGGGCAATGGGTTTGAACTGGCAGAAGGGAGACTGAAACTGGATGTTAGGAGGAAGTTGTTTGCAGTGAGGGTGGTGAGACACTGGCACAGGTTGCCCAGGGAGGTTGTGGCTGCTCCCTGCCTGGAGGTGTTGAAGGCCAGGTTGGAGGAGGCCTTGGGTGACCTGTGCTAGTGGGAGGTGTCCCTGCCTGTGGCAGGGGGTTGGAATTGGATGATCTTTGAGGTCCCTTACAACCTTACCATTCCATGATTAATCCTTGCTTAGTATTTATCACAGCATCATCATGCAGTCTACAGTGAGAGAGAAACAAAACCAGCTTCAGACAAAAGCGGTAACCCAGGCTGGCAAACTTGCCTTCATTGCTCAACTGCACTACATGGGTGACCTGCTTGGCAGACAGTAGAATTCTTACTTCTCCCCACATGTGAGCTTTACACTGCTGCTGGAGAAAGATGAAGCATTGAACTCCCAGGGTCACTGAGGCAATCAGGTATCGCTGCCTTAAACTCCTGGTCTGAGTGTCCCAGGATCACAGGTTTTTAGGGGTCAGAAGGGACCTCAAAAGATCATCCAGACCAACCCCTTGTCAGAGCAGGATCGTAATTGAACGCAGGTCACACTGGAACACATCCAGACATGGAAGTCTCCAGAGAAGGAGACTCCACAACCTTTCTGGGCAGCCTGTTCCAGTGCTCTGAGACTCTCACAGTAAAGAAATTCTTCTTCATGTTGAGGGGAAACTTCCTGTGCTGTAGTTTATCTCCTTTCACAGACTCACAGAATGTCAGGGGTTGGAAGGAACCTGGAAAGCTCATCCAGTCCAACCCTCCTCTGTCTGAGCAGCACTGCCTAGAGCAGGTCACACAGGAAAGCATCCAGGTGGGGTTTGAATATCTCCAGAGAGGGTAACTCCACTACCCACCTTGGGCAGCCTCTTCCAGCAAAGTCATCAACAGAAATTTCTCCTACAGTGTCAGAAAACCTAATTCTCTACAATATCATTATTAATTTAACAAACAAAAACAACAAAAGGGTTTGATTTTTTTTTTTTCCTTTTTCATCTAACAATTGCATAGAGCTAACTTGAGATGTGAGCTAAATAGTTGCAATTCCATGGGCTGCAAGGAAGCCGTGGCCACATAGTCCCAGTTTGGAACTTAGCTCCACATTTTTGCTTGCCTTCATATGATCTGGAAAATTGTGTAATGGTTCTTTATTGAAGAGACTTCATTTTGCAACAGAAGTTTGGTTTTCTCCCAGGGGACTGAACTCAAGGCCACCCTGAGTGTCTGTCTGCTAGAAGGGTGAATATTTTTCACCTGCTGTGTTATAGCCAATTTCATGCATGGTATCCAAATCTATCAGAAAGTATTATTGGAGCTTTTAATAGTTTTATTTCTTTTACATGAAATTTGAGCTTTTAAAATATTTTTACTTATTTTACATTACATTTGAGCTATTTTAAAAATATATTTTACATTACATTTGAGCTTTTAATATTTTTTATTGATTTTACATGAAATTTGAGCTTTTTATTTTTTATTGAATTTACATTAAACTTGAGCTTTGGTAAAATTTATTTTACATTCAGTTTGAGCTTTTTAAATTTATTTTACATTGCTTTTGAGCTTTTTTACATTTTTATTTGACATTCAATTTGAGCTTGCTGTATTTTGTATTAACTTTACATTGCATTTGAGCTTTTTAATGTTTTTATTTATATTAAAATTCAGCCTTTTTATTATTTTAGATTAAATTGGAGCTGTTTTCTATTTATATTTTGCATTAAATTTGAGCTTTTAATTTTTTATTTCACATTACATTTGAGCTTTTAATAATTTTATTTTCCATTAAATTGGATATTTTAATATTTTTATTTATTTTACATTACATTTGAGCGTTTAATAGTCTTATTTATTTTACATTGCATTTGAGCTTTTAATATTTTTATTTATTTTACATTAAATTTGAGATTTATTATATTTTTATTTCTTTTACATTAAATTTGAGATGTATTATATTTTAATTTATTTTACATTACAGTTGAGGGGGTTTATATTTTAATTTATTTTATATTAAATTCGAGGGGGGTTATATATTTTTATTTATTTTACATTAAAATGGAAGGGTTTCATTTTATTTTACATTAAAATGGAGCTTTTTATATTTTAATTTATTTTACATGAAATCTGAGCTTTTAATTTTTTTAAATTTTACATTGAATTTGAGCTGTTTATATTTTTATTTATTTTACACTAAATCTGAGCTTTTTATATTTTTATTCTGCATTAAATTTGAGCTTTAATATTTTTTTATTTTACATTTGAGCTTTTAATACTTTTATTTATTTTACATTGCATTTGAGCTTTTTATGTTTTTATTTATTTCAAATTTGAGCTTTTATATTAGATTAAAGTTGAGCAGGTTTATAAATTTATTTAATTAACATTAAATGTGAGCTTTTTATTTTTAATTTATTGTAGATTAAATTTGACCTTTTTTAATTTTTATTGATTTTTAGATTAAACTTGAGCTTTTAATATTTTTGTTTATTTTAAATTGGAGCTATAAAAAATATTTTTGTTTAAATTTGAGCTTTTTCCATTTTTTCCTTTCTTTGCAGAACCTTAGAAATGCTACACTGGGAATACCAAACCCTGCCTAGTGAATTTAAGCAGCTGATTTGCTTTAGTTACCTTTTGGCCTCTCAAAACACAGTCCAGAGAAAGCTTCCCCAGACCACAGGCTGAATGGAGCTGTTCAACTGTCATTGACTTGCCAGATGATTCTCATTGCACCAAAGTCAGTGTTGATATTGGGCAGTGCAGTTGGAGTATGAACTGCAGCTTTTCCTTTTTTAAACTCAACCTCCGTGGTGTTCCTCACAGCATTCAAATACAAATTCAGATGTAAATAACATCAGGTAATGTTAAAATTGCCCAAATAGCACAACAGATGTGCCATGGGATTATATAGAATCATAGGTTGGAAGGGACCTCAAAGATAATCCAGTTCCAACTCCCTGCCATAGGCAGGGACACCTCCCACTAGTACAGGTCACTCAAGGCCTCATCCAGCCTGGCCTTGAACATCTCCAGGGAGGGAGCAGCCACAACCTCCCTGGGCAACCTGTGTCAGTGTCTCACCACCCTCACTGTAAACAACTTCCTCTTAACATCCACTTTCAGTCTCCCCTCTGCCAGTTCAAACCCATTGCCCCTTGTCCTGTCATTACAAGACCTTATCAATAATCCCTCCCCAGCCTTCCTGTAGCCCCTTCAGATACTGGAAGGCTACTCCAAGGTCTCCTGGAAGCCTTCTCTTCTCCAGGATGCAGAGCCCAAACTCTCTCAGCCTGTCCTCACAGCAGAGCTGCTGCAGCCCTCTGAGCA
>VWZE01013647.1:546278-560594 GCA_013396675.1 Eubucco bourcierii
GAGACTCCACAATCTCTCTGGGCAGCTTGTGCCAGTGCTCTGGGACCCTTTCAGTCAAGAAGTTTCCCCTTGTGTTGAGTTAGAACCTCCTGTGCTGCAGCTTCCATCCTACTTGGGATCCTTGCAGTCAAGAAGTTCTCCCTTGTGTTGAGCTGAAACCTCCTATGCTGCACTTCCTTCCCTTGCTCCTTGTCCTATGCCAGGGAGCAAGTGAGCAGAGCCTGCTGTCCCCCCGCCCCTAACCCCCAGCCCTCAGATATTTATGAACATTGATTAAATCCCCTCTCAGTCTTCTCCAGACTAAGCAGCCCCAGGTCCCTCAGCCTCTCCTCACCAGGCTGTGCTGCAGTCCCCTCATCATCCTCATAGCCCTCCACTGGACCTTCTCCAGCGGATCCCTGTCCCTCTTAAGCTGGGAAGCCCAAAATATCTACGTGCCCTTGGAGAAGTCGTGTTGAACGGCACAGTGGTATCTCTGTGCTACACTCTCCAGAGCACCTGGTTCTGGAGGCAGGTTGCAAACACAAAGTTGAGGTTTCCCTGCGTGCTTTCCACAAGCTCCAAAAGGATTTATCAGTGTGGGCTTTGCTCCACCTACAGGTAAAGCCTTAGAGCCAAAGCGCCCTGGGTCTGGCACAGGAGCATGCCTCTGCAGCTAGCACCGATGTGCCTGAGCAGTGAAACTGACCTGCGGTCTGAAAGATGGTTTTGGGAAGAAGAATGGGGGTTTTTTGGTCGGTTCTTTGTTTTTTTTTTTTTTTTTTTTTTTTTTTCCCTGAGAAATGTGATGACATCCTTAGGGCATGCTCAACTTGTAGGAGATTCAGCATAATGTCATTTTATACTCCTAGTGCCCAGGTGTAGAAATGCTTACTGCACTTGCTGTACTCAGCTTCCTGTAGTTCCATGATGGGATGGAACAATGTATAGTATAGCTTGAAAGAAAAGTAATTTACTCCAAGTTAAAGAATCAAATGGAGCAAAGCTAGAAATGGGGAGATTCAGACTGGATATTAAGAAGAAGTTCTTCAGCATGAGGATGGTGAGAGCCTGGAACAGGTTGCCCAGGGAAGTGGTGGAAGATTCATCCCTGGAGGTGTTTAAGGCCAGGCTGGATGAGGCTGATTTAGTGTGATCCCCATGGCGGGGGGATTGGAACTGGATGATCTTTGTAGTCCCCTCCAACCCTGACTGATTCTATGATTCCATGAATGGTTATTGGGGACCTATCTCAGGACAAAGTATTCCTCAGCATATTCCGGTTTGCATTTTTGCATGTGTAATTTCATGCCACATGGGTACAGACCAACTGATGAAGGCAAGTGTTTGATACAGCACAGAAAAAGAGTACTGAAGCTCAGGCCCTAGCCCTGACACACTTTACAGCTTGGTAATCTTCACTTTGCCTGCTTCTGACATTTGCAGGTGCTACTTGGATTAAAGCAATTTCCTTATGGAGAACTTAGTACATTGTGCTAATCCTTTAGGCAGCCTGGATTCTTAGCATGGTTGTTCTACTCACTCAGCCATTGACATGCCAAAAATTTAAGCATGTGCTTATGCATAGGAGAAGAGTTCAATTCCTGCCTAAATACTTATGGTCCTGGCAATGTAACCCCAGGTTTACACTGGCTTAATTTATGTTGTTAACATATCTGTTTAATATGTGAATTAAGAGTAGATTCACTGCACCTTAAAATATGGTTCCATACCTTGTTTTTTCCACTATGAATGTGGTTTGATTTCTGTAGCCAGGTCTCATTTCTCCTCCTCAGCACTGCAGCTTGCTAACTTTGCTGGGTTTTCACCACTGAGCAACTGCTGATCAGAGCTGGCTTTGCTCTGCCTTCCCTGCAACCAGCTTATTTTTCCCACCTGAACTTCTTTGTTGGTTGTACAGAAGCAGTTCCACGGCTCTCCAGTTCCTTTTGCTGGGAACTGATCTAGCCAGAAAAGATCTTCTTATCCCCAGGCAATTTTTAGCTTGCTGTGTGGCCACAAAAATGCTTTTGCCAGCTCAGTAAAAGGGGTAAGCATGTGGGCAGGAACAAGCAGCTGGGTGTGGAAGAGGTGATAAACGGCAACACTCTGGTTTCATGTGGAAGCATGATGTCAGTTGTGTGGATACAGCTGTTGGTGGACCACACATACACTGAATCTGTGAAAAGGTTCAATTACTGCAGGGCTGCTTTTACCTTGGATTTTTTCTTTTGAGGTGGATTTGTCGCTGTGCAGCTGTGCTCTGAAATGGTTCCGTGGTCTTTACGTGCTGGACCTGTGTGATACTGCATCACCTAGAACAAAATGTTTTATTCAGGTCTGATGTAAGCAGAGAGAAATATTTCTGTCAAGTGAAGCAGGGCAAAGTTGCTGCTGGGTTAGTAATGGCTGTGTATCTGCATTACTACAGCTGCAGGATGACAAGACAGGACCTGGTCTGGCAGACAGCTTCCTAGCATGAAATCAACTCTCCATGAGAATTTTACCTTGGAGCTGGCAAAGTGAATTCAGTTGAGCATTTTGTATTGTGTGGATAGCAGACCTTTGATCCGTGCTGAAAACCCATCAGCCCTTTCAGTCCACACTTCTAACAGTGCCTGCTTGTCCTTCACAGTCAGACTGCACACAGCATAAACGTGTTCAGGGCTGAGAAGCACAGAACAGAGCTGAGATTTCAGTTCTCGTTTGGTAAGAACAGTGAGTGAAAGATAAACAGGAAGATACAAATCTCAGCCAGGAAAGTACTGTTATCTCTTCTAGAGTATTTTAGTGCCTGAGGTGTTCTTGTGAGAAGGTAGAGCTTTGATACTTATGCTGTTTACTCATGAGTGAAAGAATCCTTGGGAAAAGATCACTTTTTAAAGCAGTGCTTGGCTACCACAGGTTGCAGGATGCAAATGCTTGCGATAAACATTCACATTGTATACACATATGAAATCCTAAAATTAATTTATAGAATCATAGAATCATGGAATGGTAAGGTTGGAAGGGACCTCAGAGATCATCTAGTTCCAACCCCCTGCCATAAGCAGGGACACCTCCCACTAGTACAGGTCACTCAAGGCCTCATCCAGCCTGGCCTTGAACATCTCCAGGGAGGGAGCAGCCACAACCTCCCTGGGCAACCTGTGCCAGTGTCTCACCACCCTCACTGCAAACGACTTCCTCCTAACATCCACTTTCAATCTCCCCTCTGCCAGTTTAAACCCATTGCCCCTTGTCCTGTCATTACAACATTGGCCTTGTCAATAATTCCTCCCCAGCCTTCCTGTAGGCCCCCTTCAGATACTGGAAGGCTACTCTAAGGTCTTCTGGAAGCCTTCTCTTCTGCAGGCTGCAGAGCCCCAACTCTCTCAGCCTGTCCTCACAGCAGAGCTGCTGCAGCCCTCTGATCATCTTCGTGGCCTCCTCTGGACCCACTCCAATAGTTCAATGTCCTTCCTGACAATTAATTATTAATTAATAGTACTAGGTCTTGCCAGAAGGAGTAATTACATCAGGCATTTGAAACACAAAAGTTCTAATAACTTTATGCTGTAAATGAGCAACATCTCTCTTAACCTCTCTGTTATCTTCAAGTCTCCTTAACCAGGCACGATTGTTTTTTTTCCTTGCAGTCATGAACCACCAGCACCAAATCACACCCAGCACAGCCATGTCACAGCAGAGTCGTCCTCCCCAGACACCACAGCCAGGGCTGCTGAACCTGCCCAGTGCTCTGACCACGCAGCAGCAGCAGCAGCAGAAGCTGAGGCTCCAGAGAATCCAGATGGAGAGAGAGCGAATTCGGATGCGCCAGGAGGAGTTACTGCGACAGGTAACACCAAGGATACTCCTGACTTGGTTCAGGAGCCTTTAGTTCAATGCCTTCAGGTTTTTACCAGGTACGATTTTTAGTAGTTCTGTTACTTTGTGTCAAGATTAACCATGGTTTTAGGTAAGGGTAACCAAAAAGATAATGTAAATTGTATCCTGGGTCGCATCAAGAGGAGTGTGGCCAACAGGTCAAGATTCTGTCTCTCGTGAGACCCAACCTCGAATACCGCCTCTGGTTCTGGTGTCCCAAGCATAAGAAGGACACACAGAAGTTGGAAAGAGTTCAGAAGAGGGCCACAAAGATGACCCAAGAGCTGGAGCACTTCTGCTATGAGGATAGGCTGAGGGAGCTGGGCTCGTTCAGCTTGGAGGAGAGATGACTCTGGGGGAACCTTAGAGCTGCTTTCCAATACCTGAAGGGATCCTACAGGAAGGCTGCAGATGGACTTTTTGTGAGGGTGTCTAGAGACAGGACAAGGGGGAATGGTTTGAAGCTGAGGGAGAGTAGGCTTAGAGTGAACCTTAGGAAGTTCTTCAGTACAAGAGTGGTGGGACTCTGGAATAGGCTGCCCAGGGAGGTTGTGGATGCCTGCTCCTTGGGGGTGTGTTGAAGGCCAAGTTGGATGAGGCCACGAGCAACTGAGTCTAGTTCTGAGGCATCCCTGTGCCCATGGCAGTGAGGTTAGACTAGATCACTCAGAGTGTCAGGGGCTGAAAGGGACCTTGAAAGATCATCTAGTCCAACCCATGGATGATCTCTGAGGTCCCTTCTAACCTAAGCCATTCTGTGCTAAATAGACCATTTAATTGTTTCCCAAACCAGCACTGAACAGAACCCAAGTGGCCTTCTGTCAGGAGTTACAGACCTGGTGTCTTTCTTACCAGCCATGATAGCAGTGTAAGGACCAAGTTCTGTCTTGTGCTTGTTTGTGAATCTACAGCAACCATCCCTGAATGATTCTCAGTGTCACTCGCTTTGCGTGGCAGGCCACGTTCATGCTTCCCTGAAGGTAAAGGCAGGACATAGCAAGTTGTCCTTGGCTCCAATCCCAACTCTGTAACTTGCACTGTTTGCCTTTGAATTAGAATTAAACAACACTCACACCTTAGATGAATCAGAATCACAGAACTCTAGAGGTTGGAAGGGACCTCCAGAGATCATTGAGTCCAACCTCCCGGCCAGTGCAGGATCCCCTAGGATAGATCTTTCCAGAGATGGGTCTCTGTGGGTGTTTTGTTTATTGTTCTGTTTATGTTTTAGCTCTATATACAACTACCTGAAGGGACATTGTGGAGAGGTGCTGGTCTCTTCTCACAGGTAATTGGAGACAGAACAAGGGGGAATGGCCACAAGCTGAGGCTGGGGAGGTTCAGATTGGGCATTAGGTAAATGTTTTTCACAGAGAGAGTGGTCAGGGACTGGAATGAACTGCCCAGGGAGCCTCAAGCTGAAGCTGGGGAGGTTCAGATTGGACATTAGGTAAAAGTTTTTAATGGAGAGAGTGGGCAGGGACTGCAGTGAGCTGCCTAGGGGAGGGGTGGAGTCACCCACCTTGGCTGTGTTTCAGGGTGGTTTGGATGTGGTGTTTAGGGCTATGGTTTAAGGTGACTCTTGTAGAGTAGGGTTCTAGGTTGGACTTGGTGATCCTGAGAGGCTTTTCCAGCCTGGATGTCTCTGTGATTCTGTGACTGCTGTTGTACAAAATAGATGTGTGGCCTCCTTTACATTGCTCTAAGGACAGAAAGACTTCTAACAATTGTTTTTCTTCTGTTACTTAACGAAGAACTCTGCTGGTGATGCTGTGTTTTGCAGGGCCTATCAATCAGCTTCCTTTGAGAAAATAAATAACCTATTTCTTTGAGGAGCAGGGTGAACAAAGGACATTTTAACAAGAGCATTAATGGTGTCCTCCTAATGCTGCAGTTACAGTTGTAAGTACCTTTAAAAATGGGGACTTTCACAGCATCACAGAATCACAGATGGGGGAAGCCTGTAAGTCAAATTTCTCTCCAGTTACACAAGTGGAACCTCAGTCACCTCAGCTTGTGCAGACAGAATGGCCCAATGTAAGATTGATGTGCATGCTATCACACAGCAGGTTTTTGTGGAAGGCAGACTGACAGCAGAATGAAAATAAGATGTCTGGTGAGTAGGATCTCAAAAATGTCAGTGGAAGTTTTGGTAAAAATACTTTATAACAACCCTGGAGGTGTTCAAGGTCAGGTTGAACGAAGCCTTGAGTGACCTGTACTAGTGGGAGGTGTCCCTGCCTATGGCAGGGGGTTGGAACTAGATGATCCTTGAGGTCCCTTCCAACCTTACCATTCTAAGATTCTATGACTCTATTTTTGCTTCATTCACACTTTTTTTACTCTTTTCCTTCCTTCCTCTAAGTGTATGTATAAGAACGTAAAAAATAATTCCTTAGCAAAAATAATTAACAGAAATTCATTAAGACATTTTGAAGCTGTGCAGCACCACATAGCTGCCTTTGGGATAAAACAAACCCAAGCCATTATTTTAATGTGCTTTTACAGTTCCTGCAGCAGCCCTTGGCTGTCCCTGCCTGTGATTGTTCCCTGTGCTTTTGGTGGATGTATACATACAGGCTCAAAGTTGAGCAAGTGCTCAGTGGTGTTGCTGAACAGAGGTAAAAGGCAGATGCTCTTCCACTAAAGTTTCTGCTTTTTGTTTTTTTTTACCTGCTTTCACAGAAGCACAGAAACATTCAAGTTGGCAAAGCCCCTCAGGATCACCAAGCCCAACCCCTATCCTTGCTCTACAAGGTTGAGGCTAAACCATATCCCTAAGCGCCACATCCAAACGACTTTTAAACACATCCAAGATCTGCAACTCCACCACCTCCCTGGGCAGCTCTTTCCACTTCCTGGCTACTCTAGCCCTGAATTTTTTTTTCCTGATGTCCAGTCTAAACCTACCCAGTGGCAGCTTGAGGCCATTCCATCTTGTTCTATCACTAATTACCTGTGAGAAGAGCCCAACAGCAGCCTCTCCACCACCGCCTTTCAGGTAGCTGTAGACAGCAATGAGGTCTCCCCTCAGCCTCCTCTGTTTCACACTCACCATCCCCAGCTCCTTCAGTTGCTCCTCATCAGATTTATTCTCCAGGCCCTTGTCCAGCTCCTTTGCCCTCCTCTGCACTGGCTCCAGGGATGAATTCGGTTTTCATGGTTCTGCCTTCAGTCTGGAAACTGTACAGACCCCAACCTCTCCTGCTCACCTTCAGTTCCCATTACCTTTGATGTTTGGGAGTTAGGATATAGCATATTACCTGTGTGTACAGAGCTGTGGTCCAGGTGCTGGTCTCTGACCTGAGCAGTGATCTCAAGGCTTTTACACACCTTTTCCTTTACTATCCTGAGCTCAAATCATAATAGAGATGGGTGTGGGAGGAGAGTGGGGATATCTGGTATGAGCTTAGTCACGATTGTCATCCTGCTAACAATGTGTTTAGCTATTTTTACTCTTTGTCTCTGTTCTTGCTTTAGGACAAGAGCAAATTAAGCTTCAAAACAGTTGTGCCATTAACACAAGGGCTGGTTTCCTTGCTCTGCTGGCTGTGTTGTGCTTTGAAACTGATAACATGCACCACACTCTGCAGCTGTGCTGTGCTTAATCAAGCCTCCAACATATGCCCAGTACCACCCTCCACCTATGGTGTTTGTTTGAGCTCCCCGTCATACAAAGCAGGGCAGTATTATTTCGCATTTGCACTTCAGTGTTTTCAGAACTCCTGTAGCTCTTGGGAAACAACGTATTTCCCACCCAAGGAAAGCAATTGTAAAATCCATCCTTCCTAAGAGAACTTTGTGAACTTCCTGTCAGTAACCTGAGTTCTCCTAAACCCTGGCAACTGAGAGGAATGCAACAAATCCCTCTGGAGTCGTCAGTGTTCAAGCAGAGTTACTGCTGCCCTGACCCTTCACTGTTGCTTTTGCTTTTCTAGTGTAATCTATCTAGGGGGAAAACGCTGAGTAAGTGTGCACACTGCTGCTAGCAGCTGCGAGGAGGTGCAGGGTTTGAGTGAGAGGGGAGGAATTCTTTTGGTGGGTCACAAACCTCCTTTCAGCCTGGCAGCAGCTGCTGGCTCCCCACAGCCATTCCTGGCTGCAGCTGCTGGGGTGGAGCAGCACACCCAGCTGGGAGGAATACACAGTTCTGGAAGCTCTGCTTAGGGAATTTGTCTCCTTCTTTGTCCTCCTCTTCACTTGGTAAAACCTCTAGAAACACAGACTGAGGACATGCAGGAAGGGCAGCAGTTCAGAAAACCAGTCTCACAGCTTTCATTTAAATGCTTCCTGGCTCTGTTCTGTCATTTTGAAAAGAGTCAATTTTCTTTGTTAGCCATTTGGTTTTTTCAGCTTTCTAAAGGAAAGGGAGAATCTGCTTGCTGCTGAAGAGCTTCCTGGAAATGGAAGTGGTTAGAGGTGATGTCAGTGTGACATGTCTGAAAAGCTCTTCTAGGAAAGATGTCCCAGCACATCTTTCTGTGCACAACTTCCAGCTTGCACCTTGTTTGGAAGGGTACAGGCAGTCACAATAGCAATCACAGAATCATAGAATCAAGCAGACTAGAAGAGACCTCCAAGCTCATCCAGCCTTATCCAGTCAACCAGACCCTGGCACTAAGTGCCCCATCCAGGCTTTGCTTCAACACATCCAGGGATGGGCACTCCACCACCTCCCTGGGCAGCCCATTCCAATGCCAATCACTCTCTCTGGCAAGAACTTCCTCCTAACATCCAGCCTAGACCTCCCCTGGCACAGCTTGAGGCTGTGTCCCCTTGTTCTGTCCCTGGGTGCCTGGCAGCAGAGCCCAACCCCACCTGGCTACAACCTCCCTTCAGGTAGCTGCAGAGAGCAATGAGCTCTGCCCTGAGCCTCCTCTTCTGCAGGCTGCACACCCCCAGCTCCCTCAGCCTCTCCTCACAGGGCTGTGCTCCAGGCCCCTCACCAGCATTTCTCAGAGGTTCCTTTCTGATCCCCTGATTCTCTTCCATAAATGTGTGCTTGGAAAGATAAAGAGGCTCACAAGAGGCTGTAGAAGGAGCACTGTATGTGGATGCAGAAGATTGCTCACTGAAGATCCTTACAGGCCTGCTATGGCCTGAACAGAAAAAGCCCTGATATGCTCCTTGCACTGCACAGGCTGGCCCAGAGCCTGGGTTATTGGTGGCACAGGCAGTATCTAGGCAACTCACTTTCCACTCCAAGTGTGAGGATTGGCAGAAAAGGAATTGTAGTGACTAGCAGTGGAAACTCACTATAAAAAATGCCCTCACTCACAGAATCACAGAACTGCTGTGGTTGGAAAGGACCTTCAAGATCATCAGTTGCAACCATTATCTGATTCTGTCAGGGCCGCTGCTACATCGTATCCTTGAGCATCATATCTAGTCAGCTGTTAACACTCCTCCAGGGATGGTGTCTCAGCCACTTCCCAGGGCAGCCTGTGCCAGTCTGATAACCTTTTTGGGGCAGAAGTTATTTCTAGTGTCCCCTGACATAAATTGATGCCATTTCCTCTCGTCCTATCAGTTGTGTCTTTTGAGAAGAGACCAATGTCTACCTCTCCACAACCTCCTTTCAGGTAGCTTTAGAAAGCAAGGAGGTCTCCTCTCAGCCTCCTTTTCTCCAGACTAAACACCCCCAGCTCCCTCAGCTGCTCCTCCCTAGCCCTGTTCTCAAGACCTTTTACCAGCTTCGTTACCTTCTCTGGACCTGCTCCAGCACCTCAGTGTCCTTCTTGGAGTGAGTGGCCCAAAACTGAACCCAGGACTCAAGGTGTGGCCCTCACCAGTGCCCACTTCAGTGGGATAATCAGCTCTCTTCTCCTGATGGCCACATTATTCCTGATCCAGGCCAGCATGCTGTTGGCCTTCTTGGCCACCCAGGCACACTGCTGGCTCGTGTTCAGTTGGCTGTCAGTCAACACCCCCAGGTCCCTTTCTGCCAGGCAGCTCTCTGCTTGTCTTCCCCAGCTGGAAATAGCTGTTTGGCAGCTAAGCATGGAGCTCAGTTTGGTTCTGCCAGGGCTGGTTCCAGGAAATGTGACAATGGATTTCTGGATTTGCCTGGCACATCTCTTTCTCACTGTCTTTCTGGTATTAGCCTAATGTGTGTTGCTGCAGTTGCTTTTCTTATAGATTTAAAAACTATTTTCAGTGTCTTCATGCAAGACAGCTCAAAAACTGCTCTGCCTGTTTTGGGAAGCCTCTACCCCTTCACAGGCTCCAGCTGATTCAGTTCTCAATGGAAATAACACCAATAGAAGTATCACTTGAAAAATGCAAAGCTATCAAATGCAAACTAGTAAGGATCTGCAAACTCTTCATTCTCAATCCAAAATAATGACCTCATCTAATGTAAGTTATTTTTTATCAATGAACATATGGGTAATTGGATTAGAAAGGAAGCATGGCATTGATGGACACCAACATGAGTAATTGTTACAGGAATAGAAATGAAGAAATCAATTCAAAACACAGTAAAACATCATATTGTAGCCTTAAAAAAAAACCCCAATAATAATTCTAGCCTTAAAAAAAACCCATGATAATCTTTTCTGACCTTGGGAAAATGAATGGCTGCTTCAGTGAAGAGGTTTCTACTGCTTGTTTTATTTAAAAAAAATAAAAATAAAAATAAAAATTAAAAAAAAAAAAAAAAAAAAAAAAGGTTGAGTAAAGCAGGCTAAAAGACCAGATGCAGTTTTATTGTTTTAAATGCTTGGCACATCCCCGTGGAGCCTTTGCACAGACCTGTGTGCCACTAGATGTCATGGATGTTCCACAGAGACAATGCTGGAGGAGCTCTGGAAAGAGTTTTCTTTGGCTCTAACACCTAAAGGCAATGTGCATGGGGCAGGTCATTAGCAACAGGCAGAGGGTTCATTCTGAAGATAACTGGGTCAAAGTCTTGGTTTCAGTGGTTTTCTTCTAATCTCTGAAGTACTTTGTGGTTGCAAGTGATGTCCTTCTGATTCAGTATAGTAAATTGTGTCATCTAGGAGCAACTCAGGTGTTTTAGTGCCTGGTTTTTGTTCTCTTTTGCAACAGTTCAAAGGGAAAGGAATTTCACTTAAGGTAAGTTGTTAGGCACAGAAACGTGCAGGTTGGCAAAGCCTCTCATCATCAGCAAGTCCAACCTAGAACCCTACACTATAAGATTGACCTTAAACCATAGCCCTAAACACCACATCCAAACTACCCTGAAACACAGCCAGGGTGGGTGACTCCACCGCCTCCCTGGGCAGCTCATTCCAGTCCCTGACCATTCTCTCCATGAAAAACTTTTACCTGATCTCCAGTATGAACCTCCCCAGTCTCAGCTTGAGGCTCCCTGGACAGTTCATTCCAGTCCCTGACCATTCTGTCCATGAAAAACTTTTACCTGATCTCCAGTATGAACCTCCCCAGTCTCAGCTTGAGGCTCCCTGGACAGTTCATTCCAGTCCCTGACCATTCTGTCCATGAAAAACTTTTACCTGATCTCCAGTATGAACCTCCCCAGTCTCAGCTTGAGGTCATTCCCCTTTGTTCTGTCTCCAGTTCCCTGTGAGAAGAGCCCAGCATCAGCCTCTCCACAATGTCTCTTCAGGTAATCATAGACAGCAATGTACATGGAGATTAAATCTGAGTCTGCAGGTTTTAAATAGGATGACAGAATCACAGAACGTTAAGAGGTTGGAAGGTTGTAGAGGAGCAGTTCCTCTGCAGGCAGTTGTGCTTCTTCAAGGTTCTGCTTTCCTCTGGCTGCCAGTGTGACAGCTCTGCCAGCAAAGTCACTTACAGGAGCATTTGCTGATCTGCACCACCCTGGCAAGCAGCCTCTCTGGTTCAGGGTAAAACTGGTGAGAAAGTCCTCCAACAGCCTTCAGTGCTGGCTGAGTTGTGGGACTGGCTTCCAGCTGTGGCAGTGACCGAAAGGCTGTAAGCCAGCACAGGTGGGTACAATGCCATCTGTCCACATGATGATTTTCTTCACATCCCTGTAAAGAAAGACATCAGGAACACTGAGGCTTTACTTTCCTAAGATTGTGTATATCTGACACCTTTGGTTGTTGCAAGACTGCAGCACTTCTGAGCTGTTGGAATAACCTTTCATTTACCTTTACTTGCCTTTCCAGGAAGCTGCTCTATGCAGACAACTTCCCATGGACTCAGAAAACATGGTTCCAGTTCAGACAGCTGTGAATACCCCTGCCATGACACAAGACATGAGGCCTATTACAAACAATGGATCTGATCCTTTCTTGAACAGGCAAGTTCATGTCCTCTTCATTAGGCAATTGCTTCTCTTGCCTTCTCCAGGCTTCCAAAGCTGTCTCCCTATATCATCCTCTTTTGCACTTGCTGTGAGCAGGGTGTGATGGCTGAGTGGCTGGCCTGAAACCTTTCAGGTTTTGCCTAGAGGGTTGCATACATATGTGTGTGTCTTTCAGATTTTAAGAGTGGCCACATTTCAGTTGCTTTATGTTTGGGCCGATGTAACATGATGATGTTAGTGGCCAGCAGTTGACCTGACCTACTGTGTTGTCTCTTTTCAAACACCATGATCAGGGACTGTGTCTACCAAAACATCTTCCCTGAGACTGTTGTGTGTTTCAATTTACAGTGGGCCATACCATTCCAGGGAACAGAGCACAGACAGTGGCTTGGGATTAGGATGCTACAGCATACCAACAACACCTGAAGATTTTCTCAGCAATGTGGATGAGATGGACACAGGTAGAATACTCTGATTTAGCTTAAAGTGTAATGACAGTAACAAGTTTTGTGTTATAAACAGTAGTGTTTTATAATTGCATAACTGAGTGATAATCTCACCCTTTCCTGTGCAAGAAAATGGCCTGAGACTTGGAGGGGGAAATGCCTGAAAGGTTCTTGGTGCCTAGAAGCTTCTGAGCTTGCACTTAGGTCCAGGTTCTACTCTTTTACTTCAGGCTAATACTAAACAAAATAAGTAAGAGTTGGACAATGTCAGCCTTAACTTGTACATAACTGACATCTTAGTCCAAGGTAGGAGGAGTGAAACTCTGCTCTTGGGTTACTTCCTTGGTATAAATCCCTGTGTTTTTTAGCTCTGGGGTGTGAGACTCATTACTAAGTCTCTTACAATGGCAGAGTTGGATTTGCCTTCAAATGGAATGTATTTAGGTATTGATATATATTTATATCAAAGTTCTCATGGTGTTTAAAATGCTAAAATAAATTGCTAAGAAGTCAACAATCTTTCAGTAGATAATGAGGTTCTTCACCATCACTTCCTCACCTAAACTTCTTTTTAAAGTCACCAGAAGAAGTTGTAGGTGGTGTAGAGAGTTAAGGTTTCTCAGTTAAAACTTTTTCTGTCTGTTATTATGAATTTATGAAAAAAGTAAACCCTACTGAAGAGCTAAATATCTGTAAAACACTTTTTTTCCAATATGCCCCATGGGCAGCACTCACCCTTGTGCAGAGAGTGGGATCAGGCTCAGCTTCATCACTCCCTGTGCAGACTAAGTGAGCTTTGGACCCTCCTGCTTCCAATGGAAGCTGCTGGAAAGGGTCTTCTGAGAGCAAAATTCACTCTTAGGAGAATATGCACTCTGTAAGCAGGTGTGGTCTTGAGATAATGTTTGTAGGGGAGGGAGGGAGCCTCATTTTTATATTGGTTGTGTTGTTTTGCGGTAGCCACAGGAAGAGTTTGGCCTTTCACAAGTTCTTCTCTACTTTTTCTAGGAGAAACTATAGCACAGACAACAATGAACATCAACCCACAGCAAACACGTTTCCCTGATTTCCTTGACTGCCTTCCAGGAACAAATGTTGACCTTGGGACTCTAGAGTCAGAAGACTTGATCCCTATTCTCAATGACGTGGAGTCAGTACTCAACAAAAATGAGCCCTTCCTTACCTGGCTGTAATCGTCCGATGCCCGATTTGGCCTACAGTGAACTCCATGTTGCCTTTTCCTCTTGAGACAAAGGTGGAATAGCTGAAAGTCCTCAAGAGATACAACTCACTGCCTTAATGACTTTTGTTACATCACCTTTATGGTCATTTTAATCTCTGCCTGGATTGGATTGGCACTAATTTAAATACAAAATACCTATATTATATATATAAAAAAATACATATATGCAAATTAATATAGAATTCCATTGATAGCTTCATTTCAAGNCACATCTGTAGACTTCTTTACCTTTTCAGCCCAGGCAGAAATGCTCCATTTTAAGGACAGAAAGTGGGTGGTGTTTGTGCATGTCCTTGACTGATCTGCTAGGTATTGAGTAACATCACAAACCCTTCTTGAGTCGTAAAAGCTGGCGACCAGGTCAGTTGGTTCAACAAACATGCACAGCATCAGACCACGAGAGCAGTTTTACTACTGTGTTTATGACAATAGTATCAGAAGCTGTTTTATCAACTTAGTTAAGCCTTAAAAATCTTTTTTCTTTTTTTTTTTTTTATTCTTTTTTTTTTTTTTTTTAATTA
>VWZE01013647.1:567726-594393 GCA_013396675.1 Eubucco bourcierii
GCCTTCCCCAATCTGGCCTTAAACACCTCCAGGGAGGAAGCAGCCACAACCTCCCTGGGCAACCTGTGCCAGTGTCTCACCACCCTCACTGGAAAAAACTTCCTCCTAATACCCAATTTCAATCTCCCCTCTGCCAGTTTATACCCATTGCCCCTTGTCCTGTCATTATAAGCCCTTGTCAATAGTCCCTCCCTTTCCTGTAGACCCCCTTCAGATCCTGGAAGGCTACTCTAAGGTCTTCTACAAGCCTTCTCTTCTCCGGGCTGAAAATCCCCAACTCTCTCAGCCTGTCCTCACAGCAGAGCTGCTCCAACCCTCTGACAATCTTTGTGGCCCTCCTCTGGACCTTCTCCAATACTTCAGTGTCCTTCCTGTGCTGGGGGCTCTAAAACTGCACACGTAAGTCATCTAGAAGCCATGAAGGCTGAGCTGTAGTTGAGCTGGGGGCAGTCTTGAGTGATGGACATCTAAGACTAGAATGATGCTAGGAAACTGAGCCAATATGGCTGAGCAAATATCTTTACAGTTTGTCTAATATAAACCTAATTTTTAGAAGCTAAAAAGAGTTCAGTTAAGGAATTGTGTGTTCTTTGACAGGTGGCACTGTCCTGTAGCTAAAGTGTCACCTGCTTGCAGGTTATTTATTAGAGACAATCAACAGAGAGTGGTCCAGCTGTGCATAGTTTAGCTTTGCAGGGGCACAGGTTCTGGCTGGCTGAAGTTGAAATGGGTGGGCTCGCAATCAGGAGCATACACTCCAGGTGTTGTAACCCAAGTCGTTAAGTAACCTCTGTGTTAGAGTCTCAGCTGAAAGGATGGCATGCAAAGGCAGAACTGCCATGTTCTCAGCACCCATTTCAACCAGTCACAGAGCAGCCAGTCTTTATGGGTGAGTAATAAAGCTTCAGATGATGTACATCTCTGAGGTTTCACAATGAATATTTTCCCTTTAGGCTACTGGGTTTTGTACATCTGTGTAAGCATGTATATGTTGACATTTGTACAGCCTAAAGCTGAGTGGGTGTTCGAGCTGATCAGGACTGCTAATGTTGATTTTAACAATTTGTCTTCTCCTTGTCTTTGATTTCTTTCTCAGGTGTAAAACTTTACTGAATAGGTTTAGGAATGTTGTTGTTAGCACTTTAAAATGCTAGATCAGTTTAGCTGCTGGTTCCAGCTTATTTTGGCCACAACAACCTCAAGCAGTGCTACAGGCTGGGTACAGAGCGGCTGGAGAGCAGCCAGGCAGAGAGGGACCTGTTGGGACTGGTCAGCAGCAGCTGAACGTGAGGCTGCACTGTGCCGAGGTGGCCCTGAAGGCCAATGGCATCCTGGCCTGGATCAGGAGCAGTGTGGCCAGCAGGAGCAGGGAGGTTCTTCTGCCCTTGTACTCAGCACTGGTCAGGCCACACCTTGAGTACTGTGTCCAGTTCTGGGCCCTTCAATTCAAGAGAGATGTTGAGGTGCTGGAAGGTGTCCAGAGAAGGGCAGCAAGGCTGTGGAGGAGCCTGGAGCACAGCCCTGTGAGGAGAGTCTGAGGGAGCTGAGGGTGTTTAACCTGGAAAAGAGGAGTCTCAGGGCAGACCTCATTGCTGTCTCCAACTACCTGAAGGGAGGTTGCAGCCAGGTGGGATTGGGCTCTTCTGTCAGGCAACCAGCAACAGAGTGAGGGGACACAGTCTCAAGTTATGCCAGAGGAGGTCTAGGCTGGATGTTAGGAGGAAGTTCTTGCCAGAGAGAGTGATTGATATTGGAATGGGCTGCCTGGGGAAGTGGTGGAGTCGCTATCCCTGGAGGTGTTCAAGAAGAGCCTGGATGGGGCACTTAGTGCCATGGTCTGGTTGATGGGCTAGGGCTGGGTGACAGGTTGGGCTGGGTGAGCTTGGAGGTCTCTTCCAACCTCATTGATTCTCTGATTCTAACTTGTTTGGTACACCCCAATATGAAATGTGTGTGCCTTATCTCCGTATCTGGTAGTCTAGCTCAGTATCTAGTTCCTGTTAGAATGCCACCATGTAGCTGGGCATCTTGGAAGCACTGACTCATGAAGCACCCAATATTTTGGGGTTTGGGTGTTGTCATTTCCTGTCTGCTGTTTCCTACCCTGAGTCTCCCACCATGATTTCTGCCTTCTGTTTATTAATATATCAGGTTGCACAGGCTGCAGCAACCCATCCCACTGCTGAATGCTGATGAGAAGCATTCCATGTTCCCAAAGGCTTTGTATAAATAAAACAAGGACAAATGCAAGACGAGGTGCAGGACAGCTGCTAACCACAGATGAAAAAATAGATGCAAGTTGGTTGCATCAGTGGGTGGTGATCTAAAGGGTACTCTTAAATTCCCTTGCCGTGCAATGGAACAGGTGGGAGAGGCAGCTGCTTCTAAAGAGGGTTTTTTATAACTTCCTTTATTGTCTTGCACAATATATCACTGAGGCCCTTTTGCTTTTATTAATGCAAGTTTGGGTGCTTAAGTGAAGGACACTGAACTGCTGGAGCAGGTCCAGAGGAGGCCACAGAGATGATCAGAGGGCTGCAGCAGCTCTGCTATGAGGACAGGCTGAGGGAGTTGGGGCTCTGCAGCCTGTAGAAGAGAAGGCCTCCAGGAGACCTTAGAGTAGCCTTCCAGGATCTGAAGGGGGCTACAGGAAGGCTGGGGAGGGACTATTGACAAGGTCTTCAATGACAGGATGAGGGACAATGAGTTTGAACTGGCAGAGAGGAGATTGAAACTGGATGTTAGGAGGAAGCTCTTCCCAGTGAGGTTGGTGAGGCACTGGCACAGGTTGCCCAGGGAGGTTGTGGCTGCTCCCTCCCTGGAGGTGTTCAAGGGTAGGTTGGAGGAGGCCTTGAGTGACCTGTGCTAGTGGGAGTTGTTCCCCTCCTTGGAACTAGATGATCTTTGAGGTCCCTTCCAACCTTACCATGCTGTGATTCTATGATATCTCTAACATTTTCCCATATTGTTCTACCAGCTTCTAGTGCTTCTGAATACTTTACAGTTCTTCAGAGGTCTCTAGTGTAGATGCAAAGGACATGAAATCTATTTTCTGAAAGCATGGGCCACAGAACCATAATTTCAGTAGGCAAATTTTGGTGAAGAGATGTGGCAAATATGTTGTTGAACCACAAGTCTTGAGACATCCACTCTGGCAAGCTGCTTGTGAAAATTTATTTGAGGAATTTTTTAGGAAGCACACCAGTTTGTCTGAATTCCACAAACTTCTCCAATCCCTCTTATTTCCTTCTTGATTTCTTTGGGAAATAGTTTTGGTTTTGTTTTGTTTTTCTTCTTAAGTTTTAAAAGCTAAATACTACAAAGTATTTTTGCCTTGCCTTTGCTTTAACTGTCTCCTTCATGGTGCTGTGCCAAACACAGCCAAATGGCCCTTCTGCACAAAGATGAGTAAATAGCTTTTGTACTCAGGGTACCAGTTTTATATTGTGTCCAAGATATGAACATTTATTTGGTTTTTTAGAAGTGAGGCTTTGTTTGGAGTTGTTTGGAGCCAGGGTCTGAAGGTGATGTTCTGTATGAGAAAGTGGTTTGCTTTCTAACAAGACAAGACTTGCAGGATCCACAGCAGTGGTTCATCCTTGGCTGTGAGAATAAATGGCTATGGCTGCCTCTGCCTGGAGCACTGCTACTCTGGCCCTCCCATCTCAGAGTGCAGTGGGGAAGGTTGAACAGTATGAATGGGAGTGTTGGATTTCACTTAGTTTATTCCACGAGAGGGGTTTCAGGAAGGCTAGAGAGGGAGTCAGGGCTTCATAACGGTAGTGGGGAGAAGTGCTCTTCATTCTCATCTTCTCAGCCAGAGGTGATGCATCAAGGGCTGCTTTGTGAACCGCTGCAAAAAGGAGTCTCCCAAGGAGGGTTGTCTGCAATCTTGGTGTTCTTTAGACTGTTCCATCTCCCTGAAAGGAAAAGAACACAGAGGTGGTTTAGTGTCTACTATTTGTGTGACTTAGAAAGGGTTTTATTATTATTGTGCTGGTTTGAGGCTAATTAGAATATTTTAATAGAGAAAATTACACTCTAGGCTGTGAAAGGAAAACATCATGATGTCTACTTCACTCATACGCTTGCTGGAGAATTGTTTGGGAACACTAATCAAAACAATTGATAAGTCAGTCTCTCTCTGGCTCTTGCTGGAACAGGAGCTGCTGGTGGGATCTAGCAGCTTCTGGGCTCTGGCTCCTTTGCTGATTAATCCTCACTAACCACTTTTCTTCTAACCCTCCTGGCTGATCCTCCTAATTTACCTTGCACGTAAGGCAAACCTTGGGGTAAGGTACAGGGGTGGGGAGAAGGTGGAAGGGTGGTTGGGAGCCCCTCCTGGGGTCTCTGATTTCTGGGAGGGGAGTTGTGTTGTTGTATTACCTTTTTATTTGTATATTTCTGTAAATATTGTGTATATAGTGTAAATATCTGCTGTACATTGTGCAAAGCTGTAAACACAGCTTCATCATTTAACTTCCAGCTGACTGAGTGCTAGTCTGGGTCATTTTACAAAAGTGTGGGGGGTGGGGGAACTCCCAAACCTTCACATACTTTTTATTTGGTGCCCAACGCCAGTGGCTATGGGAAACTGTCAAATAAAATACCATAAAGATGGACTGAGATCATACTTTCATCACCTGGCAACGCTGCCATTTCAGATATACTTCAGCAAGCATGCTCGGGGTGCTGAATGAACTCAGGCTGTTTCTCAGGCTGCCACCCACTCAGCTGAGGACATGACTGCCACCAGTACAGGAAATAACAAGGCTCACCCCGCAGCATCCGCAGCATTTGCAGTCCCCACAGAGTGTTCCGAACAGGCCATTCACCACCTGGATGCCACAGAGCACTACCTGGATCCCACTCATGACAAGCAGCAAGGAGAAGAGGGTCAGGTTCCACGGGATGATGTTTTCAGGTGACTGACAGTCTTCCCACAATGTGTGGTTATGTAGGTAGTTCCTGGGGGGGACAACACACAAAACAGTTATGGAGCAGCTGCTAGCTGGCAGAGAGGAGTCTGTCACAGTTGACAAGGTGTCAACTTCTGATACAACTGAGGTTCTGCAAACCTCAGTGCTGCAAGAAAGAATTGCAATATCACATTGGTGCTGCACAGGATTTTGTTTCAGTTTCTAGGTCATTTGGTCAGAGCTGCATAAACTCACTGTTCCTACCAAAACTTCAGAAGCTACAAGAGTCAAGTCTTGCCCATTGAGCAGAAAAGAACTGTTCTAAGTGCCTCATGTGAAGAACAGCAGTACTGGGTAAAAGTACTTGAGGTCCCTTCCAACCTTACTGTTCTATGATTCTATTTTCCATTGTTTTTACCTTCCCATCTTGATTAAATTCTGAACTGCTTATGATTGTTGTGATTACATTTATCATACTTCCTCTGTGTATCCCTAATGCTGTTTCCTCTGTCATTGTCAAGCAGTTCCTTGACTACAACCAAAATTCAGTTTGAAACAGAGTATATTTTTCTAGACACTCCCAGAATTAGACAAAAACAACTGGATTCCAGCCCTCACTGGCCTATGAATACATGATGCATAGCATACAGCAATATATATATATATATTTTTTTTTTTCTCCTATTGTTCCAACTTGAACTGTAGTTTTGTGATGTTAGTACACAAGAAACACCGCTATAGGTCACTCTTGACTGGAGAACACTGTGTTAGAGGTTCTCAGGTGCTGAGGACTTTACTGCAGCCCTTGTCATCTGTTCTGATCACACCTGCTCTCCTCCATAGCACATTGTACCTGGATCCCAGATGGACCTTTGCTGACTTCAGCCCTGAGCAGCTGGATTGCTACAGTTTCATGTGCTTCACAGCACCTCTGAAAGTGATGAATGTGCATGGCAGTGAACACGTGAGAAACAGCCGACATCCAGATTCAGTAACCAAGAGAAGCTGACGTGTAGGTAGTAATTATTTAAATCCCATCAAATTTCAATGTAAGAAGCCACTGCATTTCATCTAGGTGGAGTTAACCCCCATATACTGCTTGTCATCCCAAGAACAACCCAGAGGCTTGGGCATTTCAGTTCCCTGGCTCCTTAGACATTCAGTAGTTTTGATTGTATGTTCTTCGCATCTGTGCTCTTGAACCTCACTCAGTGTTGCTGTGCATTACAATCATACAATCATTTGTCAGAGCTGGAAGGGAACCTCAAGGATCATCTAGTTCCAGCCCCCTTGCTATGGGCAAGGACATCTCATACTAGCTCAGGTTGTTCAGAGCCCCATCTAGCCTGGCCTTAAAACCCTCCGATGATGAAGCTTCTGCCACCTCCCTGGGCAACCAGTTCCAGTGTCTCACCACTCTCACGGTGAAGAACTTCTTCCTACCATCTAATCTGAATCTACCCACTTTCAGTTTTCCTCCATTCCCCCCAGTCCTATCACTACCCCACATCCTAAAATGTCCCTCAGCAGCTTTCTTGCAGGCCCCCTTCAAACACTGGCTCTTCTCTTAGTTTCTGTGCTTTAGACAAATAGTAGAATTCCCATTTTTATGGCACAGGTATGGATGTTAAATCACATCACAGGCTTAAAACTTTTTTCTGGTTGTTTTGTCTTACCCATTCTGGAAAGGATACTCCCAGGCTGATCCAGTGTAACATTTAGGACCATTGTTTATGGCTACCGCTGACAAAATAAAGCAGTATCCAGCTCCCAGAACTCCAATTGCAGCAAATATTATAGAAGAAAACATCTGATAAAGAGAGAAAAATAATATTGTTCTTGTCATTCAGGCAATGAAATGTACCTTAGTATTGTGAATCTACAGCTCCTAAATTTAGCTCTTAAAGGGTGACGTAGTCATCTCCTGCACAGCTGAAGTACATCCATTTGCAGTCCCATAATTACCCTGTCAGACGTCTCCACGCTGGCGTTAAACAACTGTGACAGAACAAGCTCTGTTTGCATGCAGAAGTGGATGGTGACACAGTAGGTGGCACTCCTCCCCTTCAGACAGAGCTTGCTGGGGTGCAGAGGCCTTTTTGCACCCAGGTGGATGTCTTGGGGAATCACAGGCAAGGCTTAAGTCTTGGACCACTCGAGGCATTACAGTAAAATCTACATGTAACCTTTAGAAGTCAGCTTTAGTGTCTTGGTCATGTTTGAACCAAGTATTGATATTTTTCCTTCCTGAGTCTCCCTTTCAGATTTCATATCAGTGCACTTTGTCTCCTGGCAGGGACTTGTAATAGAATCATAGAATGGTAAGTTTGGAAGGGACCTCAAAGATCATCTAGTTCCAGCCCCCTGCCATAGGCAGGGACACCTCCCACTAGCACAGGTCACTCAAGGCTTCATCCAGCCTGGCCTTGAACACCTCCAGGGAGGAAACAGCCACAACCTCCCTGGGCAACCTGCGCCAGTGTGTCACCACTGTCATTAACTCTGACAGTGCAACTGGAATGGGTGGGGAAGGATGGCTTCATTTTTCTGGCTTTCCATTGCAGTATTTTCCTGTATATTGATATGTAAGTCAACCATGAAAAGACTAACACCCTGCTTGAATTCTGAAACGCTTGTAGCCATGACAGTTTGTAGGCAGGGGTAGTGTCTTTTGCTGTAGCAAAGTGGTGAAGGTAGAAGACAAAATGGAACATAGAGCCAACTGAGTCCTGGGCTGCATAAAGAGCAGCATGGCCAGCAGGGCAAGGGAGGGCATTTGCCCCTTTACTCTGCTCTCTTCAGACCCCATCTGCAGTCCTGGGTGCAGTTCTGGAGCNAGGGACTATTGACAAGGTCTTGCAATGACAGGACAAGGGGCAATGGGTTTGAACTGGCAGAGGGGAGATTGAAACTGGATGTTAGGAGGAAGTTCTTCCTAGTGAGGGTGGTGAGGCACTGGCATAGGTTGACCAGGGAGGTTGTGGCTGCTCCCTCCCTGGAGGTGTTCAAGGCCAGGTTGGAGGAGGCCTTGAGTGAGCTGTACTAGTGGGAGGTGTCCCTGCCTATGGCAGGGTGTTGGAACTGGATGACCTTTGAGGTCCCTTCCAACCTTACCATTCTATGATTCTATACGTTCAGTTCTGTGAGCTTTTATTCAGACCTCATCACAAGCCTCTTGCCCTGACTGTTGACATGCATTTTTATGTTGATGTATCTGCTGTGGCCAACTTAAACTTCATGTTCATGTAGCAGACATCTTAATACTGTTGCATCTGCCAACATACAGGAACATGTCCAGTTTCCAGTCACACTGAGGGAAGGCCACCAGGGCGCTGGCAGCACAGTGGACTGTTTGTGACTGTATGGACCTTCCCTGTCTCAGCTAGCTGCACTCTGACCCAAGCCATCCACAGGCTCTGTGCTGCAGGAGACCAGCTGATTTCCAGCAGTACCTCCCACATTGGGCAGTGCTGGCAGCAAGCACAGAGCTGCCCACCCCCTGGGTACAGCCACACAGCGCTGCGGCTGCACGGCAGGCAGTGAGCAGCCCTGGCGGCGCGGCACAGCACAACACAGGTAGTTTGGTGGTTGCTGAATTAATTTGTGATTCTCAAAGCTGCACTATGACACAGGCACTGCTAACAAAGTCAGTAATGCAGTGTGATGAAGGGAAAGGTGTGACCCCATATCTAACATTATTCTTTTCCTATCTGTTTTTTCCTTTTGTTTTTTACCATTGAAACCCTGATCCTTTATGGAAAAGTAGTGATCTACTTGAGCCAAATGCTTTCTTTCAAAAGCACAGGCTTTCCTAGTAGGAATAATTTTTTCCCCTCTAATTTTTATTCAGCTGAAATTCTTGACACGTTTACTGCTCTCTGAAGGTATCACTTTTTACTTCTAGTGTGAAAGGAATCTAGAAAATCAAAGTGGAGCCTGTTCTACCCAGCTTTAAACAGGAGGTTGAAGTAGGTGATCTCTCAAGGTCTCTTCCAACCTGCATGTTCCTCTGAACCTGATGAGAACTTTGATTAGTGTAGCAAATGCTAATCATAGAATGGTCAGGGTTGGAAGGGACCTCAAGGGTCATGTAGCTCCATGCCCCTGCCGTGGGCAGGGACACTTTCCACTAGATCAGGTTGCCCAGAGCCACATCCAACCTGACCTTAAAACCTTCCTGGGATGAGGCTTCCAACCACCTCCCTGGGCAACCTGTGCCAGTGTCTCACCACCCTCAGGGTGAAGAATGTCTTCCTAATGTCTCATCTAAATCTCCCCTCCTCTAACTTGGATCCACGCCTCCCTCCCAGTCCTGTCACTCCCTGACATCCTAAACAGTCCCTCAGCAGGTTTCTTGCAACCCCCTTCAAATACTGGAAGGCCACAATAAGGTCTCCTGGGAGCCTTCTGTTCTTCAAACTGAACAGCCCCAACTCTCTCAGCCTGTCCTCATAGGAGAGGTGGTCTGTTCATCTTTGTGGCCTTTCTCTGGACATGTTCCAACACTTTCATATCTTTCATGTAATATGGATTTGAAGAATGCTTTGTATTCAATATTTTAAGTTATATTAATATAATCTTTGAAATGTAAATTTTCACTCCTCACAGCACATTGCAATGAGCTGGGAATGCAGTGCCCAACTGTCAGGATAATCTTTAAAAACTGCACACCAAAATATGGTGAACTGTTCTGCTCTGCAGAACAAGCTGCAGGTCTTTCAGAGACCTGTTTTAATTGTGATAGCATCCATTAGTATCTTGTGATAGCAAGATACAGCAGGACAGTGCAGTTAGGGTACCTGCAGCATGACATTAAAGGCATAACAATTATTTTTTTACAGCCTGCTGTTGCTGCTTTCCAGCACTCAGACAAATGGCAGGGCTCTAACCAGCACCTCTCCAGTCTCTCAGTGAGGGTGAGCAGAAGATGCAGGTAGCAACTGTCAGCAGCAATATAACTTTCACTTGTTTGCCATGTGTCCTCTCACTTACCGCAAACCTCTTGCCACAGCTCCTGCTGCCGCAGCATCCACAGCAGTCATTATTCTGAAGGTCCAAGAATATCAATGCAGGAAACATCATCTACCAATAACAGAAATACACTTTGAGCTGGGATGAGTTCAGCTTACATTTGCCTCTAATGAAACAATTCTTTGTCTTATTTTTTTTCTTATCACTACATGAAGTTACTCATTGCCAAACCATTGGATCGCTTGTAACTTACTTGTTTTAGCAAAGAGCAATTTGCAGTGTTGGAAGCTGCATTTGAGGTGCTGAGGAAATTCAGCAATGCAAAGTCATTGCATGGATAGGGGTGAAAAGGTAGGAACGTCTGAATTGATATACTCACCAAAACACCAGATCCTGCAATCCCTCCAAAGTACCAAACCTCATTTGTAATGTGAGTACTGTCTTCAACAATTTTTCCTCCAGGGAAAAACAACAAAATGTTGGCAAGGGTGCAGAGCACAGCCAGGGGGATCAGGGCAGCTCCCAGGCATTTGGCACAGCCTCCCGTGCACATGGCTTCCTGGAAAAATGGCGAACAGGCAGAGGAAAAGGCTCTCAGAGGTTCTCAGAACGGATTTATGAAAAGGCTCTTCTCAGTCCACTGTACAAAATCCAGTGCCTGCTGTGTCTGTGGAGGAGCTAAGTGTGTGGAGGTCTCCCTTCAGAGACGCTGCTGCAACCGCTGGGCAGCGCAGGGTCTGGGTATTTATACGACCTCGCCGCTGTGATGTCAACTTCTGAACGTTGCTAAATGAAATTACCTTCAGTGCCGCCTCTCATTTTACTATGACAACCAATAACCCCTGTTAATGTTTTACTGATGTGGAGGAGACACTTCATTATCAGGGCCCAGGCCATGGGTGGATACCCTTCTTCGCTCAGGATTGTCGTTTTTACAACTTACTGTCCTTCTTCACACTACTAAATGCTTCTTTGTAGAGGCTGAGATGAAAACAGTGTTAATAACACCTCTATGAAGTGGGAAAGTTCCAGTGCCTCTTTTTCCTTTGGGAAACTAAAGCCAGGCGTTTGCTGAAGCACTCAGACAATTAACAGATTTGCAATATTAGTGGATTATTACAGAGGCAGCCTTTTGCAGCTGGTAGCTCTGCATAAAAGCTATCAAAATCAGTGGTCAAAAAAAGTTTCACCGGACTCACCCGTTATGTTGTGGCATTCCCCGTTCTCTAAGGATATGTTCCCTCAATGCCCAGCATTTCATCTCTTCTCAGGCAAGATTTTCATTTAAAATTGCTTAGTATGTGGCTGCCAGACTCCTGAGCTCAGTTGAAGGAGAGCCTTACTGGCCTAGCACACAATGTTGTATTCAAGCAAGCAGCTCTTTTAAAGCAGGCTCTGCAGCTCTTTACCAGGTAGTGGATGCATTCTCTTCCATACTTACACTTCATATGTTGTCCTATAGAACTTGTGTTAGGATGATTTTTGCACCAGTCTTCATCCCTAGCTAATAGTGATGGATGCAAATAGTGATACTTATACCTTTGGGGAAATGAGAATTGCACAGGTTTAGAGGTCATGGAATCACAGAATTGTCAGGGTTGGAAAGGACCTCAAGGATCAGATAGCTCCATGCCCCTGCCACGGGCAGGGACACTTTCCACTAGATCAGATTGCTCAGAGCTCCATCCAGCCTGGCCTTAAAAACCTTCAGGGATGAGGCTTCCACCACCTCCCTGGGCAACCTGTTCCAGTGTTTCACCACTGTTATGGTGAAGAACTTCTTCCTAATGTCTAATCTAAATCTCCCTTCCTCTAGCTCAGATCCATTCCCCCTGCCCTATCAACACCCAACATCCTAAACAGTTCCCCGCAACATTTTCCCCTTTGCTCAAGGGTTGGGATAGGCTGAGAGAGCTGGGGTTGTCCAGCTTAGGGAAGACTCTGGGGGGACCTGCTTTCCAATACCTGAAGGGATCCTACACAGGAAGGCTGAAAAGGGACTTCTCCTAAGAGTGTCTAGCAACAGGACAAGAGGAAATGGCTTTAAACTGAAGGAAAGTAGGTTTAGACTCAATCTTAGGAAGAAATTATTCAGTATGAGGTTGGTGAAACTCTGGAATAGGTTTCTCTCAGAGGCTGTGGATGCCTCCTTCTTTAGGATGCTCAAGGCCAAGTTGGATTAGGCCTTGAGCAGCCAAATCTAGCTGAGAGACATCCCTGCCTGTGGTGGGGAGGTTGGAGTAGAAAATCTCTAAGGCTCATTCCAATCTAAGCCATTCTATGACTGTCTGATTCTATGAAATAAACCTTCTTGTAAAGAAACTGTCTTGGTGGCAGCATGGTGGTGAATATCAGCAGCAGATTTAACTCACCCCATTGATCTTTGAGGTCCCCTCCAACCTTACCATTCTATGACAGCAGCAATGCTGAATAAGCTGGTTTTCGCAGCCATCATCCTTACAGATGTGGCACAGCTGACAGAAACCCAAGTCACCCTTCATCTGAACTGATTTGACTCATTACAAACCACACCAAAGGTTGCATGGATAGGAGGAAACCAGGAGAGCAGGCCCAGAGACTTCCATCAGACTGGAAGATCCTCATCAAGCACAGTGCCTTCAGTGCTCTTGGTGTGGGTGGTTTTAGGAGCAACCTGTAGCTGAGGGTTCACTGAACAGCTTCTGGGAATTGTGCTGTGTTTGTTTTCCTTGTCATGGCATTGTTACCTCTCTCTGCCATTTTGCTAGAAGTATTGGAGGCTGTGAACAACAAAGGAGGGCAACAAATCTGGGGAAGGACCTGGAGAATAAATCTTATGAGAAGCAACTGAGGAAGCTGGGGATGGTTAGTGTGAGGAAGAGGAGGCTGAGGGGAGACCTCATTGCTGTCTACAACTACCTGAAGGGACATTGTGGAGAGGCTGCTTTTGGGCTCTTCTCACAGGTAACTGGAGACAGAACAAGGGGGAATGGCCTCAAGCTGAGGCTGGGGAGGTTTAGATTGGACATTAGGAAAAATTTTTTTCATGGAGAGAGTGGTGAGGGACTGGAATGAGCTGCCCAGGGAGGTGGTGGAGTCACCCACCCTGAGTGTGTTTAAGGGTGGTTCAGATGTGGTGCATGGGGATATGGTTTAAGGTGAATCTTGTAGAATAGGGTTCTAGGTTGGACTTGTTGATCCTGAGGAGCTTTGCCGAGTTGGATGTTTCTGTGATTCTCTGCTTAGCTGCTTGACCCACATTTGGAAAGCCAGACCCTTGACGGCCCCCTCTGTATATAAGCTCAAGCCAGTGTAAGCAGTTTTCTTGGCAATCCATAGCCTATTATTGCTCTGGTGCAAAGACTCTGAGCTTGAACTCTCCTCCATACATCATCTGATACATTAAATAGACTTTAGTGACATTCCCAGTCACGTAGTAATCTGCAATTTGGCTCCCAGTGACAGCACAGTGACTCAGGAACCTGCGTGGGGCTGTATGTACCGCCGGCGTGGGGCTGTATGTACCTGTTCAACATACAGTGCTGTAGCTGGAACTTAAATCTTACTTACACTTCTACTGCCTCCTCCATCAGACTCGAATTTGTCTTTTTTGCAGTTGTGAATGCTGGCCTGCAGCAAGGGGTAAAGATTTTAACTGTACTGCATCTAGCACCCTGCCACCCTCATTTACTTACTGCAGGTGGCTCAAAGGCAGAGACGCTTTTACCAAGTTCTTGCCAGGCTTTCAAGGTTAGCTTCACACCAGTCCTGCTCTTTCCCTCTTACTCCACTCACCAACGCTGTCAGTATCACAGAATCATAGAATGGGCTGGGCTGGAAGAGAGCCCCAAAGGTCATCTATTCCAACCCCCTCTGCAATCAGCAGTCAACTAGATCAGGTTGCCCAGAGCCTGGGCAGGGAGCCTAGATCAGGGAGCCCTGTCTAGCCTCACCCTGAATATCTCCAGGGATGGGCTCCAAAATACCTCCCCAGGCCACTTGTTCCAGTGTTCCACTACCTTCATGGTGCAGAACTTCTTTCTAACATCCAATCCAGTTTGAAGCCTTTGCCCCTTGTCCTATCACTACAGTCTAGCCAGACTCTTTTTAATTGTGTTCTTGTTTGTGCGTGGCCTTCTTAAACTACTGCCAACCTTTATCTGTAGAATTTTACATTTGGATTTATTTGTCAGCAGGGATGGCTTCAGAGGAAATGACACAAAGCCTGAGCTGGAAAACAGAACTTAGATTGAGTCTTTTTTCCAGGGTACAAATGAGTGACTTGCTCACTGAATTCTTCTCAAAGGGGCTCTTCCCTTCCGTCCTAGCTCACATTTTCCACATCTGGCCATCTCTCTGGGAGGAGAACCAGTGAGCCCATTGTCCAGTATTAGCCACAGCTGTTTGTCCTGGAAAACAGACTCAGTTGTGGAGACTCTGAGGGCTTGTAACTGGGGTGGAGACAGTTTTGGGTGTTTTGTCATCCTGTCGTACTAACTGTGGAGTCACAATGGAAGGCACTCCTTTCTGACATGCTGGGACAGGGTGTTCCCTCCTCTCTCCACCTCCCACATCAGACAAAGTCCATGCTCTGCAGAGAAAGGTGAAATGATATCTTTTGCTATAGGAAAATGCAGTAGGGAGTGGAGAGACACTCAGGTACTTTTGGTAGGTTCCAAGGGATGTAAGCGATGATAATACTGGATCAGTTCTTTGCCTTGTTTCTTAAAACAAGGACAGGCAATGATCTGCAAACTGTGTGGAGACTGAGGAATGAAAGGAACAGCTGATGTGATAAACCTAAAGGCTAAACATAAATACAGCTACCTGCCCTGTGGCTATATATAAACCTGCAGCATGCATGGTAGCTGTAAATGAGAAAGTGATGTAGCTGGAAGAAGCAGGTGTAGCATAGGTGGCAAACTGGGAAGTAGATTAAGTTACCCTGGATGCACACTGAGTTTACCATCCTTTCCTCAGTAGCTGGACTAGCCCCCTGACAGACCATCACTACTCTTATCACTTATCACAAGTTCCTTTATTCTGTTGCTGTGGGTTTCTTGCTACTCTCGATAATCCTGGTTTGATTTTTGTGCAGATAGATGAATGTGGCTTAAGATGCATTTTCATGCACCTATTAATGTTTAATTATAGATGGGGTTGTCTTGAGCAGTTCTTGTGTCAGTGACTGAACTTACTAAACAGTTAGGACTCAAGGACCTGAGTTCTTGTTTTCATGATTTGTGTAGCCACTGCCATGTTCTAAATGAGGATTGGGTATCTGGAGCTTCTGCCTCTAATTAAGCCAGGGTAGATTTTACTACAAATGTGTGGATAGGATTGGCTTTACAGTAGCACAGCTGGAACCATACCTGCTCAAGCCTCTAGTGCTGCAAGTAAATTTGTCTATAGGTCTATTTATGTATATCTTGCATGTATGGTGGCTCTCAAGCAAGAAATGAAGACAGAAGCTCCTACATAAAGCCGCTCTGAAAACACTTCACGTGGTGCTGCGTTTCCTTTTGTCTTGTGCTCTTCCACTGAGGACCAGAGAGAGGTTGATAAACTGGGGACCAAGATCCTTTTCTTTGAAGAGAGAAAAAAGAATAAACTGGAAGATGTCTCCCTTCACGTTAGCCCAATATTTGTGGCAATGAAAGGTCACCTTAGCAGAAACTCTGCTGTGGAAAGCTGCCCAGTTCTGACACCACCATCCTGTACAGCTTTTGGCTGGCAATAAGAATGCTGTTGTGTCCTGCATTCATTTCATCTACTGGGTGTGCAACTGGGAAGCCTAATGCTTCATGTTTATCTTATTCCTAACCACAAACATGCTTCCAGCTGGCTGGTCCATCTCCAGTGCCAATTTCACTGGCAACGTTTGTTAAGAATGGGGTCAGAGTCCACCTTTATACTTCATTTCCTCTTCCATTGTTTGTTTAAGGATCCTCTGCTTGGATTCTTTTCAAATGAGGTATTTTCATGACCAAATAGTATTTTCTTCCAGTTTTACTCCTCTGATAGAAAGAATCAAGAAGCTCCAGAGGAAGAAACCAGTTGGATTTTTTAGCTTTGGGATGCGTAGAATTCCCAAGTGTGACTTTGTTCTTTGTTTTTCCAGAATAAATAAACCACTGAAACACCAGCACAGGTTGCCCACGGATGTTGTGGATGCTCCCTCCCTGGAGGTGTTCAAAGCCAGGTTGGATGAAGCCTTGAATGACCTGTTCTAGTGGGCAGTGTCCCTGCCTATGGTAGGGGGTTGGAACTGGATGAAATTTCAGGTCCCTTCCAACCTAAACTATTGTATGATTCTATTTAATTTTTAGTTATACATTAAGGTTCTGGTTATGTGCCCTGTATGTATCCATGGATCCCACTGATTTTTTTTTGGGAGCCAGGTTGCAGAAGAAATGCAGGATTGAGTTGTCTTACTGAACTCTTTCTTCACCCACTGTTAAAACTGTGCATTATTTTGCCCAACATGTCTCAAATTGCAGTTTCTGTGCTCCCAGTTGTCAGCATTAGGCTCCACAGACTCTTGCAGCACCCATATTTGTGAGCAGCATCTGACTGCCTTTCAGAGACCTCATGTGCAGTGGACTTGAACATAGAAAATTTCACCTCAACATGAGGAGAAACTTCTTTACAGCGAGGGTAGCAGAGCACCGGAGCAGGCTGCTCAGGGAGATTGTTCAGTCTCCTTCTCTGGAGGCTTTCAAACCCACCTGGATGCATTCCTGTGTGAACTACCCTGGATGATCCTGCTTTGGCAGTGGGGTTGGACTGGATGATCTCTGGAGGTCACACTTGCAACCTCTCAAATTCTGTGGTTCTGGGCATTACCGTAAAGGAGAGAAGAACTTGAGCAGTTTGCCTCGGCACTTTTGGAGTTGTTCATCAGTTTCTCAGTTAAATGCATAGAAAATGAGGCAGATCTTGCAATGTCAGTCTAATTTCTCAGCAGTTCTGAGGGAGTTTATACTCCCCTTTTTATACACTATTTGAAAATGTGTGAAATTGTGGGTCTCTTGTGTATTGTATA
Organism: Eubucco bourcierii; assembly: GCA_013396675.1. Classification (NCBI taxonomy): domain Eukaryota; kingdom Metazoa; phylum Chordata; class Aves; order Piciformes; family Ramphastidae; genus Eubucco; species Eubucco bourcierii. The sequence goes on from VWZE01013647.1 coordinate 584,641, forward strand.
CTGTCTGCTGACAGTCCCAAGCCCATGGAGACAAGAATGTGCCATCCTCTTGCTGTTAGTAGACTATTGCTGCTAGCTTGGATTTCTCAGGTAGAGTTTTTGAGGGAGGATGGACACCCTGCACGCTCCCTCCCAACCCCTCTGTCCCTTCTTTAAGAAAGATGTTGAGGTGCTTGAACATATCCAGAAGGGCAGCAAGGCTGGTGAGGGGCATGGAGCACAGCCCTGTGAGGAGAGGCTGAGGGAGCTGGGGGTGTGCAGCCTGCAGAAGAGGTAGTTCAGGGCAGACCTCATTGCTCTCCACAACTATCTGAAGGGAGGTCATAGCCAGGTGGGGTTGGGCTCTGCTGCCAGGCAACCAGCAACAGAACAAGAGGACACAGCCTCAAGCTGTGCCAGGGTAGGTTTAAGCTGGATGTTAGGAGGAAGTTCTTCACAGCAAGAGTGGTTGGCATTGGAATGGGCTGCCTGGAAGGTGGTGGAGTGACCATCCATGGAGGTGTTTAAGAGGAGGCTGCATGAGGCACTTGGGGTTAGTTAATTAGAAGGGTTAGGTGGTAGGCTGGACTTGATCTTAGAGGTCTTTTTCAACCTGGTTAATTCTGTGATTCGGTTCTTTCTTTGCTGCAGCAGGTTTGAGAAGCTTGCCCTGCTCCTGGCTTGGGAGCATTCAGATGAGGGTGGTGCACCTTTCATATTGCTCTCTCTCTCTCTCTCCACCAAATCACCTTGCAATTGTGAAATTTGCATTAGGTACAGCAACGCTGGTTGCTCTGTAAATAGACATCCAGATGGTCTAAGGCATAGGAGCTGCTTTGTATTTTGTACTCTTCATGGTTGGTAATTATTGATTTGTTGTTATCAAATTTTCCAGGCTAGGAGTAGTAGAATTATACTGCTGGGACATAACAGCATCCACATTAGATTTCAAATGATCCTCAGCACTGAAAAATCTTGCTTCTGGGTATGCTCTGCCCCTCCTTGTAGTTCTTGTCATTGTCGCTATGCTGTTTAGTCAAGGAAGGCTCTGTTGCTGAGGTGTTAGAAAACAAAAGGATATTCCAGCTCTTCCTTAAGTTCTTACACCTTCCTCTCTCCTTTTTTTTTTTTTTTTAGCAGACAGTTTCTCCTAGCTTGAAACTGAATTAGCTGTTACTCCCTCACTGAAAGCCCTTATGGCTTTCAGGTACAGTATCCAGTAAGGAGCAGAGTTGAAGTATGTTAACTATCCACAGGTTTATCTTTTAATAGACTCTATACTTCGAATTTCCTTTTATTTCCTGAGGTTTGACATGGGCCGTTTTATTTTGTCAACATAGTTCTTGAAAACACTCACAAGACATTTTCTGAAAGAACTTCACAGAATCACAGAGTTGTCCAGGTTGGAAGTGACCTCAAGGATCATCTACTTCCAACTCCCCTGCCATGGGCAGGAACACTTTCCACTGGATCAGGTTGCTCATAGCCACATCCAGCTTGGCCTTAAACACCTCCAGGGATGGGTCCTCCACCACCTCCCTGGGCAACCTGTTCCAGTGTTTCACCATTGTTATGGTGAAGAACTTCTTCCTAACATCTAATCTAAATCTCCCCTTCTCTAGCTTGGATCCATTCCCTCCAGTCCTATCACTACCTGACACCCTAAACAGTCCCTCAGCAGCTTCCTTGTAGCCCCCTTCAGATACTGGAAGGCCACAGTAAGGTCTCCTCAGAGCCTTCTCTTCTCCAAACTAAACAACTCACAGTCTAGATTTCAGCAGTGAAAACAAATTTTAAACTTGTTTTGGAACAAAAAGATCTGGTTTAGAATACAAGCAAGACAAATATTTGTTTTGGTTTTTTTCAGCAACAAGTTGTGTTCAGTTTTATAGGTAGACCTTTACTTGTGTCCTCGAAATTGACATTGATCCACAAACGGTGAATTTCTTTTCACCACTTCTGTCTAAACTCCAGCACCAAGCATAAAAACCTACTGCAAGGCTGCATGCTGAAGCATTTCTCACTAAAGCATGGAATACACAGGAGGTGAAGAGCTGCTGTCTTTTCCTTGTTGTGTCATTGAAATGATACCAACCACATTTAATGAGAGGAGAAATGGTTTTACTGGAAATAGGTTAATTAATGGAGGTTTTGCAAGCAACCTCTTGTTAAATTGGTTTTATTTCCATGGCAACTCTTGCTGCTTCCTGGCTAACTTCATTTCAGTAAATGTAAGACTGAAGTGAGTGAAAGATAGACCTTTCTGTGGAGTGCTAAGTGGGCAACTACAATAAATGTCCGTATCGTGAACAGATAAATATAGGCACTTAACCTTGTTGTGTAGGGAATGTAATGTTACAGGTTGCTGAGAACCAAATGTCAGCAAAACCAAATAGGTAATTGAGAGTGAGAGCCTATTGAGAGTGCCAGCTCATCCATGCTAAAAGCACATGCAGGATCCCAGCTGTAGGAAACATAATGCATTGCTTTTTTTTGTGTTCTCTCTTTCTGCTGTGAAGGTTTATTGTGTTTACCAGTGTGAACAGAGCTAGGTAACTGCTCATCTGTTCTGCACAAACTCCCTCTTGCTCCTGTTTCTGCTTCAGATTTGAAGTCACAGGAACAGGATCACAGGTTGTTAGGGGTTGGAAGGGACCCAAAGACATCATGGAGCCCAGCCCCACTGTGGGAGCAGGACCAGCCAGTCTAGCTCAGGTCACACAGGAACAAATCCAGACAGGCCTTGAAAGGCTCCAGAGAAGGAGACTCCACAACCTTTCTGGACATCCTGTGCCAGTGCTCTGGGACCCTTATAGTAAAGAAGTTTCCCCTTGTGTTGAGCTGGAACCTCCTGTGCTGCAGCTTCCATCCATTGCTCCTTGTCCTGTCCCAGACAGCAAGTGAGCAGAGCCTGTCATCCCCCCTCCTGACTCCCAGCCCTCAGATATTTATGAACATTGATTAAATCCTCTCTCAGTCTTCTCTTTGCCAGACTAAGCAGCCCCAGGTCCCTCAGCCTCTCCTCATCAGGCAGTGCTCCAGTCCCCTAATCATGCCCAGATGTCAGCTATCTTACCAATAGAAGGCCCACAGATAGTTTCACCAGGATACTATTTATTTCAGAAGTATATCCTGATTCTGTGAAGGGTGAGTGTCAGGATGGAGTCAGGCTCTTCTCAGGCTGATTTCAGTCTAGATTTCAGCAGTGAAAGCAAATTTTAAACTTGTATTCTAAACCAGACCTTTTTGTTCCAAAACAAGCAAGACAAATATTTTTTTTTGCTTTTTCCAGCAACAAGTTGTGTTCAGTTTTACAGATAGACCTTTACTTGTGTCCTTGAAATTGACATAGGTCCACAAATGGCTAATTTCTTTTCACCACTTCTGTTTGAACTCCAGCATGAAGCATAAAAAACTGCTGCAAGGACATGAACCTCCCCTCAGTGAGGGGCTGGAGGGAAGCTGTGAGCTGAGGGTAGTGCAGAAGCTGCAGACTCTACAAGGCCAGAGCAGCTTGTAGAGGGGGAACCGTTTCCTTCCCCTTGCAGCTCTCTGCCTCTCTGGCTGCTCTGTCTCTGTGCTGTGTTTCCCAATAGCACTGCCCAATTCTGCTCTGGGAGAGGAGAGCAGATCTGGGGGGATTGTGTCTGTGTCCTTGGCTGGATGTTTTGGTGCCATCATGCCAGCAGTGGGGCAGTCTCCCAGTGCCGTAGGTGTTTCTCTACCAGTCTTGAGCTCCCAGATATCTGTGGCAGAGCCCAGGCTGGAGATATGGGAAGCAGGATGGGATTGGAAAGGTTGGAGCTGATGATCCTTGAGGTCCCTTCCAACTTGGTAGTCTGTGTGTGATTCTGTGGTTCTCATAGGACAAGGGGCAATGGATGCAAGTTGGAGCAGAGGAGGTTCCATGTGAGCATAAGGAAAAAGTTTTTCACTGTGAGAAGTCACAGAGCCCTGGAGCAGGCTGCCCAGAGAGATTGTGGAGTCTGCTTCTCTGGAGACTTTCAAAACCTGCCTGGATGCACTCCTGCATGACCTACTCTAGGTGACCCTGCTCTGGCTGGTGGGTTGGACTGCATGATCTCTCAAGGCCCCTCCCAACCCCTAACACTCTGAGTGATTCTGGATGGCTCTAGGGGGTTGATTTGTTTTTGTGAAGGCATGGAAGCACTCCAGTTTGAATGCAAAAGGCTGGATTGTTACACAAAACTCCTAGGAACTTCAATATCAGGATTGCTTACAAAACTTTTTTCTTTCTTTTTTGTTTTTCTCCTTCTCTTTTTAATTTTTTTTTTTTTTAATCTGAGACAGCAAGATAAAATTGTGATCTCTTTCCCAAATGCCTTTCCTCTCCAAGTCATCATGTCTTACAGTGCTTTCTGTGCAAAGGCTTGATTTGTTAAACCTCTTGCTTTGTAAACCGTTACCGCCGCAGTCGGAGTTGACTCACCTTGAGTAGATTGGTTATCGCCTGTGTTAATATTTAATGGCCTGGTACTAGGCTGTACCCTGTTATTTTCAGAACACTCCCATGTTGTTTTGAGAGATAATGCATCTCCTGCCTGAATGCCAGGTGTCTGGAATAAAGCGTGTTGCCCATCCTCAAAACCCCACTGCTTCTGTGGCCTTTGTCTTTGGGCAAAGGTGGTGGTGGGTCCTGACCCTGCAGAAGTTAAGATGCCGATAAGCCTAATTCTGGCCTTGCTCATAGTGATTAGAAATAGACCAGATCATTTTAAAAAGTTGTAAATTAGAAATCATTCTACTGAGTTATCTGTATCTTCTTGTGAAACATACACAAGGAGAAGCTGGCCTGAGGTCAAGGGACTGTAGCAGCCTACTCGTTTTCCTGTGTCTTCTGTCACCAGTGGGCTTCTGTCAGAGCTGAACTGCTTGTTGCTGCTGCTTCCTCTCCTCTGATCGCTGTCCTGCCTCACCTGCTGCTCCCCTAACTGTCACCCATGTCCTTGCTTGCTCAACACACCACAATCATTCTGGAATGAGAGACACAGGTAACAGAAATACTGAAGAAGACACCTTCATGCTGCAGAAACAGGGGTCTGAAGAAGCACCTGGTAACCTATGGACTCTAGTTCTCTTTGGCAGCTGCCTAAGCCCTTTGACTTTCTCCACCTCCTCTCTTTGCTATGTTCTTTGTACTTCAACACGAGGACAGAAAACATGTTCCCTGTAAAGAGGAGTGCCAGCAGGCTGGGTGCCAGCCTGCAGGGCTGGAATTTTGGTGGCCAGCTTGGCAGAGATCAGCTCTTTGCTGTGACTTTGAACAGGGTTCAGTAGCTGACTTATGTCCACCCAGAGAAGGAGGTATGGCACTGGCTTGTAGGCAGTAGTGCTCATTCTTCTCTGCAGAGCACCAAGGGACAAGTGAGTAAACCAGTGGTTTCTTCACTGCTTTTTAAAATTTCCACTACCAGGCTACTTTTCATCCACATCAGTTCTCTCCTCTGGTCCAAACAAGGTCACAGGAATGCCAGGACCAATATTAGGGAAGAACCATGACTGGACTCAATCATTTTGAAGATCTTTTCCAACCTAAATGATTCTATAATTCTATATGCAGGAATATATAGCTGCAAGTAGAGAACAGTCTGCAGTTAGACCACCTTAAGTCAGCCATTAAGTTGCACCTTGGCAGTGAAGCTAACAGCTGTGATCCCCTCTGCTGTTCTGAATGTCCCTATATGCTGTGCAGTGTGCCTGGGGTGAAAATCCATGAGCAGGGCCCTTCCCCTGCCCTCCCTCTTGCTCAACTGGTGGGGACTCACAGGGGAATTAAGGCCAAGGAAGACTTTTTCCTTTGTTCTTGCCAAAGCCATGGCTGTGGCTGTGCAGTCATGCTTGCTGGTTACCTTCTACATTGGTGCCCCCAAAATGCTGGCTGATGTACCCTGCCCTGGGAAGGGACAGCCTCAAGACATGTTTTTTTATGCATCATACCTCAGCTTGGCTTCCACAGTCATGATTTGCTTAAAATGTGTATCAGGGGGTTAACAAACTCCATGTGAGGTGTGGCTTAGCAGCAGGATACTGCTTGGAGACTGGCAAATGTCTACTGCAGGGGAGTCTCCTGCCTTGGCCCACCTAAGGTGGAGGTGTCATTTGAATTATTTTGGAGGTACCTCTTTGTGTCTGTTTTCCCTTTTGGTCTATCAGCTATTTGGAGTGATTTTAGTCACTGCAAATGGACTTAACATATGTTCACAGGATCACAGGGTTGGAAGTGACCTCTGGAGATCTTTGAGTCAATCCCCTGCCATAGCAGGACCATAGAATCCATTGCAGGTTGCACAGGAATGCATCCAGACAGATCTTGAAAGTCTCCAGAGAAGGAGACTCCACAACCTCTCTGGGCAGCCTGTTCTAGTGCTCTGTAACCCTTACAGTAAGGAAGTTTCTCTTCATGTTGAGGTGGAATTTGCTGTGCTGTAGTTTCCATCTATTTGCCCCTTGTCCTATCCCAGGGCACAAGTGAGCAGAACCTGTGTGTGGGTGTGTGTGTCCCTGGCCTCCTGACCCCCAGCCCTCAGATGTTTATAGACATTGCTCAGACCCCCTCTCAGCCTTCTCCTCTCCACACTAAAAAGCCCCAGGGCTCTCAGCCTTTCCTCACAAGGCAGTGCTCCCATGGGTTTCATTTAATACTTTCAAGTGCAGTGTGTGGACTGACTTTATTACTGTGTTTAACTTGTTGATAGCCAATCTTGACAGCAGTTAGAGCAGCTGAGAGTAACTGTTTTCACATTTAACCAGCTAGCTCCCTCCTTTCTAAGGGGGAGGAGGATTAAGGTGTTTTTTTTTTTTAAGATGGTGAATGTATTTCAAAATGTCAGTAAATGCTGTGGCTTGGTTGTAGCAAAGTAGGTCCTTTCAGATCATCACCAGGATGCCTCATAATGCCATACCCACGTTGTGCTTAATTGGCCTGACAGCAAATTCTCCTCTGCTCCTCTGACTGTCATTACTGTATGACTTTGTGCAAGTGGTGTCACACCCTTTTTTGAGTAAAAGTATTGTCCACTCTTGCAATATAATTATCTATAATAGCACAAAGCTACTTGACCTGCTCCATGAAGTATCATCTTAATGCAACAAGGTGCTTATACCCAGCTTCATCTTCACATCCTGCTGCCTTTACCTACTTACAAGTCTCTTGAACTTGAATTAATTTGGCTTGCTGGAAAGTGTCCAGCAAAGAGCAATGAAGGTGACTGGGGGACTTGAGCATCTCCCCTATGAAGACAGACTGAGAGCCCTGGGGCTGTTTAGTCTTGGGAAGAGAAGGCTGAGAAGAGACCTGATCAGTGTCTATAAATGGGTTGCCCAGGGAGGTGGTTGAGGCCCCATCCCTGGAGGTGTTTAAGGCCAGGCTGGATGAGGCTCTAGCCAGCCTGATCTGGAGTAGGGTGTCCCTGCCCATGGCAGGTGGGGTTGGAAATGGATGATCCTTGTGGTCCCTTCCAACTCTGACTGCTTCTGTGATTCTAAATACCTCAGGGGTGGGTGTCAAGTGGCTGAGGCCAATCTGTTCTCAGTGGCTGGCAGCAGTAAAACTAGGAACAACAGCTACAAACTGGAACAGAGGAGGTTTCACCTCAACGTGAGGAGAAACCTCTTGACAGTGAGGGTGACAGCCCTGCAACAGGCTGCCCAGAGAGGTTGTGGAGTCTCCTTCTCTGGGAGTTTTCAAAACCCATCTGAATGCATTCCTGTGTGACTTGCTCTAGGAGATCTTGCTTGGCAAGGAGGTTGCACTGGATGATCTTTGGAGGTCCCTTCCAACCTCTGAGTTTCTGTGATTCTGTGAATGTAGATAAAGCTCATCTTGTAAATTTGACAACAGCATTGAAATGTTCCAAGACAGTTTATATGGGCTTGTAGATGGGATAAAAGAACCACTTCTCTACAATTCCAGAGCTGGGTTTGCACAGCTGTTTCAGCTTGTGCTCCACACTCATGCTCACAAGTAGATCTGGATGTGGTAGGTCTGCACTTTGACTTTCTCAAATCCCCTAGTTTTTACTGGCATGCTTTGCTTGGTGGTGTATCTGTCTTTAAATGGAAGCTGCTGTGTGCATGATTTTTCCCTCAGTATTTTAATAAGCTACCCTGCTCCATAAAATGCTATTTACCAAAGCACCACAAACTAGTGAAAAGACTAAATCTCCTCACATTTCCATGACAGGTTGCATTCCTTCTTTATAAGTAGGTATGATTTAAGGGCAGCACTGTCAAACTTGGAGTTCTAAAGTTAATCACCTATGGCTTAAGCAGCAGAGCAGGTGACCTGCATTTCAAGGTGCTGAATATCCCCAAACAGCCACTGAAGTCTTTGGGGTTTTATGTGTCAACTCCACCAGCTGCCAGAATAGCACCCAGAGTGGCTGCATGGTTTTTGAAGAAACACTTGCAGCCCTCAGGCAAATATCTTTCTGGTGTCCCCAAAGTTAGCTGTGCGAGGAGCTTGGAGGCACTCAGTCTGGCTCCGTACCCTTTTCTGTGTCTGTGCAGTCCTGTCCTGTACTGCTGACATAAAAGGGTTCTGTTACCTGCTGAAAAGTCTTTTGCTCTCACTTGGTGGTGAAGAGACACTTTTTCCTCAGAGTTAAGGGAAAAGTTACACACAGCTCATCTGAGGAGGATGTCAGGTAGCGATAGGACCGGGGCAGGGAATGGAGCAAAACTAGAAGTGGGTAGATTCAGATTAGACCTTAGGAAGAAGTGAAGCATGAGGGTGGTGAGACACTGTCCAAGGTGGTGGTGGAAGCCTCATCCCTTGAAGTTTTTAAGGCCAGGCTGGATGTGGCTCTGGGCAACCTGATCTAGTGGAAAGTGTGGGAAGGTTGGAACTGGATGATCCTTCAGGTCTCTTTCAACCCTGACAATTCTACGCTTCTATGACACTTCTTGCTCCGAAGACAAGCACTCCTAACACAGGAGTCACCAGTGGTTCAGCCAGAGGCACACCCACTACCTCTTGAGAAACATTTTCAGAAAGAGGCAGAAGTCCACAGCATGGCTCAGAGAGGCTGTTTCGAAACACCTGGCTGCATTCACACCCATGCCTGCAGCCTTTGCTCGAGGAAACTTTTTAGCTTCATTAATGGGAGTTGTGTCCAAGCTGAGCAACAGAGGACAGGGACCCATGGGCTACCTGCTGCTCTAGTGACATTCCTGTTTTCAAAGCTGGAAAATCCCTGGGCTGAGTAACACTGAAAAACCACACCAGATGCAGAGCTGCTTTGGAAGCAGATGTAGAACTTTACAGCTTTTTTGGTAGACTCAACACCATAATTTGAGTCAGCTCAGGGTTAAAGAAGGTGTTTGCTTTAGTGCTTTGCAATATGAAACACCCAATTTGTTTGTACCTCGGCTCTCTACTTTTGTTGCTGTTTTCAAGCATGGGCCACAATACAGCCAACCTTTTGCATGGCTATGAAATAAAGCCTCGCTGATGCAAAACTATGGTGACCTCTACAAAATTCTGGTACCCAGACCAAAAATCCTGTCCAGATTCTACTCTTAAGGAGCATTCTTGTCAAATTAACTTTGAAAACAATTTTTCTTCCTTTGCATTTCTGAACTGCCAGCAGGAACAGGGAGGTCATTCTCCCCCTGTACTCTTCACTGGTTAGGCCACACCTTGAGTACTGTGTCCGTTTCTGGGCCCCTCAATTTAAGAAGGACATTGAGGTGCTTGAGTGTGTCCAGAGAAGGGCAACGAGGCTGGGGAGAGGCCTTGAGCACAGCCCTATG